>JBBCBC010000005.1:5411556-5976746 GCA_037126765.1 Stenogyne calaminthoides
TTTGGATCTTAAACAAATTATTTTGGAACTCTTGATAATAACAAGCGTAATCTCTTTTTAATTATCATTAATGCACATATAAAATGTCACTTTATTTGATTGTTAAATAATGACATTTAGTATCATCGCAAATAATATTGTTTTAGTCATAATAGTTGAACTTGAAAAAAAAAATTCATATAAACTCAAACAATTTTTGTCTTCAATTAAACTATTTAATAAATTAGGGCCTTTGGCTACCGAGGCGATTTCTTGATAAGGCCGAATATGATTTCGAGCGTTATAACTTGTTTTTAAAAATGAGTGTCGTTGATTTGTGTCGGGAATATCTCGTCTCATGCAAATGACGTTCTCGTACGAATTTTTTGTCAATCAAACGTTCAGTCTTAGCCCAAATCAAATCATAACAATTTTATTGTCAATTTGTCAAAAGTGGTACATAAGAAAATAGTTCACATTAATTGATGGGCCGAGCTTCGTGTATTTTATCCATTATGCCCAAGCAGAGAATGGATGTGTATACCCATAAGTCAATTAAAGTTGGGCTTATTAAAAGAGCGCCATAGTTATAACTTCATCTCTATTTTCTCTTCTTCTTCTTTTTTTTTTTTTTTTTAATGGTGACTCAAACTTTTTCACATGGCGTAAGTAGTGGTCTTTCTATAAAGCTTGAAATTTATTTAAAACACCATGGTTATAACTTCATCTCTATTTTCTCTTCTTATTTTCATTTTTTTTTAAAGAAAATGGTGACATTAGAAGCTTCATGCGCCATGATATGGGTAGTGATCTTTTCTAGCTTCTTGGTATTAATTCATTTTGTCTTTTTTTAACTGCTTTTTCGTTGTTATCGTTTTACTTCATCTCCTAAACCTTGAAAATTATAAATAGTTTTTGTTTCTCAATAAAATTGATGTGGTTGCTGTTTTTTTACCCTTATTAATCTAGATTAATGTCTTCTTGAAATTATGTTACAACCACAATATTTACACATTAATTTTCTACGAATATCACTTGGGCCATTAATCATAGCACTTAAAAACTAGATCATTGCCATCGAACTACCTGAAAGCCCACGATATATTTGGATTTGATATATTTAGGCTCACTCTAAATGATCGTTTAAATATGTTGCCCAACCCAACCAACCTAAAATGAATATGAGCGATTTTGATAGTTGTATCTTTTCAGTAACAAAAATTAGCTTTGGAAAAAAAGTAATATAAATTAAAAATACATTTTAAATATTATATAGATTTGAAATTATTTCTCTATAAAAGATTTGAAATTATTTTAGTTGAGTTAAGATTGAGGGAGCAAAATTATGCAAATAATAAGGAGTAAAATGAACAAATTTGAGAGATATGGAGTACACGTATGCATTTTGCCTAATTATAATGAGTTCGTATTTCTTTTTAGTAATGAATTTCACAACTTCATCTATTTTTTAATATAAAAATTACTATGAGATAATTTACACATGAGATACGTTTTATTTACTACTGTATAATTATATATCTCTAACATAATCACATTTTAGTAAGAACTATGATCCAAAAATAAAAATAGCGCTTCCACCTCTATATTAAATTTCTAACATAACACTCCTTTTAAGGTTACACGAAGGGTTCCAATTTAAGTTTTTTTTAATACATATTTTAAAAATTATTTGACTTTTATAATAATTTTCTATGTTCATATGTATCTTGAATTATATATATATATATATATATATATAGGATAATAGAACATGGATAAAGTGAAATAAAACACAACTTTTCAAACACAAAAGATTATAATTTTTTATAATTTTGAAAATGTATTTGTGTGAAATATTGTTCATATGTATTAATATATGCAGGATACATGGATAATTAAGGCAAATTAATCAAAATTCACGGTGAATGTCTTGTGTGGCCGGTCATCATGGGTGGGTCAAATTCAGATCGGCCTTGGTAGGCCCGGTGAGCGATCCCGAGCGATCGATGTGGGTTGGTAGGCGGGGTGGATATATATTTATAAATACATATCATTATTGAATATGTGTTGTAGCATAGTGGTTTAAGCACATTGTTAATGTATTTTTTTTAGTCGCATGTTCAATCTTTATTGTGTAATTTTTAAAATATTTTTTTTTTATCAAAATTTTATGTGTTACTAAATCTATGTATAAGTATTTACTACGTTGTTATATTGAAAAAACTTCCGTATTTTCGTGTCACGTATTAAAACATATATTGTAAATATTCATAAAAATAACGTGGATCACCGGGTAACCGTTATTGTTCATATATGGTATGGCGCAGGTATTCCGTAGTATTCACGATGATATGTGAACAAATGTTACATATTCTTAAAAAAAAACATGTGTTACTACATGAACAAAAATGTTACCACTATGAAAAAAAAGCGTGTTACCACATGAACAAAATCGGTACAAGTCGAAAAAAAAATCCCGCGTCAAAACTACAGTTATAGAACAACTTGATGTATTACCACGTAAAACAAAACCGGTACAAAGCGAAAAAGAAATTATCCCAAAACTACGATTTATAGAACAAGCAGTGTATTCTTTACATGAACAAAAAGAGTGTTCTTGCCTATGAGCAAAAAAGTGTTTCTTCATGAACAAAAAAAGTCACAAACCACGAACAAAAATCATAGTCCAAAATTGCTGATTTACATAACGGCGTGAAAAAAGTCAGAAGGATCACGAATTTCAACCTGGCGGCTTTGTGTTGAGGGTAATCAATGACTACCAGCTGGCGTTTTTTCTCTCTACACCGCATGAATCCACACCAAATCAAATTGAACAACTTGTTGATTTCATCGGGAGATGAATGAAGAAAATTAAATTGGACAAAAAAATTAGAGGCCTGACGAGCAAGAAGAAAGCCCGTGAGATCCACGGCAATCCCGAAGAGAAGAGGGAAGAAGAATAAATTTGATAAGCGTGCGTCTTTGCTCACCACAAGAAAGATGAAAATCCATTAATCCACCAGCCAATGGCCTTGGGGTCCCTTTGACATGAGAAAAAAAAAAAAAGTTTTGGCGTATATAATGTATACGATATTGCATCTGAGTTTTTCTTAAATATAATTTTACAAACACCCTTTAAAAATAGTATTATAATATAATAGTATGAAATTGAAATTAATATAAAGCTTGCACACAGATTAAATCAATTTTTCACAGTATACTTGAAAAATATGATTTGTTATTAGTATAATCAATTATTCATGTTTGTAAATATAGGCAAATCTTTCTAAATGTGCCTTTGTAAATAAAATTGGTGCAATTTATTTTAAAGTTTTTTTTTTAATTTTTTTTAGTTTTTAACTTTTTTTTCTTTTTTTTTTAATTTTGGTTTCTTTTAAGCTTTTAATTTGATTTTAGATGTTTTTTAAAAAATACGACCCGACCGAAAACCGAGTGGTTAATGGTTCCTCGTCCCGTGGTTAATGGATTCGCTGGAATAGTTCGTATATGATTTAGGGTTCGTTGTTTAGGGTTAGGGTTTAGAGTCATCGATTTGGATTGATCGTAGGGATTATCGTGTGAGTGACTCGTAAATATATAATATTATTATTTGAATTTTAATTAAAATCTTATATAGTATAATTTTAATAATTATTATATAAATTGAATAAATTTATTTATTTCCCTTTAATAATTTGTTACTTGAACTAATTGTTAAATGCGAGACGAAATTTCCATAAACCGCCACAAGCGATACTTAGAAACGAAGGAAACTCGCAGTTCATATGCGTCTCATCCGCTTGTAATCGAGTAGTTGAATTTTGTTCATATATATATATATGTTTTGATAGATTATTTCCTCCATATAGATAGATTATTATCTCAAATAATTACATTTGAGGGACTGTCACTGTCAATTCAGATATTCTGCCATGGATTCTTTCTTCAGCCGAGGTTTCAAGGCTTCCAAATGGTAATTTCTGTCTCCCTTTTATTTGTTGTATTTATCGGTGAAGTAATCGGCCTTAAATAATTGCATTTTGTAAATTTACACTTGTTGAGATTTCTCCTGATTTATGGAAGATTTATAACGATGAATTTAATTTTGATCGTATTCAGAGGTCAATGAATTTAGGAACGTATCGTGAATTCGATTCCTGTGTTATTGCTAGTTTTTTTTAGTTTTGGAGGGAGAATTATAAATTAAAATAGTGGTAGGTGAATTGCTGATTTGTTTTAGTGCTAATTTGCACTTCGATTGTAGTTTGATTAAATACAATTTGCAGTAAAAACTCTGCTGAAGCTTACAATTCCTCGAGTAAAAGCTATTGAGAAATAGAAGAGATTCAGATAAAGCAGATGCGTCGTGAAATTGCCAAGCTCATTTGAGACTGGTCAAAGGGCCACTGCTCGAATTCGGGTGATTATGATTTCTCCTTGATTTTTTCACTTTAATTGTTATCTGTATTTAGCTGTTTATTGTAAGATGATAGAGATTAAGGCATTATAACACTATTTAACTCTGTATTTTGGTGGTTTGATAATATTGTTGATTATCATTTGGGTTGTTTAGGTGAGCATATTATAAAGAAGAAGATGATGGCTGCACAAGAAATAGTTGAGCTGTTCTGTGAGCTCATCATTGTTAAGCCTTCCGATTATTGACCCAACGGTATGTGTTCTCCTTCTTTTTCTGCCCTTTAAATCATTACGGTGTAGTTCTTTTAATCATATCAAATGTCAATTATGATCATTTGTTGTAGAATTCAATTAGTCTTATAATGATAGAAGACAATGATTTGGTTCTTCAATGTTGTGGCCTTTGTGGTCAATTGATTTTGAATTTTTGTTACTATAATTCGGGAGTTAAGATTACTGATATTTGTTAGCAATTTTAGAATTTAATTGGCAATCTCGTTCAAAAATTAAGGTTGCACCATTGAGCATTCAAAAACTTTCTTGTGCTAATGTTTTTTTTTCTCTTGATGCTTGTATTGTACAAGCAATCAGAATATTAATGTTTCTACCTCTTTTATGTGTCTTAATCTCCTTACCATGTCTATATTACCTTTCCATTATAAGCCTTCTTTGCAAGCAAAAGTTTAATCACTTTCTCAGGGAGATGTTTGGTAGTCAGTGGTGTTTCTATATATGAGCTTTTAGAAATTATCTTGTTTAACACTGGGATATGTTGGAAAGTGATTCATCCTTAATAAAAATGCGAGTTTTCTGTTTTTTTAAACATAAAGCTATGACTATTCCTGTCAACCAATATCATGCAGGATTGACTCAATTGTAGTGAACTATGTGATCATGTCATTGTTTTTAAAGTGATTTTTGGTGGTTCCATATCACTTTAACTATAGATCTCCTTTTTAAGTGGATACATTATGACATATTTCAATAATCATTATTAGGAAGTAGTAGTAACAGCTTTTCCTTAAATCTGATACACCCTTTTGGAGGTTTTACAGGGTTTTTGCTTGTTTGGTTCAAAAGTTCTTCGATTGGAGACAAAAAAGTGACTGTTTGTTGAGGAATAGTAGAATGATTGAGGAAAAAAAAAAAATTATAGGAGGGCTGATAGTTAATCAAAATGGGGTAGTAATTAACTTACTCAGAGTCTCATTACCCCCATATGAAGTATAGTGAAGGTGAATTGATCATCTTTTATTTTCATTAACCACCACAATTTATAATTATTTCCATTACCATTCCGTAAAAAGTTAGACGAACACCCTTATTATTAGCATTTTTGGGCTTAAGTTATTGATGCTGACCCTTTTCAGGGAGTGCCGTTGGACTTGAAAGAAGCAATTGCAAGTGTATGCTTTGCTGCACCAAGGTGTGCTGATTACCAGAGCTGCTACAGGTGCAAATGCTGTTTGCTGGTAAATACAGTAAAGAATTTGTGTCTACTGCAACTGAACTTATGCCCGAATGTGGTGTCAATCGACAGGTTTTCCACGATTTCTCCTCTTTTAGAATTTCATTTAAGAAGCTTCAGAGGATTCATTTTTCATATTTCATTCTTTAAAACTTGGAATTGCAGTTGATTTGAGCTTTTTATCTATTAGAGCTCCTGCCTGATGTTAAATTGAAACTGCTAAAGAAATTGCTGAAGAACATGAGCTTGATTGGGATCAAGTGCTTCAGAAAGTAAATTATTGAAGCAGCATGAGGACTTGCTTTCGTAAATTGCTTCTACTTCTTGTTTAAATTAAGAGGGGTGTTTGTTCATAACTTTATAGGAATGGTAATGGAGATAAATACAGAACAATTGTGGTGGTTAATGAGAATATTAGATGATCAGTTCACCTTCATCATACTTCTTCTGAGATAAATGGACTCAAAATAAGTTAAATAATTACCCCATTTTGATTAACTACCTCCTCCCCATTTTTCATTTTAGCAATACATTAACAATGTAACCATCATTCTCATTGTAATTCACTATTTGATGATTCTCATTACCATTCTCATTGAAAAATTTGAACCGCCCCCCTGATATCTTCTTGACTTTTATTTGCTCACTTTCTTTCTTCCTTTCCAGAATGGGCCAACACAGTTTCATCAATGGGTCTAAGGTGCCCCTTCCCCAAATTGGCGACACGAAGACAACTCCTTCAGAACCTGCTGCCCGATGAACATTCTGATTCTGATGAAAATTTCGATATCATAGATTTCCCAAGTTCCTAGGCAACCATTTCAGTCAATAAACCGCTGCCTCCTCAGCACCTGAGATGCTTCCTTTTCCTGCCTCTGCACTTTCTGGCGATGATGATCAAAGGCAAAACCAAATGATGATGAAAATCTTGCACACCCAGAGGTTAGTAGTTGTGTTGGGACCAAACTCGGTTATGAGAGGCGATAAACAGTTTTTGCCATTCACACAGCCTCCATCACAGTCGACAGTATCATTTCCCATGAGGAAGAAGTTGGTTCACCTCCATCGGTCGAATATGATAATGCAGATTTGCAGGATGTTTTTGGCTGCTGCCCTAAAGCTGCCAACTCAGCAGAAACAGGCGGCATTTGCTGCCGATCTGCAGCTAGTCTCGCACAACTTCATATCGCTCAACTCATGAAGAAAAAGGACGATCAAGTCTCGATTTCTTATAACGAGAATCCTTTTCATTATGATAAACCCAATGAGGGGAAGGCTGAAGAAGTGTCATATGATTATTATGATGGAAAAGGGGAGTTTGATTCCTCTCCTCATGGCACTCTTCACCAGCCTCAGCGGTTACAACCGATGGATCAAGACACGTATTTCTCCTACCCAAACTTGTTCACGTCTCAAGGTTCAAATCTGAGCTCGCGTGTGTAATATTTACAGATTCCAAATAAGATATCTGCTCAACTTTCAATTGTTCATATTGTGATTTCACTTTACTCTTTTTTCGATTGTTTAGTTGAGAGTTTCTTCTCGCGTTTTATTTCAAACAAGCGGCTGTAAATTGATTTTGCAATTTTGTCACACTTCATTTTAATAATGATGAGTAAAGAATTTATCGTATGTTATGTCAATAAATACATACACACACGTTACGTACATGAAAAATTGCGTGAAAAGATCCCAAATAATATTTTCTGAGATTGTACATATTCAGTTAAATTTGTTATATGTATGTAATTCTGTATTTGAGGGGATATTCATATATTCTTATCAAACGAAAACAACCACTCCTCTAATTCTGTATTTGTTAAATTTGTTTTTTTATAAGTTTTTTTTTTTTCTCTTTTTTCTGACTATTTTGTCAAACAGAAAACAAACCACTCCTCTAATGTGAGGCGTCCACGTGTCAACTTCTTATCTACTCCAGATAAGATGATATCCTTCTCCACCATCACTAAATCATCAGTCAAATATCCACCGTCAATCACATCGTTTCCTTCAATCCTAGCCGTCAATTCCCGCCCAAAACCCCCTTCACATTCAAATATTCTCAAAATCTCTGCGCAACCACAGCAGCAGCTTCTGCATCAACAATGGCCGCCGCTCTGCAACAAACCCCAATCACATTCCGGTCCGCTGTTCCCCATCGGCTCAGATCCAAACCCAACCAATCAGGATCTCCCTCACCCTCAAGCCCCTGCGCCGACGTCGCGGCCGCCGCGGCAAGCGCATCCGGCACCAGAATGGCCGACAACGCCGCCGGGAGCTACGCGAACGCAATCGCCGAAGTGGCGAAATCCGCAAAACCCTAGACCAAACCGCCGCGGATTTCGAAAAGTCGAGAAGATCTTCTGCGAGGACGTGGTGCTCAAATGCTTCACCAATCAGCCGTAATCGACGACGATAAGCACAAATTGATCGACGAGGCGGCGAAATCGAACGATCTGCAGCCGCACGTGGCCATTCCTCAACATCCTGGTGGACAACAAGAGGATAGATCTGATAAAGGGAGATCGTGAAGGAGTTCGAGATCGTGTACAACGAGTCGACGGAGACGGAACTGGCGGTGGTGACGTCGGTGGTGCAGCTGGAGTCGCAGCACCTGACGCAGATAGCGAAGGAGGTGCAGAAATTGACGGGTGCGAAGAATGTGAGGATCAAGACGGCGATTGACCCGAGCCTCGTGGCCGGGTTCACGATCCGGTACAGGGTTCGGGTCGAAGATGATTGATATGAGCGTAAAAAGCGGTTGGAGGAAATTGCGTCTGCTGGGCTTGATCTTGGGGATATTCGATTAGCTGTATGATCATTATCATTCTTGTATCTAATTTTTACTTAATTTTATATGGATTTCTGAATAATTTGGAGATGTATATTTACGAAATTGTTTTGCTTTCACCGTTGGACGAAATTATTTCGATTTTGTAATATTTTAGTAATACAATTGTGCATGTTTATTCTGCTTCTCTTTTTTCCCCTTTCCCCCCAAATAATGTTCTATTTGACGCTAAAGATTTTGCTAACACACACTCATTTTGTCTACTTTTTATCAAAATGTAAATAGAACACGTTTTGAAAATGAGTACGCTGTGGTTAATAAAATAAATTGAGTTATTTTTTTAGAGATTATAATTATAATAAGTTTATTTTAAACATCTTACTATTTATTTTGCATCTTATTTTATAAAGAATTTTTGCAAAATTTATAAGCCCGTAAATAAATTTAAGCTATTTTATGAAGCTTATATGATTTTTTTTTTTTGGTCAGGCTATATGACTTATTTTAATTGGTTGGAAATTTTTTTAGTGTGTTTCTTTCGGGCCGACCCATTGGTTAATTTGATTGCCATGGTCGTTTTTTGCAAGAAAAAAAATCAACATATTGCATCTTCTATTGGCTTGGTAATGTAATTGCTACAAAACGGAGAAATAATGTAATTTTTAATGGTATTATTTTCGATAAATAATCTTTCATCTATCAATAAAAAGCGTCTTGTGCCTCTCTTTACATCGGAGTTTTTGTGGCGAGTTGTTTATTAGTATTTGAATGATAAAATAATTTTTAAAGAAATTATTATAGATATGTCTATGGCATCATCTTTAAAATTATTTTATCATTCAATTTGTTAAAAAAAGCCAATGAAAATTTGTGCGTTTTTTGGAAGACGAAATAATATTATTAAGGAGTTAAAAGTTAAATTATGGAGTTGATTTGATATCAAAGGCTTGGAGTGTTATTGTATATTGTCTTCGTAACTGACTCCCTTTGACTTGAAAAATAATTTTAGGGTGTTAATTTTTTAATATTACAAACTATTTTTGTAAATTGTATTCGGACATTCCTTACGCAATTGACACCGCCGAAATGTTAAGCATCGTCGTTCTCGAATTATATTATTTTTAAGCTGGAGTGTGTATGAAAGAAACCAAATACAAATGTTTTAATTAAATTGGCCAAGGGAATATACATTTAAAATTGGATTTTATGTATATGATGAGATCTCGATTCTGTTCGACCAAGTGGTCAAACATTTTGTTGGAATTCAAGTTTAATTCGTTTTAATGATTCAACATAAAGATACAAATATTAGTCAGACTTTCAAAAATTAAATCAGAAATATGGGAGGTTGAATGAAACATATAATAATACATGCACACACATATAAATATCAGCATCAAAGCAGAAAAAGAAGTGCAGAAATCGAGAAATTAAAACTTCATTTAAGCACAATAGTAAATAGACATTCAGGTCAATATTCATCATATTACAAAAGGATGCCTTCATTATTACTGCTCTTCCTCTGTCCAGATACACGTGAATTTCTTCTTCTCTCTTCACCATTGATACTCATTATTTTTCATTTTATTATTATTTACATCCAAATTGGTGACATTTTTATGTTACAATTTGATATATTTAATTATTAGTATAATGTATTATTACGCTCTCTGGGTTAGTATTTATATGCCTATCTTGAGTATCATCTTCAAGTGTGCAAAATTTTATGGGACGTTTCAAAAAGAAAATTGGGCAAAAATTTTTGGACAAAAGGAGTAATACTCTTTAGAAAAAAAATTAATATGAATTATTACAATAACCTCCTAAAGGAAAAAATAATGTGGATTTTGAAATTTGAAAGGATTTTAGTGGACTGAACAAAACTCGTGACTTTAGGAAAGAAACCCATGTTGAAAAGGCAGCCGTGTTTCATGTGACGACCATCACTTGTACTTCCTTCCATCATTAAATCCCCTCTCTTTACTTTCTTATATAACAACTTGTTTATTCTCCAACAAAAGCTTATATATATTGCCATCTTTTGCTTCCATTTTAGTACATTCATCTTTTGCTTCCATTTTAGTACATTCATCTTTCACACTTTTCACAAAATTCTTACAAAGTTGAACAAGCAATGAAAATGAGGACAACTAATACCCTCAAAAAGTTCTCAATTCTCTCATTCCTTTTCTCTTTTTTACCACTGCTTATGCCCTCCAGGCCTTATACTTGTAAGTCCTATATTCTCACTAATTTCCTTTTCCTGTCTTTCTCATCTCTAAATTTATAACGAGATCAAGGATGGTGGTTTCGAACAAAGTCAAACTACGACACAAATAATTTCTTCTCTATTACGTTGTACAAGTAATTTGTGCTGAAATTCAACATTTACCCCCATAACAAAAAATATATATGTAAGGATATGGGCCCAATGGTGGGTCTTTACAGAGCCAACATCATCATAAATTGTTTATACCTATTATAATGTACAAACATTTTCATACTGATGTTGATTCAATAAGAAAACTCATCATTTGGTTCTATATCAAACAAATATATATATAAGCATGACAAGTGCAATGCAAAAAGAATTTATCTTGTTACTTCCAATGCAGTTGGGCAGCAAAAGAAACACACATACAAGGGTTGGTGAAGAAGGTGGGCATATGGAGATTAGTGGTGGTGATGAGGGAGGAATATTAGGGATGGAGCTATATATCCGACGGGTCAGGCCTCCCCCCCGACTGTTCGTGCCCTACAACAAATCTTGTTGATGGGAAAGTCGTGCCCGTGTAAATCTACCGTTGCATGTGCAAAGGAAAATACTACCATGTCCCTTCCAATTAGACATATCACAAACACTACCATAACATTCTAGTTAGGACTATTTTGTCTTTCCCTTTGCTGGGATTGGAATTTGCTACTCTTTTTATTTTTTTGTGGGGAACCAGTTTTTGCACTAGTAATAATTAGTGTAACAGTACTAGGCAGGTGAAGATTAGCAGTTTTTTAGAAAAAAAAATATATGCTTTTTTAAACTCATTAGAATGTAAATACGAGACGATTTTCCAGTTTTGGTTTCAAAATCCTTCTTTTTTTTTAGAGTAACTTACCTATACACCAGTTGTACGTTGCAACTATACACAACTGATACCTTTCAGTGCAAATAACTAATACTTTTCAGTGGAAACAATGGATATTAACAAACTAATACAGTTCAGGTAAACAACTAATACCTTTTAAAAAATATACATCGGTTGTACGATGCGCGGGTGTGTCTACCAAGTGTTTTTTGTCTTCGTTTTACTACATGATCCTATAAAAGTATAAACACCGTTTATCAAACTACAAAGCTTCCCCACTGTCCGTGGACAGCTAATAAAACGATTGTCTCCTTTCGAGACATCTAAATGTAATATACTATCGTGAAATAGAGTAACATGTCTAGTCTGTTGCATCATCAAAACTCACATGTACACAAATTTATATCTCGATTTTTACTTTAAATCATCATCTTCGATTATACATAGACACCTACACATATTTGAAGGATATCCTACTCTCATGATCATATTACAAAACATTTAGACAGCATTTGGATATACAATTATGTTATGTTTTTAGGGTTTTGTAATCAAACAGTATATGTCTAAAAGTAAAAAACCAACCTGAGAGGATAATCATTCAACTATCTTCTTCATCCTGTTCAAGTTCAAGTCCCTCTGCTGCTAGAAGCTGGCTTATGATTCTTTTCTTTTCTTCTTCGGCTTTTTTTCTATTTAAATCCCTTTTTCTTAGGACAAGTGTGTGTCTTCTTAATGTGCTGTGAAAGTTCTCAATCGTGGCCTTCTTCTCTTTCACAAGTATCTTCCTCTCTTCCTCGGGATCAATCTGAATATTCAATTCAACAACCATACACATTTGTGAGCAACAGGCACTTCTGCAAGTATCTCATCAATTGCTACAAAAACTTATAATAGCATGCTAGATACTCCCAGCTTTCAATTTAACTATCATTTTAGAGGAAAAAAAAAAAATTGTTCCCAAAAATATTTTTATGCTTTTGGTTTTCCAAAAAGAAATTAAATAGTCTTTTCAACATTTGCCATTTTCTTAATTTTTTAGCTTGATAAACAACCAAATATGATTCATTGATATTTGATAATCTGTAAAAAGGGTATATTAGTCATTTTACTCAAATACTTATGGATATTAAACAGCTTTCTTAATATATGTCAAACACCCAAAAAGTGATAGTGAAATTGGAAACAGAATATTTAGCAGAGGGTGAGTGATTTTTTGTAAAACCATCCACAAATTTGAAAAAACGTAGGCAATGTAAAAAATACCTTTCCAATTTTCTAGTCTCAAATTTGCATTATATGTTTTTTATTATGGGAGAAAGGTTAAATGATGTACACACCTCCTACAAAAAGTGGCTTCATAAAATTATTGATAATCCTTTTACAGTATACAGTGCAGTTACATGGAAAAGTTGGAAATCGAATATGAAGGAATATATACTACCTTTGAGCGAACAAGGCGGCGTGCCCGTGGATTCAACTCAAGTTGCTGTTGTTCAGCCCAAGCTGCAATTGCCATATCACCTCTTTGGTCAAAAAGCTTTCCGCTTTTTAATAAGCCCTCCATCCATGCTTGGGGCGCCTAATACAATTCAGAGTAAATGGCATGCAGAAAGAAAAATTGAAACGAAAAACTTAGTATCTACATCAATCTTAACTGAAGTTTGATGGTAATATCGTCATGATAGTTTATATACTAAATTATAAAAAATGCATTACAAATAGTCTCATGTGAACATAAACATGCAGGAATCCGTTACTGATTTGTTACTGTTCATAATTTTAGTTAATTTTCATAAAACAAATGCACATGGAGTACTTTACGTTAAAAAAGTTGTAATATGGACAGCATAATCTTTTCAAGGAAAATGTACTTGAATGGAATTCACTTTCAGGATGCAGTTTGTAAAACCGGGGCATATGAATGAGGTACATCTACTGAGGATTAAAGTACAGCTAATTATTTGTCATATACTAAGATGTCATACTACTAGAAAATTTAAAAGATAAACTATTCACCCATTATAACCTACTCTTATACTTTAAAAGCAGTATAAATATCCCAAGTATGCAGCATTGCGGATTTTTATCTTTTAGAGATTTTTTGTATGATATTTGAGGTTTATCCCAAAAAGCTGCTAAGCTAGACTGCTAGAAGCAAGGAATTTTAGCATTGTTGATATCTATCTAAAGCATGGAGCATAGCGGGGAACATCAACTGATAAAATGGAAATAAATGTCACCTTCATTGGATTTTCCACGATTGTCATTGTCATATTGTCTTCGTCTCTCGTCATCTATTAGAAGCTCATATGCAGCCTGAATCTTTATAAATCGAGCTTCAGCAGTTTCACCTTCTTCTAAGGTCCCTCTCCCATCATAAACTAGAATAAAAAAAAAAAAAAAAAGCATTATGCAAGGTCTTAGAGCAATACCTTATTTTAAGAAGACCATAAAATTTAAAGAGCTGCACATTCAGCACTCAGGAACAGCGGGGAGCAACAAAAAAATCAATGGCTAATTTTATCTTTCCCAGTTAAATTTTTTCTCTTTCTTGTAAGGAATAAAAAAATTATTTTATTTGTCCTTCAATTTTCAGAAATTTACTTCAACACTGAACCTGTTACAGATCAAATCTTAGAAGACCTTTTCTCTGGTAGCTTGCTCAATTCTCCTCAAGGAGCTTGTATTATTGAATTATTATGCAAACACTTCAGCTATGCAAAATTCTTCACTTGATGTTTGGTAGAACTATATATATAAATTGTAACATAAACATTAAATATGCATCTATAATGCAGCAAGTTTTTTAGTGTTTCATTAATTAATAAAAAATTGAAGTAGGAAAAGATGCAACACTTCAACATGTTTTGTAGATCTTTTACTAATAAGTCTAAAAATGGTTATGCGAAACAACAAAAGAACACATTCCATATAAACCCCAGATGAGGCACATCATAACACTCAAAAGACAAAAATCTAAATACAAATAGAGGGGTGAATGAATGCTACATCACACAGGCTACCATTATGAAGTCCAGCAATGCACTTCCCTACTGCTGGCAAGGGAGAGCAACCTAAACTAAGCTTGGTATTTGAATTTAGGGAAACTCAGAGTTATGGAGAAGGGCTCTGGTACTATAAAGAATAGCTTTAAAAATCAAATTAGTAGTTGTGGGTGACTGAGGACATAAACTGAACTATGACCATAATATATTGCAGTCAGAATGCTAAGTACCTTGAAGAGTAAAAGCGTGTTCTCAACATAAATTTCACGTAAAAAAATCTACTTCCTTGGGCCAAAATCACTGTGGGCTATATCACAAGGTTTTCAGTTGAGACACGTAGCTAATTTTACTAACCAAAATCCCAATATATGATTCTACAACCCGAGGCTAGCAAGGCCAAATTAGCAGCTGTCTTGTCACAACATGATGTACTGCCAAACAGGATAGTGAGCCAACAGCAAGCCTTATGCTGCTTTCGTAAATATTGGGAGTTTGAGACTCCTACACCTTTACACTATTCAACTCAATGCCTCAATTCTCCTTTAGGCACATGAGTTCATACTCTTAAATTAGTGTACAGTAAATTGTTTGCATATCTTTATTTTCCCCTATCTTTTATTAAAATAAAAAAAAACTTAATGTACATAATAACATAGAAAAAAGACAGTAAGCTTAAGCTACAAAAGGATTAGGACAGACCATCAGGGTGATAGAACTTAATAGCGCGGTGAATACCTTAATTTGCTCTTCATCCACCCCTTTCCAATTCTGCAAGTGCAGATTTGCAGATATTAATACATTAGTCGTGACATTAAATCAGACAGAAGCAATAGCATAAGAAAGTGCCGATGTCAGAACAGATGCACTATTAGAAAATTTCTTGGGAACAGAGAATACTGGAAATTGAAAACAAAAAACTGCCTAAAAGCAAAAGAGTACTCAAACTATTGAAACTAAACTGCAATTGTTGAAGAATTCAAGTTGAAGATAAGCAGAACTTCAGCCCCCTTCCCATTTGCTTTTTCACATACTCCAAGGTAAAAATAGCACTTGTGCTTGAAGTCTCGTGCAATCAATCTCATCAATTTTACAAAACTAACTACAGTATATAGTATTTAGTTTTTGAAATAGTTATTCATCATGTTAGCATACACTTTAAACTTTGAGTGAGCATCAGACGAATACGGGCTTAAATGGCAGTCACTCATACTCGTAGATGCACATATGTAAGCACAAATATGTGTGTGCAAGGAGCAACATAGCAATGAAACAGCAAAAAGGATATACCTAAAGTTTCATATGGAATTTAGTATCCGCCCAATTAGAAGCCTTTGTAGCCACCATCCTCCTCTGACGATTCAACCTCACCCGCGGTTCAAAACTTTCGCTGTTCTCCCCAATCTATCGACAAACAACGAAAAACGACGACGATGACGGAGGTCTCAAATTACAATTATGGTTTTCAACCGACAAAACCCTACCCATCGATCTGTAACAACAAGCCATGGAAGAACACCGCTTGAGGGACTACATATCGCCCTCAAACTGCTCATCTTCTTCAATTCGAAAAAAGCTGATTTAAGCGGATTTCACCTGTTCCTGCAGATTTTCAGCAGATTCTGGATGAATTCAGGTAATCGAAGACGTAAAGGAAGAAGTATTTTGAAGGGAAATTGACGGTTATTTTGTCTTCGTTTCGAATCTCGTGTTTAAGGTGAATCTACGGCCATGCAGGTCCTTTTTTATTTTTTCGTTTTTAAATTTCTACGACTTTTTATTTATGTTATTAATTGTGGATAGTTTCGCTCCAAAATTATTAAGCAATTATATAACAGAGTTAAGTTAGTTTCGGGAATTAACGGGCTTGCTACTCTTTTCCTCAACTATGGGCCAACCAGTTTGCTAATTTAGCGCCGTTAATGGGTTGGATAAGATGTTTTACGCTCACTAAGAAAATGGGCCTGTTTTTAGGCCCATGATATTGTTACAGGTCCATGGACAAAAATTATATGAGACAAATCTTTATTCTATATTATTTGATCCATGCCAGTTTATAGGGCCCAGTCAATCACGTTTTAAAAGAAAAAGCATGATTCAAAATCAAAATAAATATTTATACCGTGTATAAGATAAATACCGAGGCTATTTTCGCGTTCAGAAGCTTTGAACTTGGGTTGTAAAAAATTCTTCCACAGGTATTATGGTCCATTCCTTTTCTTTACGAAAAACAAGTTTGAATGAGTTCTTGCCTCAAGTAAGCTAGTGGTTAAATAAGATCAACAACAAACAATTGAATTAGACTCACAAATGAACTGACACTCAATTAGTATAGAACTCGTATTAGCCTGTTTTTGAAACTCAATTAGATAGTGAGGAGCACTTTTTATGGCGACTTGATCCAACTTTTTAAAAAGAAAAATGCTTCTTGTATTTCAAAACACCATAATCTTATTTTAAGATATTTTTACTATTTTGATATTTATTTACTTATGACCACTCGAGATCATTGAAGTTGGTATTGAATCAAACTCAAAATCAATATACTATTACAATTTATTCAATCCAAGAAGCGAACTTTTCGTAAAATAAATATAAAAAAAAAATAAAAGTGTTCCCAAAACAAACTTTTCTAAAATCAGAGAAGGGCGACCACCGGACCCTTAAATCCATCCCAAGCGACATATTTCCACCATGCAAGGCCTTCAACAAAATGAGCAAACTCGCTTTTCAATCCCATCATCTTTATCCTCTGCTCTGCCTCGATGATACTCTTGCAATAACCTGACAGAACCCGCGACGACACAGACGACGTGGTAGACCCACCAACCATTTCTCCAAGCAAAGACTGTGGAAAACATGCTTGCAATCCACAACTTCCTAGCATCTCCTTGCAGGCCCCGATAGACATATGGTGCAACATTCATCCTCGAATTCGCTCTTTTTTCGTGGCGAATTTGAGCTTTCTTGTTCATCATGGATGTGTACTTGCGCCTTGAACTTAAGTGTTTGCACTTTTCCAATAGAATGAAAATCGCTAACGATTAATCGAACTCGGGAAGAAGCTTGAAGAAAAAGTAGCAAAAATTTTGTCAAAAGTAGGAGAACAACTTTTTGCTAAACCAACCATTTTTTGTTTTGGTATTTAATTGGAGAAGGGATGTTGTTATAATATATATAATAAGCGTATATGTATTTATATAATAATAAATTGATGTGTTATAACTTATGATTCCTTTTAAGATAGTTTACAAGTTTTGGTAAGTTTAGTTATGCTGGAATGCTTCTATATATCATATCACCAACCCCTTGATTTGTAATTAGAGTTGGTATTTGGGTTAAACTTCTAATTTGTTTTTTATTGTTTTTTAGATGAGCATATATACGGTTTGGTGGGTTTACTTATTTTTTTACTGCTTCTATATATAATCCCACCAACCTTTAACTTGATTTTTTTTTTAAATTTCTTTTTGGTGTATATTTGTTTATGAACTTCATTTTTAATTGGTGGACTGAATGTTTGACACTACTCTCTGGTCTAGTAAAAAAATTCATTTTTATAAAAAAGCGAGGAACTTATAGGGGCAGCACTACTACACATTTGAGCTTAGCATTTGCACTTGGACAACCTTTTTTCAAGCAGCTCTCCAAGTAACAACTTTGGAAGCGGTTCTCAAAAAAAAAAAAAAACAAAGACAACGGTTTGAAACATTGTCCAGAATAAACCTTGACCCCGGTTTCAAGCCATAATCCATCTATACCATTGATTTACTAACTAGCTGTCTTTTTTATATATATATATGAACGAGACCTATTTCGGAACTTCATTTCTTTCTCTAAATTTCTTCTCCCCAAAATCGCCCGCCGCAAAAACCCGAAGACCAAATCATGTAGTAAATCGGTTTCCTTCAACAAATAAATGCAGATTGACACTGCTGGCCTTCTTGGTAAATCGACCTCCCTCTCCCCAAATCGTCGCAGCGCCTCCTCCCCTCTCCTCCCTCTTGCCCGCTTCGCCCATTCATGCTTCCTGCCTTGCGCGCCCTCGCCTCCGTAACAACTTGGTTAGTGCGATTGGATTGTGCAATCTTTAATTTTACTTTTTCAAGCTTTAGCTTTATTCATATGCATATTTATTATTGAACATTATAAATATGATTATCACAGTTGAATTGAACATTAATATATGAGTAAGTCAATATAGCATTGTGTTAAAAAAAATCAAATGAATAAGTCTTCCATGAAAATATTTTATATGCAATATCTCTTTTGATTATAAAGAAAAAAGTGGGGCTGAAAATAAATATAAATATAAAATGGGGCCTCAACTCAAGTCGTATTTCCATTGAATTTTTCAAGCTTTAGCTTTATTAAATATATATGTTGCTCTTGTTGTTATTTAGGTGAACTAATCTTGTTGTTTATAACACTTTTTTAATTTTGTTTATATTATATATGTTGCTCTTGTTTTTAAATTTGAAATATTATATTTTTTTCTCCATAACTTTTAGTTGCTCTTATTTGTTTATATTCTTTGGTCTCTTGTTCTTATCATGGAAACATCCGTTGTGTCATTATTAAATGTTGTTTGCACATGTGTTCATAGTATAAAGTATGCTATCAATTGAAATTTTTAATTTATAAGTAGATGATGAGATGTAACTTATAAGTAGATGTATCATGTATCTTTGCATAGATAGTTCTTATCATGTATGAAACATCAGGTTGTGAATATTGTTTTTGTTTTTGTTTATTAAATGTTGTTTAACTTTCTACGGAGGATCATGTCGTTTGCCGTATCCGGGAGATGATGGAATTGATGGAGATCATAAGCGCGTATGATCATGGTGCATATGATGACTTGAGAGAGTGTGACGATGCTCCCACCACCACTAAGACTCAGGGGAGAAGCGCACTCAGAATATAATTACAATGTCATCTATTAAGAAGCTGCGTGCTGAGAAAAACACTTGGGTAATTTTATTACAATTGAGCGGTTTGAAATCGATAAATATATTGATTGATCGTAGAACCCTAATTAAATACTATGTTATTGCGATTTATCGTTCAATGAGTTGGAATGATGATAGGAAAAAAAGTAGTCGTTGTCCTTCTACATTGGGTTCTTTGTGGGAGGCGTGATCTCTATCGTCTTTGCCCGATAACGGCGGCGCGTAATAGCCCGACTCCTTTGAAGGAAAAATTATGGGAACGAGCTTTACGGTATGTTAATTATATATTTATTGAAAGTTGTAGTATGACCATTATATTTACTAAATTGTTATGTTATATGCGTATAGACTACCTTGAGAGGTCTTGACCTCACAAAAAAAAAGTAAATATTATCGCATTATTTGGAGTAATGGCCAGAATTTAGGACTTGGTTGAAGTAAACCACGAGATCCGAGCGGGTCTTTACTCGGCTAGTCCGCCTCCTGCGTGTCAAGAATAACCTATGGTGGCTCCATCTTTGGGAGGTTTGTGGCGAGCAATGGAGATGATTTCGAGGTAAATTGATCAATGTCATTTCCTCGATTTCTAATGCCCAAGTTTTTGGGTGTTTATAATATTTCCATTATCTTTGTGGGATCGAAGCAAAAAAAAATGGCGTTTAAGCCAGAGTCGATGGTAGCGATATCGTGGATCAACAAAGGTTATGCCGCGAATAAGAGAAAATATGGTGAGATCAAAATCAACTTTTAATTTTTTTTATATATTCACTTTTAATATATCTAATAAAGGGATCGTTCATGTATCGTGAAAAGAGGAAGAAGAAAAGTTGGAAGAGTGAGCCTATTATTTACCCATTTTAAACTTATTTAGGACTACGAAAGGGTGAGGCGGGAATATTCCACGATCGATACTGTGACGCATCGCCGAAGAAGTGGTAATCTATCCGTTAATTTATCTTTCAATTACAAACTATTATTTATAAACAAATAATTAAATAATAATCTTTTGTTTTTTTGTGATTGAGGCGTCTATCTCGAGACCATGGCCTTTGAAAGACATTCGCATAATCGGCACGATGATGATCTGTTTGGAATGGGCTATGGGTGTAGGGGCATCCGATTTTTTCGGAATGTCGGATATGGCGTGGCGAAAACGTCTTTAGCAACATTTTTGGTCTTCAAGCCATGAATATGATGGGTATACTAACGGAGACGAGGTTGCCAAGTTGACTAAAAGATGTGGAGCGTTTTAAGTGCGAAAGATCGAGCCGCGGAATGTCGTCCAGTGGAATTAATTTGTGAACATAGTGCCATTGTCTATATGTTTTGACTAACCTAAGGGGGACTTTATTGAGGCACTTCAAAAGCGTCTCCACAGTGTGTATGGATATGCATGTCTCACATTTGTTTTAATTAAAGACTAGTGTATCAAAATTTTCTAACTAAATATCTTATTGAACACCCAACAACCTTTTGCTTTGTGTATCTGGAGATCCGTCGGTTTGGTAGCCCACGGGCTCGTACCACAGCTCCCATGGAATGATTCATGGTCATCCATCCTCTGGTTTTCGTGAGGTCACTTTCGATTTACCCGTGTCGGAGAGGAGGATTGGTGCGAAAACCAATCGATGGGCAAATCACCGATCGGGCAATGATGGAGCACTTCATCGAATGGCCGAGCACACAGTCTCTAACCATGAGGGTAAAATATTTGTTATTAAAGTTCATTATCTTATTTGTGGTTCTAAATAATATTGTAAATTAATTGTAGAATATATAGAGCCCCCAGCGTGAGGCTAAATCGAGGACTCATTTTGCTCTACAAGAACTTGGTTTTCCCATGTGGAGACTTAGATCCACGATGATCATTTACAATCTAGGGTGCACCGGATGGTATTGTCTAATGCTTTCGATATAAATCAGTTCCATTCTATACTCACTTTCGTGAGAATACTTTCCGAGGTTAAATCGATGTGGAACATGTCTTGTGAAATCTTGAATGGTAGTGGTTGAGTGCAACCACCATAGCCTTTACCTCGGTATGTGTTTACTAATTCTCAATATTCACTTTACGTATAGTTTAATTTTTCTTTTTAAATATTAATTAAGCGTATATATATATTTGGTTAAAGATATTTGGGTGAACTATATCTCTCGGAGATAGCAAAGCGAAGTGGAATGTACTCATTCGTCTCCCCCCGAGTGTCTTGCATAATGGGTGATAAGTGCAGACCATGGATGGGTTAAATTAATCATCTTTGAATCTAGCGGGGAAGATCATCTCGTTTTTGGCAACAAATGTGGGTGTAGTGATAAACATTTCGTTAAAATTTGTATTCATGTTTATAATATTTGAACATATATATGCTAAATTTGCGGTTAATTTTAATACTCTCAATATAATATATGAACCATTGGGTCTTTGGTCATACATGAATACATTAAGTGTGTATTTTATGGATGACTTCGTGATGGGTTTATTCTGTCATACGATCTAGTTTCGTATATGGGCGTAAGTTTCATTTTAATATTCTATACAATGATTTGTTTTACTTTTAAAATTATGCATATTTAATCTATTTTTATTTTTTAATTATAATAATAATAGTGGGATGGCGATGTATCGAATTCGCAGCCAGTCGGGAGCTCCAAGATCCGGGTTAAATAAAGTGAATTTGGATTAACATTAAGGTAAATTTAATTTAGTAAATTATCAAACTAATTAATAGAAAGAAATCATAATTATGTCGTTATTATATTGTTAATCGGCAGGTTAGAAACGGCGAGATAATGACCATTATGGACATTTTGTTTGTTCTTTTATAGAAGATATAATCCGTGACTTCTATAGCGAACATTTCTCGATGTATAAGTCAATTATTGATTTATTTAAATTATTATTGATTGAATAAAAATTCATACTATATTGAATGATTAGATTTGTTTTGCGGTTTGTCTATGAGCGTGAGCTCAAGTCTTACTCTAAGAAAAAATGGAGAAATGAAAAAAAGCGATTGAATGAGGTACCTTTGTCGTTTATATTCATCGATCAATATTGAGAGAATGTTGTTTGAAATATTGGTAGCATGTAATTAAATTATATATTTGTGATGATATATATTTCATATTTTTGGTGTATTAGACGTATGTTTATGATTGTATGTTTATATATTTTGATGTTTTTGGTATATATATGTGGTTTATGGTTTTATTATAGGATTTTTTGGTTTATGTTATATGGTATTGGGCGTATATATAAGTTTTTATTATATGGTATCGGGGCGTATATATAAGTTTTTATTATATGGTATTGACGTATATATATAGTTTTTATTATATGGTATTGGAAGTATATAGTTTTATTATAGGATTTTTAAAATGTAAATTAATAATTAAAAAAAAGATATTGGATTGCGGTTTTTCAAGATTGTCTATGTAAATAAAAAAGCGAATAAAAAATATATATCATCTTGGACAAGCGGTTATATAAATCTTAAGCGGTTAAAAACATTTGTCGGAAATCTTTTTCTTGGATAACGGTTTTTTATGTTTGTAG
This sequence comes from Stenogyne calaminthoides, assembly GCA_037126765.1. NCBI lineage: Eukaryota > Viridiplantae > Streptophyta > Magnoliopsida > Lamiales > Lamiaceae > Stenogyne > Stenogyne calaminthoides. The sequence goes on from JBBCBC010000005.1 coordinate 5,434,810, forward strand.
AAACTTGAGCAGTGATCTTGGAAGCGGTTATACATTTCTCATAAGTCTTGTATTTATCAAAGGCCAAATGTTTATTAGTAGCGTATGCAATCGGTTTTATATATATTTACTCGTCAATGTTAAAAACAAAGGTAAAAAAAAAGTTGGTTGGTTGTGGATTATTTCCAATTTAACAAGTTTAAGTAAAATTACTACGAGGGTTTTGTCCAAAAACTCCATACAAGAAAACAGACGTGCACTAAATTAAAAAAAAGTAGGTAAAAGTTATATTAGTATCTACCTTACTAAACCTGTGAACAATCTTCGACTTCAAATATTTGGTGGTGGGGTGATTTTTTATGGATTACATGGCCTCTGTTTTAGGACATGTTTAATAAAATTAATTTTTTAACGTTTTTTACATGTTTATTTAATAAACGTATTTGAAAATTTCTTCTAATCTTCAGAAAAAGGCCCAAAGTATAATTATTAAACTTTTCATTGTTTTTTATTATACATTGTCAATTTTCATGATTACCGCGCCTATGAGTTGTTGACGTGGATTCCGGCATTCCGCGTTCTTCTAATAATTTGTAGCATTAAAGTTTTATCTAATCGATGCAATACACAATTTAACAAGCACTAAAAAAATATAAACAAACAGTCTTAATCTTAATAATCTAATAATAAGTGTTTGGAGATAAAATATTAGCAAAAGCATTTCTTAATTTTATAGATGTGTTTGGAGATAAAGTAATTTTGACTTTAGAATTGAAGTGGACTATATGCCACACAAATGACCCAGTGCACAAACCAAAAGCAAACTTAACTTTCACTATGGAATTTACCGCAAGCACTCAAATGACTCAACACCTAGAATGTTTGTTACACATTGGTGTAAAAGTTCAGACAATATATATTTTCATCAGAAAATGTGATAGTGATAATCAACAAGATTTGATCAACTAACCCCCAAGGGACGTTGGCCAAGTGGTGAAGTTTTGAGACTTAGAAATATGTTCCGCTCTATAGGTCTCAAGTTCTGATTCCGGATTAGTCGGTTTTGTTCCGGATACTGAGTTAATTAAAAAAAAAAAAATTTGATCAAATGTATGTGATTGGATTGGTTTCCATCATTAATCTTTCTAGTGCAGTTTCATCATATGTGAACGGTGGTAGGTCAAAATCAGGGAATTACAGGAGAAAGGGGGAGAGTATAATTGATGTGAACCATAAGTAAAGGTATATTGCAGATAGCTGAAAAACTCAGGAATAAAAAAAGAGACATGTGCAAATGCATTTTTCTTAAAATAATTATTTTTCTTATGAGTAATACACTTATTTTTTAAATTAGCATAACATATCTTGCTTTACAGCGAACTGAGATATTGTTTGAATTTTAAAATCAGAGTATAAAGCAAAATTGAGCAAATAGCAGCAGAAAAGTAATAGCAAATATTGGAATAGCATCTGTGTCGTTTTCTCAAGTTGTTTTTGAACAACACCCTGATATTCCCAATTTACTTTAGATAAAATTACTTTAATAATTTACATATTTTTTATTAAAATTGACAGTAAAAAATAAGATCATCAATACTTAGGTCACTGATAATGGGCCACGCGATGATATGATGCACTATAATGGCCCAATACACAAGTACGTACTGGGCCTCGACGCTTTAATTTCATGGGTCGGTCTTGTACAGCCTACAAATGTCAAATTCGCAATTGCTTGATTATGCCTAAAACAACCTACATCGGCTTTTTTTATAAGCTCGATATTCGATCAAAGGCCCGGTAATTTAGGAAGCTAGAACTCACCATCCTCTAATAGGGCTTCACTTTTAAGTCAGAGCTAGTTTGGTATGAACTAACTCATTTAAAAATTAATTACTCTTAAGGTTGAGCTTGAGGCTTGAGAAGCTGACTTTTAAATTTCAAACCTACACAATTAGGTCAACTCTTGGGGTTACAGCACTACACTAGTTAACTGCATATTATTTGTTTAAAACATGAATAAATTTAAATGTTGTGAATTGTGACGGTATTAAAAAAAAATTATGAATTCACTGAACTGTGATGGTTATTTAGCCATATATGAGTCATGACACCTATACTTTATTGAAGTTTGGCTTAAATATTATCACCACTCAATTAATCTTAAATTACACATAACTTTTTTTTTTTAAACTCTCTTCACCTTTTTTTTATTACACATCTCATCCTCTAAAAATATATATAACATTATATTCTTTAAAATTCGTATCATTTTCCAAATGTAAAAATTTTAGTGGGGATGGAGGTAGTACTCCTTTAAATCCGAAAATCGTTTGAGCGTTTATTAATTAGGCATAATTTAATATGAGAGTGATTTATTAGTATAAGTTATTTTTAGATGAAGGTTGACATGTGGTATAAATAAAATATAATAAGATTAATTTTATTGTGAAAAAAATAATGACATAATGTGTAATATTTAAATATATTAAGGGATTAATGTAGTTGTTTTTATTTTTTTTATAAATATTCAATTGAATTAGGAATTGACATTTTTAACAAATATTCAAACAATGAGAGAGGCAAGGAGTATGGTTTTCTAAATTGGAAAGACGACGAAAGAATTGAAAGATAGGAGTAAATATGAAGATTGTGCATTTTGGAAGGTGGAATCAGAAGAAGGGCATTGATGGTGATACAAGTTAACAACTAGGGTACGCAGCTGTAGTGCAATATTACAGCAGGGAACAAAAAGTATCTTTCGATTTGGGTGAAAAATGTTTTCTGAAAATGTAGATTAAATATATTTATGGGCATAATTTTTTTTATTTTTCATCATCCAACAATCTTAATTCTCGAGTTATCTTTTATATTTTACTCACAATCAATTATATTATTTATAAATAGACTTAATTTACATTTTTAAGTAAAACATATTTTTACTTGTGAAATCATCTTTTTGGGGCCGGAGGTAGTAATTATTAATATTAAATCATCATGTCTTTTATTGCGTTTCACTATAAGATTATATCGTGCAATTATGCCTGAGAAAACAAGCTTTTTTTACTCACAATTTTGAAACAAAAAGAAAGGAAAATACCTAGTTGTGTTGACTGAGTTTTTGGTGAACTCCGTTTTTTAAATATCATTTATTATATATAAAAAAAATATTCTTGTTATGTATAAAAAATATTATTGTTGTGTATAAAATTATTACTAATTGAAAAATAAAATATTTTTAGAACAATGATAGTTTTTAATCTTGTCAATGATAATTTTTTTATCGTAAGCAAATATGACGATCGTGTATATATAAAAACAATTGGCGTGGAATTATTCTTATTTTAGAACTAATTCTAATTGTATATGTACACAATAAAAATGGATTGTGGGTCCCACAAAAACAATTGAAATTTGGATCTTATGAGTAAAAGAAAAATTTATAACAAGGATATATGAATAATTTCACTACAAAAATTGTTTAAAAAAAAACTGATTTTTTTTATTATCAAAATGGGTTTATTTTCCTTTAATTTTTGGACGACACTTCATCAGTTCAACTCTAATAAAAAAAAATTGCATCATATTTAGAAATTCGGCTTGATGATAGGAGGATTTAGGAAATTAATTATGGTCATTTAAAAGTAAGATCTAGAGTTGTAGTCTTGTACATTTGAAACCTATTCCACCTAGCACTATCAATAAAAGTATTACTACTATTTTAGATATCAAATTTATCATTCAATCCAAGTCCAAATACAACTCAAATTCTGAGATTTGATTCATGTATAATGACACATATATATTGCTATATATATATATATATATATATATATATATATATATATATATATATATATATATATATATATATATATATTTTTTTAAAAAAAAAAAAAAAAAAAAACACAATTATGAAATTTTAACTCATTTGACTATATTATTAATTTATTTATATTATATATTTGGATTGCAAGTTGATTCAAATTATTAATTTATTTATGTGAAGTGCTTCTAAAATGGTCCTTTGCTTTTCCTTGTTATTAATATTTATCATTAAATGTAATTTAAATAATAATAAATTTTTCTTAAAATACATCGTGTATTTATTGCTACTATACAATATACAGATGGCTTCTTAATCTTTCCAGCTACATATAATATTTACAAGTTAAATTAGTAGTAGGGTTCGCGTTTTCTATATATATTGGGAGAATTATTCAAAATTAGCATAAAAAACTTGGATATGATCAAATTTAAACACCTATAATTTTTCCAAGGTAAGTACAGAAAATTACCATTCGATCTCAACTAATTTGCTAATGATTAGAATTGTAATTCGATTTGGAATATTTTATGTAAATATTGAAATTTAAATTTAATATTTACTGTATTACTAATGAGTTTAAATCGATTGAAATAAAATTATTCTAAACTTAATAATAAATTAATTAAAAAATTATATTCAATTCATTATTTTAATAATGTTAATTTAGTGTAGTAAATCATTTAAAATTCGATAAATATTAATGAATTTAACGTGTTATGCATCTACTTGCTTGCAATACGCATATCTCAAACCAACCTAAACACAAGATATCACCCAAAAATTGATTTTCTTGATGAAAAAAATGCACTCTTAAAAAAATACAAAATCGAGACCGAATAAGAATTATTTTTATTCACCTTAATCGATGCCAGACTCACAAATCATAATTCACTGGCAATTAACTGGCCACTTCTAATATCATTAATTTTCTTCACATTAATTTGAATAAAATGAGCAACTATCAAGCAATGAATGGCTAAAACATTAATGTCAACAAAAAAGGTAAAAATATTATTTAAAAATAATGAAATTTTTTTGTTTGAGTATGAGTTTACAATAAATACTATTTTTTTTACTATCCTTGTCATGTATACGCATTATCACAATTACGTACACACATATAAATATTATTATTGTTTAAAAATAAATATTTTTTAAATTATAATAATATTTATACATAATAATGGTAGAGTTCATGTATAAACATAATTTGCAGGAATGTTATACTAAAAAAAAAACTTAGTCCTATGCATAATAATGGTAGAGTTCATGTATAAACATAATTTGCAGGAATGTTATACTAAAAAAAAAAACTTAGTCCTATTTTTTTTTATACACTCTCCGGTGGGCCGTGAAACTTGTTCATCTCATATCATTATTGCACTTATAAATTGACAACATCATTTTTATAAATTAATATTAATAACATTTAATATTATAATTTTAATTTATACATGTAATGTTATTAGATGATAAATATAGTGGTATATATTAATTTATAAATATAATGATATAAATTTATATTTATGAACAAAATTCTTTGGAGATTCGGCTCTTCACTACAAAAAAACAATTTGATTTAAGGGGAATTAAAGAGGAAAAAATAACCCGGTATTTAAAAGATTTTTTACGAAGGATAAACTTAATGAGGGCATTAGAAGTACCCCATGAACTAATAAAATTTGCCACCTGCAGTAAAAACCTAAAAAAAATTCAACTAGGCGCGCCCATTGGAAAGCCCTTGTAAAATTTGGCAAGGGCCCTAACTAGATGTAGAGAGCCCTCGATAAATGGGCATCTCTGGCGCCTGCAGTCCCACTGTCGAGGGTGCGGCTCGGAGGGCAACCACCTTCTTAATTGCACTCGCCCACTTATATATATCACCCCATTTCACATTTTCACCATTTTTTCGTGAGGTTTGGAGAGGAGAGAGCTGGAGGCGCTGCACTCACTCATCCAGGTACGTTTTTTTTCGTTTTTTTTTTTAATTGTTAGTTATTTAATTATTTTAATATTGTATTAGTTATTTAATTAATTGTTTAGTATTTAATTTTTTTAGAGGAGCTAGAGGAGAGGAGATCGAGTGGAGCTAGACGAAAGCTTTGGAGAGGTAAATATTAATTATTTAATTATTTAGTATTAGTATATTGTATATTAATTTAATTAGTACGTATTATTTGTTTATGTATCTAGCTAGTATTATGTATCGAGCACGAAAGACAACAAAGAGAGGAAATGACTAGACAGATGACACAAATGCAGAGTTAAATGAACCAGATGAGCCAATTTTTCTCCATGTGGCAGACAACCGTTGGTCCACAGCAGCCGCCGTGGCAAGGAACCGGTGCTCCACAGACCGGTGCTCCACAGCAGACGTGGGAGGGAACCGGTTCACCACAGACCGGTGTTACTCCCCAGCAGGGGTTGCAGGGAATCGGTGGTTCCCAACAGTGGGGTTACTCCCAGCCGACCGGTGGTTATGCTCAGCCTGGTCTTTTTGTTCCTCCATTCCCTCAGTATCGTGCTCCTCCTAATGCTCCTGTAGGTCCCACTGGTTCTACCGCTCGTGTTCGACGTCGTTCCATCGACTCTTCCGGGAGTACTCAAGGTCTCACTGACTTGATCAGAGCAGCCGGTGCATTTGATCCCACTTTTTTTCCTCCTGTTCAATTTCCCACAGTAAATAACAATGATGATGATGATGATGATGATGTGATGCACTAAACTTTGTGTGTGTGTGTGTGTCATTTAAACATTTGACTGAATATTTTGTTATGTTTTATGTTGCTTTCGAACGCTACATATTTTGTTGTGTTTTATTTTAGAATATTCGAACACCACATGTGTGTTTTATGTTTATTTTTTATGAATATTATTGATTAATCTATATTATTAGTTTGTGAGAATGCTTTAAAATTTTATTAAAAAAAATTTATTATAGGTGTATATGTACACGTGTTAGTAAATAGTGAAAAATAATACAATATGTACATTTGTTAGTAAATAAAGATGATTATTAATTTTTTTTTTATGAAAAATAGTTTAATTCAAATGTACGTATTAGGATTACATTTTGTGAAAAAGAGTATGAAAATGATTATTTAAAAATATTTTAGTAAAAATAATTAATATATATATATATAAATGTATATTCATAATAATAAATAGTTAAAAAGAATATAAAACTAATTATTTAAAATTTTATTAATAATATTTTTATAAAAATAATTAATAAAAGTATATATATAAAAATGTATAATAATAAATGATTAATAAGAATATAAATTATTTATTTCACAATTTTATTATAAATATTTTAATTAAATCAAAGTATATATATATGCATAACAAATAATTAAAATAAATGATAGAAGAAAAAAATTTGTAAAAACACAATATATAATACATATCTGATTAAAAATACATTATAACGAATAACTTGCCTAGCCCAAAAACGGTTTAAATTTGATTACACGCAAAGACCTCCATATCTGAGGAGGGGCGTGTTGAATCACGTAGGCCGCGACGCCCATATATCTTCACATGGTACCATCGCTCGATGTGTCAATGGGTGGAGCGCCGGCCCTCGGATCCAAATTTTGCTCGAAACTCCGGGTAACCCGTTTTTAATACCACAATTAATTCGCGAGGGCCTTTTTCCCTTAGTAAATTGCTCGCCCAATTGGCGAGGGCCATGTTGCCCTCGTTAATTTGCTTCTGGTAGAAGGCGAGGGCGGTAGCCTCGTTGGGAATTATTCAAGCCCGGCGCCGGGCTCGAAACTTTGGCGACTCCATTTTTTAATACCGCCAATTAATTCGTGAGGCCTTTTTCCGCAGAAATTACTCGCCCAATTGGTGAGGCCCGCGTTGCCCTCGTTAATTTATACGGTAGGCGGGCGGTGGCCCTCGTTAAATTTGAAGGGCATTAGCGAGGGCCCTCGTGTCGAGAAAGTTATCGTGAGTCAACCCTCGTGGCCCGATATGTCGATCCTCTAAGAAAACCCGTTATTGCGGGGTTTTTTCCCTCGTTAAATTTTCACGAGGAGACTTTAACGAGGGATTTTTTCGCCGTTAAAACCCCATTAAACCCATTTTCCTCGTTAATACCCGTTTAAGGTCCTCTTTAAATTAGATGTATTTTGTAGTGCTTCTTAAATGTCATTATGGATTTTTTTTAAATCTGCAGGGTATAGTAAATTCGTAATCCAAATTTACCATTATCCCACTTTTGTAGGACTAGCTGTCACCACTCCTCTTACTCAATATATATATATATAACCGATCATGCAAAACCCAAATTACACATAGCAAATTTCACAAATTTTATTTTTTGTAGGATTTATTTTCTAAATTTTCTAAATAAATCTCCATGCATATCTCGGAATTCGGCGATTGCATTGGTGTAGAAAGCAGCGCCGATCTAAAATCCGACGTGGCAGACGCGGCGCCGCCGCGGCAGGGGGAAAAAAACGGCCACCGCGTCAAGCGGTCGGACGCGGCGGCGAAGGAGTACCCGCCGCCGATCTCGTGGCTGGCCATGACCGAGAATCACTCGTCCCATGCCGTGGGTGATGAAGAAATACTACTCGGGCGATGGACGGCTGATAATCAGGAGGAGCGCGTGAAGCACCACGATTACTTCCTCGCGGATCGGTCCAATGGGCGGCTTGTACTGAATCTCGTCCACCTGGACGACGCCGTTTCGAAGGAGGAGATCTCGATCGTTGGTGGATCTGACGAAGATCGACGGTGGAGATGACGAGATCGGTGATTTGAAAAAGGAGGAAGTGGGGCCAGAATGTTATAAGTATATTGGAATGGGGTTGAATCCGTGCGGTGGGTTTGTTGGGGCGGCAGCGGCGCCGCCCGTATTTTAGCCGCCGGTTCATACATGAGAAACATTTAGCTTAATTTTAATGTTTTTCCCTAAATTTTATTAATTGCATTTTTTATTTTGTTTTGGTTTGGTGATTCGTGATATTCTTAGATAAATTTTTAATTAAAAAATGATAATTTTATTTTAGGGTTTAGTATTTGAAATTTATTTGTATTCATCACCGATAAAAAATTCCCCCAAATTTGAAGATTGTTGTTGATTTGGAGAAAATTAAAGTTTTCTTTTTAAATTTAATTGGCCAATTAACCATTTATAAAGCTGATATTTAGGAGAAAATTGTGTATTCAAATACTTGTTTGACTTATCCAACTACACTCTAGGAAACCTTTACAATTCAAATTGCCAAATAATGTTTCAAAAACATAAATTCAGTCGCAAAAACATTTAGAAATAATCCAAATAGAAATTGGACCGGTTTCATTTTTCATTTCTGTATGTCATTTTTCATGTTTGAAGATGTTTTCTAGTTATTCCATTAAATTTCATGATTGTTTTTCATTTTTATATTTCATTTTTCATGTTTGAAGAATTAATATGTTTTATTTTCGTGATTGAAGATGTATTACGCGTAAACGTGGGATTATGGATCTGTTTGTTTGATATTTTTGTCCATTCCGGCATTAACATAAAAAAGAAAAGTTGTCTTAGAGCATTAACATAAAAAAGAAAAGTTGGCTTAGATAAAATGAGACAGTTAAATAGAAATGGAAATATCATTCAATTGATGATACACTGATTATATTTAATTTATAAAAAAATTGTTATATATAAAATGAAATACATTTACATACACATTATTTCATTCATGATATTTTAAAAAGAAATATGACGCAAATAATAAATTAATGTATATCAGATACTCATTCTCCTCACAAGATTCTCGTTTATTGATATACAACTTAAAATAAATCAATATCTATGAATAATTAATGAGGTAATTAATCCCAAGATACCCAGATAGGTAGGTTGTAAGCACGAAATGCTAGAGTAATAAATCCTTCCGTTTCGAAAAGATAAATACTTAATTAGAGACAGCAACACATTGGCATTAGTTTGCCTTAAATATAATCTATTTTTCGGAATTGTTAATTTATCCAAAATTAATGTATTGCTAGGCTGGGCTGAGGGGACTTTCCTTTTTCTTTCTTGTGAAAAGAAAACTGATAATGTTGTATGGTTATACAAATCAAATGACACGAATTTGAATTTGAAAGTTATTTATTAGTATCAAGAGGAGTAAAATTATTTTTTGTTGCTGTGATTTGATCGTTTTTAGAGAAAAAGACGAAAAATAGATATTAAGGGGTTTAAAAATAAGAGTAACACTTGTATGAGCCCAGGTTCACACTATGACTCTAATTGATATGACCCATTTTGAGGGGTGAGTTGACCCCAATTTTCGCCCTCAATTTATTCATCATTGTTATTCTATTAAAAGACTCACTGTTATGCTATAAAATTATCATTGTTATTCAATAAAACTCTTTCACTATTATGATATAAAACTATCAATGTTATTCTATAAAACTCTCATTGTTATGCTATAAAACTATATCACCGTTAAAACTCCCTTTGTTATCTTTATAAAAACTATCGCATGTTATTTTATAAAACTCTCACCTTATGCTTTATAAAACTACCAATTTGTTATTTAGAAAAAACTCTCACTATTATTCAAAAAAACTATCATTATTATTTATGTATAGGAGAATCTAATCTATTTGCATTTGGGTTGCATCGTTTAAAAAAGAAGAAAAGGCGAGTATAATCCGGGGTTTTTTTCTTCCTTTATTCTCGTTCATAGTTTTTATTTTTATTTGTTTACTTTTTTTCTTTCATTTCGATTTCATTAGTCATCGAGTAGTAAAAAGCTATTTGTAAACCCTAAATCCTTAAAATGGCGAATTCAATGGCGCACAAGATCATAAACTTCTAATCGTTGGAACAAAAATTATCATGAAGTCGTTGAAGAGGTTGTTTCATCTGTTGGGAGAGGAGAAAGGAAAAGAGATTAAGACACCGGGAGAGAGGAGAATGGAAGAATGGAAACAAAAAATGGGTTCAAGTACATACATATATATATATATATATATATATATGACTCATTTATAAGATATAGGTCAAGTTTTAAGTGTTCATAGCATTGAACGGTCTATCTAAATTTTTTTGTTTAAAAATATTTGCTTTTAAATGATAAAAATATTTTTTAAATAATGATAATGTATATATATAATGGTGATATAGTTCGTTCATAACAGTTATAAAGTTCATGTATAAACATATTCAAAAAAGTGTTACTCAATTAAAATTATAATAGTGACATCTGTTTATATATATTAAATCATCACTCACAAAATCGAGATATCATGTAAATAACTTTAAGTGGTATGTGATATGAAAAGATATGAAATCATGTGATACATTTGCTTAATCATGTGATATATTTGACTTTTCAAGTGTTTGTGATGTATTCAAATCATGATTTATTTTATTTCAACCGTTTGTTAAGATTGATAAAAACATGGGAATTCACTTGATAAATATTAATTTGACTATTATACCCCCTTGTTACTTATATTTTTTCCCACAATGAATTAAAACAGGGTTATTTAGGTCAATTAACGCAAGGGATAATTTTGGTATTATAAATACCACCTCGCAAGCGGGATGAATAATCGTGTGAAAATGAAAGAAAAAAAAATGGGGCCGGAGCCCAAGTAAAACCATCAAACATAACAAACACTTGAAAAAGTAGGATGTGATATGTTTTCCCTTCTTTTCCTTTCTTTTCCCGCATAACAAACGGACTCTAAAGGCTTAAAAAGTTAAAATGAATTATTGTAATTGATTACATTTCAAAAAAGACAAACTTGTATACAATTATGTGCTCACTCACAAAATCGAGATATCATGTAAATAACTTTAAAGACTTAAAAAGTTAAAAGGAATTATTGTAGTTGATTACCTTTCAGAAAAAAAACAAAAACTTGTATACAATTATGTTCTCAATAAGGATTAAATCTGCAACCAAATACATTAACAATAGACGCGAACCACTGCATTTCAAACACATATTCGATAAAAATATTCTTCTATAAAAATATATGTGTCCGCGCCCCTGACCCTTGCTCGCCCCGCGCTCGACTCGACCCGACCCGTGTCCTGACTTGCGAGTTTTTGGCTAAATTACCTTAATTATAGTGTATTGTACATATCAATGAGGTGCAATATTTTACAAGAGTCCTACTCTTCAAAAAAATATCATATATAACAATGTATATATGGTGCACACAAAGACTTCTCTATCTTCATCCCTAATCATATATATTCTCTTCGTTCTATAAAGATAGACCTATTTTTTATTTTTATTTGTTTCATAAAAATAGACTACTTACTACATTTAAATTATCATTAAACTTTTTTTTATCTTCTGTCCATGCTTAACAAATCTTGCCTAGTAAATATTGACATGTGTTGTTTTATTATCGTTTATGACACCTGTTAATTTTTTAAAAAGAAATTTAACATATATATTATTTATATATATTGTTTTTATATTAATGTTTATCTTGAATTTTAATTTGTAAAAGTTTATATAAGATGAAATAAGACATATTTGGATAATATAACTTTATAGATAAAATATAGGAGAACAAGTTTCATAACTAAAGGGTATCATTTTTTTACTATAAGGGTAGATTATTCATAACTTATTTGAAGGGTGTGACTTATATTACATCGTATAGATTAGTAGTGATAATGGCGATATATGACTTATATTATAAAAAGGGTATTAGTCATGATAATTCCAATTGTCATGTCTAAAAAAAAGAACAAATTTTTACGGTTAATAAGTTTACACCATACTAACTCAAATTTATATTATTTAGAAGAGATTTCTTTTAAGACAATTATTTAGAAGAGATTAATGTATAATACAATGAGTATGAAATAAGAATCCGAATGAATTTATTTAGATTAAAATAATCTTTCATAATATATATGAAAATTATTTATACATGCAAATGATGTTGTATATAAGAGATTTAATCAAATGATGTTATTTGCCTCATGGTTTAATATTTTTATTTGATATTAACTATAGTATATTACTAAAATTAATATATTAAAAGTATATACAAATATTTTCATTTATCACGTCTTCTGTAATTCTCACATTTGTTTTCATGAGTACATTAAATTTGTCTCAGTTTCAACTTTCACGTCATTTTATTGATATACAAACATTAGAAACTGATATTTTATTTTCACCACAACATGAAGAAGTTTGGACTGGATTACGGTTTTGCAGCAAGGGTTCACGGTGAAGATTTTCTTTAGTCGGCTTTCTTTTTGCATAAATTAGAAGCCCAGATTGAGGAATTGGAGGCCTATTGGGCTATGTGTCGTTATTTGACCCAAGAAGAAATAGTTTAAATTCCGTGATTTTTGGCTACAGAAAAGAAAAAAGGTATTATTATTATTATTTTGAATTATATCATTGAGATGCATGTACACCCTGGATAAAGAGGATGTTGGCCAGAGCTTTCTAAAAGCAATTTTCAACTTTTATTTGAAGAAATATTAAAGCATGAGAAAGCTACTTCCACATTTTGATTTTTCTTTTTGTTAGTTTCAACATGCCTTTTTTTTTGTAAGGAATTTCAACTTGCTTTTATTTAAGCAAAAATGGAGCATGTAAACACTGTCTTTTAGAAATCAAGAAAATCTTTCTTGCCCTCTATTTTCAAAAAAAATTGAAATATCCCTTATGAATAACCAAGTGGGAGATTTCTTGAATTTAAAGATAATAATCTTGTATTAGAATACATATCTTCATTCCATAACAAAATTCAAAAGAAAATATTTCTCTTCTTTTATCATAAATTTCAAAATTTAGAGGAAATATAAGCAACAATATTTATTTTATTTTAATCACATTTTCGATTATTAATTTATATATTGGGCTTTTCGGGGGGCCTTTAGGAGAATTAAGATTAGGCCTTCTAATGGATCTTGAATATCTAATATTGTACCACAATATAATTCAAGCCATAAATATTAATTAATCCCACTACATAATTAATATTGCACTATCCATCTTAACCCATATTACAGTCAATATGGCTCCGGTCATTATTTTCGTGTTTAAGATTATCCTAGCCCATTAATTAATTCAAGCCCTTGAAAATAGCTTTCCGTTAATTAATATCTTTTGTCCTTAATTAGAAACGGTTCAACCTTATTATCCATCTGGGAAACTAATTCCACTTGCAAGATTTGGTATGATAAAACTTATGAACCTCCCAAGGGGCAAATCAAGCAAGCGTCTTACTACGATTCTTCGTATTAAATCTTAGCAATCACATGTGACCAATAATATTGCCCAAGATAAAAATATGGAATCTCTACGATTATTTACCCATGATAAGTCAAAGCAATAGTTACCAATCCCGTGATCTATTTAAGGGGCGAAGGTTAAAAGAAACGAACCACTAAGGTCTAATTCTTCCTTGTTAGGTTTCGAAGAATTTATCCTCCTGTAGGTCCTATTCAACAAGATCGGTCATGCACTAGTGTAATCTCTTGGTCAAGACAAACCAATACGAGCCTTACACCTCAACCTTTCGCGATGGTTGTTCATTTTCACCTAGGTCGTGAATGGGCGTACTTATAGTTACAACAATTTATTAATTTAATCTTCGTGATCTGGTATCACTAAATTAACTTCTGATGTAACACGTCTGAATTATTGAGCGTTATAAATAAAATATATATAACATTCAATCATATTTAAAGCATCGGTGATAAACAATTTATTTGAAAAATAAATGCGGAAATTAGGTTTTAGATTATACAAAGTAAAAAGCATACTTTTCGGTATAATCCCAACAATCTCCCACTTATACTCAAAATGCGCTTTTAAGTATACTACAACCGTCTTTGCGTAGTCCGTGACATCTAATGTCACCTACGTACCTAATAATTTCTCCACTTATACTCAGCCAGATTGACAGCGGTCTTGACACCCATTCCACCCACATGTCTCTTGAATGTATTGAGGAGGCGACACTTTGTGAATGGATCTGCTATTTACATCCTCGGGCCCGCTATCTTTGCCACATCTATATCTCTCTTAACGATTTCTCGTTATAAGATGTATTTTTTTTAATGTGTTTGTTTGACTCGTGGACTCTTGGTTCTCTTGAATTTGCAAGCGCACCTAGCGAGATATTGCTAGACAAATTCATAACACCATCCAAGTCCACTAAGAAGATCTAGAGCCCAATCGGTTCTTTCACTTCTTCACAAACAACTACTTACCATCGACTTCCATGGTTGGTCGTTGATGCATTTACCTTCACTTTTCGTCCATTTTGATGGCTACACTTCCCAAATGGAAAACTACACTAAGCGAAGGGATAATCTCGGAATCTAAATCGATTGGAAACCGGTCAGTGTGGCCGATGGGGATTGGAGTATCGGTCGATAAATCAACATTCTATCGAGTTCTTTTCGGACACTTGAATGTTTTTTAATGTTGTCCATCGCGCTTTCCTAGGTTACTTTGATATCTTGCTACCATGCCACGACAAAAGCGGATATCCGGTCTAAATTCCTGCAAACAATGCATACATAAGGTTTCCGACAACCGAAGCACAAGGAATACCTTTCATGTCATCTATCTCCTTCTCGTCTTAGGGAACATTTTCTTGGATAGATGGATTCCAAGTCTGAAAGGTACGAATCCTTTCTTGGAATCATGCATGCTGATTCGTTTCAAAAACCAATTTCTATGTATGAAACTTGCGATAACCCGATCATCATCCTTTCAAGCGATCTCGAGTTATCTTGATCCCAAGGATATGTAAAACTTTCCTAAGTCTTTCATATCAAAACTGTTTTTGAAAACATGCCCTTCGTCTGATCACACCTTCACATCGTTCCCGATGATCACAATGTCATCTACGTATAGTACTAAGAATACCAATGCAGTTCTGAAACGCTTTTTATACACATAACTTTCAAACTTGTTTTGATCAAACCCATAAGACTTTATAACATGATCAAAACATTGGTTCCAAGCTCTGGATGCCTATTTTGAATCCGTAAATGGACCTCTTGAGCTTACAAAACTAGGTGTTCTTGGCCTGTTTCAATGAAACCTTGGGTTTGTTGCATGTAGATCTCTTTATCAAGACTTCCGTTAAGGAAAGTTGTCTTGACATCTATTTGCCAGACTTCAAAGTCGAAAATCTTTGACAATCGATAAGAGAATACGGATGGACTTAAGCATGGCTAGGCGAAAAAAAGTTTCCTCATAATCGAGCCTTTCTTTCCGAGTATAACCTTTCGCCACTAGTCTTTGCTTTAAAGGTTTCAACCTTCCGTCCGATCCTCTTTTCCTCTTATATACCCTTGCATCAATGGGTTTGACCCCATTAAGTGGTTCGACTAGCCCCACACTCTATTATGAAACATAGAACCCATTTTTAAACTTTCATTGTTGTTTGCCAAGAATTTGCATCCTTATCTTGGAGTGCCTCGTCATATGTCCATGGGTGCGATTAGGAATCAAGTCCGAGGACTCTCCTATTCCATGAATCTCTCGGGTCAAACAACCCTTCCCACTACGACAAGACTCGGTTTTGAAAACGTATCGTTTGGTATATCATCTAAGATACGATTAATCGAGGTTTGCCCTCTAAGCTCATTTAAAGGTAATCTCATACGGGTTTTTCTTTGGTTCATATAGTCTTTTTCCAAAATCTAAAGTGGGTGCTTGTTACCACTTTTTGATCTTGAACTATAGAACATACACCCTTTTGTTCCTCGGGGTATCCTACAAACAACCTTAATTTTCGATCGAGGATCCAACTTACGGCTTCCTTGTCCAACATGTAGGCGGACACCCCCAAAGTTCTCATGTGTCTCCATACTAGGCTTGCGCCGGTCCACAATTCTTTGGCGGTTTGGGAACCGATTTGGATAGCACCAAGTTCGAGAATGTAAGTCGTTGTTTTTCAGGTATGACCCAAGAACAACTTCGGGAAGATCCATTATAACTCATCATTGATCTAACCATTTCCAAAAAATTACATTTGCTTCGCTCTACAAACCCCGTTTTTGTTGAGGGGTTCCGTCTTGCGATGGGTTTGGGATACAATCCCTTCATCGGATAAGTAGTTCAAAAACTCATCATTTGAGGTATTCGTATCACGATCGGATCGTAGAGACTTGATCGTTTTTCCATATAATTCTCTGCTTGATCCTTAAATTCTTTAGAATTTCTCAAAGTTCTCGATTCATGCTTCATAAGGAAAATATACCTTGAGTAATCATCAATAAAATTACTCATAACCTCCTCTTGCTTTGGTTAACATTGAACTCACGTACATATGTGAGCGATCTCTAACAACTTCTTTAGCCCCATTCCCCTTGGCTCCAAATGCCATCTTGGTCATATCACCCTCCAAACATGATTAAGAGGTTGGAATCGGTTCAACTTGGAGAAGCCCTAGTGAACGTCTCTTACCAACCTTTGGATTCTCTTTGAATTTATATGACCCGATTTATAGATCTTAAAAAGTGTTCGTTCACGTCGATGATGAACGCTTTCTTTTCTCGGAAACAATTGATGTGTTATAGGATATATTTAAGTGAGTGGGTGTGCGATTAATTGTATAGAGATCATTCAACAACGTTCCATGGCGAGATAAATTTATCAAAATTAAAATTGGTAACAACTTTATTAAAAAGTAACCAAAATATCCATCATAAAAGTTTAGAAACCGAAAATGAATTCTTTCTAAAATTCGGAGCGTAAAGAATATCTCAAAATTAAAGCCTTTGTCTTCAAAAGACAGTGCACTTCTCCCATTGCTTCATTGCCCACTCTCGTAGCATTGCCCGGTGTGATGAGGACCTCACTCCCACTAAGTTTGCCGGGTCCGGCTTGAACCCCGTAATGTGAAACAAAACATGATTAATGGGAGAGTATCGCACGCCCGCTAAACAAGTTTCAACAACTAGTGCGTGAAAATTACCTTTCTTTCCATCCCTCTTGGGTCCGGAGCAGTGACCTCAATGTCCTTTCTCACATGATTGAAGCACTTCCCTTATTTGGCATTTGTTCCTCCACCACCATTCTTCACCTTATCTTTGCCATTGGCAACACTTGAGTTCACTTGCTTGTGGCCTTTGTTCCTTTTCTTGTTCTTACCACCTTGGTCTAGAAGAAGAAGAAAGGTCTGTTACCACAAGGCTTGGCTTTTACCTTTTAATATCGCCTCTCGCGAGACTAAAGCTAAGCACCAGATCGGGCATCGAGAACTTCGATTATTCATGCGGTAGTTCAACTTTGAATTGTTCAAAGCTTTTCGGCGAAGAATGGTTTGTGAAAATCGATTTGGGTCTCGATATCGTATTATTAAGCGCCAAGTACCTCAAGTTTATTAAAGTGAGCCGTCATCCGGAGAACGCGTGCTCCCTTCGGGCGTTCCCTCCACCATTTTCATAGAAAACAAGTCCCTCATGGTGATCGGACGAGCCACCGGTTCGATGTTGAAACATCGCTTTAAGACTAGTCATGATTTCGCTTGTGGTCTCAACGTTACGGTGTTGGTGTTGCAACACATTCGACATAAAGCTAAGATGGTACACTTAGCCATTTAGTTAGACCGCTCGGTCGACATACTCTTTCTTAACCGTTTTAGTGGACTCATCGATGGTTTATCGGTTTAGGTGTGGTCGAGAACCCGGTTATGGCTTTGTGCGATGAGGACAATAGTGAGTTTTCGATTCAATCAACAAAATTTTCTCCGGTGAGCAAATTGTCTTTTCAAATTATATTGAGCGATTGGATTAAAAAGGTTACGACATGATGAACCGAAATAAATAATAATATGCATAAGCACAAATATATCACAAGGTTCGATCACATGCATCATATTAAAATCTCAAAAAATATAAACATGCATCGCCAACATCTCAAAAGCAGTTTTTAAATAAGCCACGTGGGGTGGGTCATTATTTAAACACATTCAAAAAGCAGGAGTTACAAACAAGAACAATTACAAACCTTTAATATCCAGATTAATAGTTGGCTCCCACTTGACCAATATAAAATTGGCGGGGACTTGGGGAAGTATATGCATATCAATTTTATACCTAAGTAATAACCATGATTAAATCTGAGATTACTATTTCGCTTTGATTGAGCCTCGTGGGGAGGGTCATAAATGCGCCACTAGTAATAACCCACAATCATCCGTTTGGAATTCATTCATGTGAAACCTATCTTTTTGACCGTCCTTGGAGGGGAATTTCTCCAAAAGAATTCACAAATAAATAAATAAATCATGGAGGTCAAAATTAATTCAATTTTATTATCAGGAATAAAATTGTCAATTAATTATTTAAACATACTTAGTAATTTTGAAGTTGAGATTTTCCATTTTGGCAACCCTCAAAAAAACACATTTAAACAAATTAAATAAAAGCATAAGATAGCACAAATTAAATCAAGCAAAAGCGAGAAAAAAATAAACATATTGGACACAAATTATCCAATTGTCATGGTTTGATTTTTCTTGGCTTGATCTTGAAGAAAACACGTCTCGAATTTCTCCCACTCGTTCGTCTCGAAAAAATACTTCGTCTCGAACCCCCTCGACCAATGGGATACGGACCCGCTCCGATACCCGCTATTTGGGGGGAGCGACCGGGACCTGCCAAGATCCTTTGGCCGCGCCTAAGCTCAGGATTCTCAGCTAAGCGCCCTCGACGCTTTGCCCGTGGCTGGTCACCGCCTTGATGCACTCCGCGCGCCTCGTCTCGGGCGCCCATGCTCGGCGTCGGCGGCGGTTCCGCCGGTCGGCTTCGGCCCTGCCCGCGCACCACCGTCTACGACCCTCATCCTCGTGCCGGCCTTTCGGGCCGCCTCGCCGTTTTTGGCCAGCGCCCGCCCACGCTGCTTTACCGGATTTAAATCCCTTTAATTCTTCGTCTCTTCGTTCCGATCCGGTTACAATTTATTTACAAAAAATAATTAAACCAGAATCTAGACTAGTCTATTACATTGATCAAATCAAACAAATCTAGATACTACTCGTGGATTTTCTCCCGAAATAGGCAAAAACAAATCGAACGAATCGAATTAAAAACCTACAGTTTATATGCATGCAAAATAAAACATTAAAATCCGTGACAATTGCAAAAAACAGGATCTAAACTTATCAATTTCAAATTTAATGTCCATATAATTAAATTACAATTTAAAAAATTGAACTGAAATAGTGGCTCGTCGATACTCAGTTGTTGGGAAAGTTGCAGATCTATTCGAGGTGAATATTTAAATACAAATTTAATTAATTAATTATTACTAGCATGAATTAATCTATATTAATTCAAATAATAATTGCAACAACATATCATGCATATAAAAATTAAAAAACCAAATCTGCGAATCTAAATTAATTTTCTCGGGGACGTTAAAAAAATGTCGGACGGACTAATTAAAAAAGGACTTCCCAAAATCATGACAATAAAAATGGAAGGATACGAACAATTAACAAAGGAAAAAATAAACTTTGTTGCAGTTCTGTGGATTATCTAATATTTCAAATTTAATATTGGGAATGAATTAAATTACAATTTAAAAAATTCAAATTTTAGTGATATTTCAATGTGGGAAAAATATCAGTGAAATCTTGAATACATCTCCTATATTCTTTTTCCATAATTAAAATATTACAAAAATCCCACATCCTCTATAATATGGTATTTTCGAAAAAAGGTGAATATTGCAAGAATATTTGGATCTTCTTGAATTTATGAGATATTCTTGTATTTCAAGAAATACATATCTTCCATAATATCTTTTCAAGAAAATCAAGAAAATCTTTCTTGCCTCTATTTTCAAAAAAATTTGAAATATCCCTTATGAATAACCAAGTGGGAGATTTCTTGAATTTAATGAGATAATCTTGTATTCCAAGAATACATATCTTCATTCCATTACAAAATTCAAAGAAAATCTTTCTCCTCTTTTTATCCATAAATTTTAAAAATTTAGAGAAATATAAGCAACAATATTTATTTTATTTTAATCACATTTTGGTTATTGGACTATATGTTGGGCTACTCGGGGGCCTTTAGGAGAATTAAGATTGGACCTTCTAATGGATCTTGAATATCTAATATTGAGCCACAATATAATTCAAGCCCATAAATATTAATTAATCCCATTTACATAATTAATATTGACTATCCATCTTAACCCATATTACGGTCAATATGGCTCCGGTCATTATTTCCGTGTTTAAGATCATCTAGCCCATTAATTAATTCAAGCCCCTTTGAAATAGCTTTCCGTTAATTAATATCTTTTTGTCTTGGTTAGAGGAAGCGGTTCAACCTTATTATCCATAAGCGAAAACTAATTCCACTTGCAAGATTTGGTATGATAAAACTTATGAACCTCCCAAGGGCAAATCAAACAAGCGTACTTGCACATGATTCTTAAGTATTAAATCTTAGCAATCACATGTGACCAATAATATTGCCCAAGATAAAAAGTATTGAATCTCGATTATTTACCCATGATAAGTCAAAGCAATAGTTACCAATCCCCGTGATCCAATTTAAGGGACGAAGGTTAAACAACGAACCAGCGAGGTCTAATTCTTCCTTGTTTAGTTACGGAGAATTTATCCTCCTCAGATGGGTCATATTATTCATCGGTCATGCACTAGTGTAATCTCTTGGTCAAGACAAACCAATCGAGGCTTACACCTCAACCCTTTCGCGATGGTTGTTCATTTTCACCTAGGTCGTGAATGGCGTACTTATAGTTACAAGGATCATTAATTTAATCTTACGTGATCGGTATCACTAAATTAACTCTGAGTAGTAACACATTTAATTATTGAGCGATTATGCAATAAATATATATAACATTCAATCATATTTAAAGCATCAGTGATAAACAATTTATTTCAGTAAATAAGTCTGGAAATTCAGTTTCGATTATACAAAGTAAAAAGCATACTTTTCAGTATAATCCCAACAAAAATAATACTACACGTGATGAAAGTTCGATGAATGATTAATTATATGATATGAAGAAATATAATAAATAAAAAAATTACTTTAAAGTATAATTTTTTTTCAAACTAAGTTTTTTAAAAGGCCAAAGAAAGATTTATTAAGTTAAAAATGAAGTACAAGGGGTATTCTCGCCCTTATATAGTGAAGAGATCGAGATAAAGATTGAGATGCGACGCCAAAATTTTAATAAAAATAACAACTAGGACTCCGATTACAACAATAAATTAATTAATCTCAGTAGAGATATTTCGCAAATTCAAGAATTAAAAATTTCTTGCATTTGGGTTTTTCGTCATTATCCAAGATCACATTCTTACTTTGATTTCTTCCGATAACTTTCTCACATTCGATTCATTATGCTCAAAAAAACTTTCATTTTTAACTTTCCAAATAGACAAAATCGTACACATCCAAATAGTTGAAGCGGTGTTATCTTGATGTATTGAATCAAACATGGCTCCTTCTTGGAGGAGGTGGACGAAAGGGTCCGTATGCATGACCATTTCTATATCCGCCCATCTACGAATGTTACTCCAATTTTTTTGTCGAGAAATTACAATTAAACTCTAAGTATAATTGCATTTGCACATACGTCGTCGAATTTGTACGTTCAGTTGCTTAATGTGCAAATTAATACAACTAGACACGTACATGCAAGTGCAAAAAAATTATACATTAAAAATAAATATCTCAACTTTATAACTTAGGGCGAAGCGAATTTGATCATATGCCCGCAGGTGGGTACAAACTTATATGCCCACCGCTTATGTGACGCGCCACATATGCAAGATCTTCACCATCATTTAGTTAGTTTCTTTAATTAATTCAATCTTCTCATTTATATATATTTCATATTTTACTCAATTTCATTAATTATATTAATTTTTACCCGACCCGAACTCAACCCAACCCGAACCCGAACCCGGCCCGAGTGGTTCATGGTTCACCCAACCCGAATGGTTCATGAGTTTAGGGTTTATGTTTATATAATTAATGAGAAGATTGAATTAATTAAAGAAACTAATTAAATGATAGTAGGACTATGCATATGTGGCGAGCCACATAAACGGTGGGCATATAAGTTTGTGCCCACCTGCGGGCATATGATCAAATTCGTAGGGCGAAGATGATAATAAATACATCAATTGTTAGTGACCATGAATTTTAACATTAGCTCATACTATTCCACGATCACGGCTTTCCTAAGGGGTGCCCACGGGGCGGTTTTACGGTTTTTTCGAGTAAATCTAAATTGCCTTGCCATAAACGGTTCGGTTGATTGTATATTTTTAAATCGCGGTTTATCATGTAAATGTGAACATGCGGTTTTGAACGGTTTCGATCGATTTATTGGTGATTTGGCGGTTTAAATAATTACATATTAAATAATATTTTTTAATCATACTAGCTAAATTTTGCGCAAGAAATATCTAACTAATATATGAATCATGAAACCACACAAACCATTCATAAATATATTTTAAGAATCTTACAGAATGTTTTAAGAATCTTGAATAATGAATACAATATGTTTGAGATGGACTCAACTTGCTTAGTCCAAGACCAAGTGTGAGATGGGCCGACTGTGTAATGTTGGTTTAGTTTCTTTGGGCCATAAGACACCAATAGTAATATTAATATATTTATTAATATATGTAATTATATATAAAATAACGGTGCAATCGGTGCGGTTATCAACCTAAAATTAAAATCGAATTGTTGCGGTGGTGCGGTTTAATTTTTTTTAAAAACCGCGGTTTATTTTAAAAAAATATCGATAACGGTGCAATGCGGTTCGATTCGGTCATTTTATTTTATTTTATTTTATTTACAACATACAGTATGATCGATCGAGGTCGGTTCTTTGAAAAGATTTTTAACTTTTACTTTGTCAATGTATCGTAATATAATTGGTTATATGATAGCTTTGGTCAATGCATGATTAGGGTTGGTGGGCCATTTACATTTGTTAAAATAAAATAAAATTGTGTAACTGATTACGAAATTGATTTAAATTAAATATTTTATATACTTGGCGTGCAACGCCCTCGTAAAAAGAAAAAGACCGTTGTCAAATTTGAAGAACTGAGATTAAGACTAAAATTGAACAACAACTGATAAAATACATGGAAAAATAATTTATATTTTATGTACCCTATTTTAACCGTCTCACAGACCAAAAAAAATAGCTAGGGAGTTATAAAAGTACGTATAGAAAGCATTAATCAAACAAATAATAAAAGCCATGATTTGACCATTTGTAGTTACCTACACATTGAATATTTGATATTATAAATATTTCATTGATACAAATTAATAAATCTCATATTCTTTTTATGGATATATTAAACGTTAATCAACTTGTTCAAACACTTAATAGAACATCTCTTGAGGATTTGACAACCATCCATGAATCTAAATTGTGTGCAATACTGCAATTTATAACGTATAAGTAAATTATATGTGAGATATTTGTATTTATAAACTTTGTAAATTAAATCTCTACGTAAGCGAGTGAAAATAATTTATATAACCTTCCCTTGTAGTATAATATTTGAGTCTCAATATAGTAGCATGCATTTGCCAGAAGAAATGATATCATCTGTTTCAATTTGAGTTCAATTTATGTTCCATATTGTGGATATATGACATGTAAAAAATGAAAAATTATTCAATGAATTACCATAATTACGAATCCATGTGTTAAAAGATTCAAAAAGTGAAATAAATTTGGAACATGAAAAAATGACGCGTGGGAATGTAAAAAAAAAAATAAAATTAATTATATATACCATTACCATAAGTATCTGAAAGAATTATATACGATATAAAAGTCCAAACTTATAGAGAGATGTAAAATTAATTTGTTTATATTATTCCCTTTAACACTCCTCCTCGGTCATTAATTGAATTATCTTACTCTATCATTGGGAGGGGGTCCATTGAGTGAACAATTTAATACAGGTGGAGTTGAGCTTTCAGCGGGAATCGAACCGATTACAATATGGGGGTGAGTCTGAAGGCTCTGATACCATAAAAGAATTTCAACTCATCTAAAAGTCCAAACTAATTGTAAAGAGGTATGAAATTAATTCATTTATATTATTCCCTTAACATATACATAGAAATATTTAGCTAGCGTGATCGTAGAAACTCTTCATCATTAAATGTTATTACCCAATATAGTTAATCATTGAATATTTCAGAAACAATATGTGAATTAATTTTAATATATTCCTGTATTACTACTACAGTAGTCGTTGCCATTGCAGAACTAAATGGAATCAATCCATGAAATTTGAATCTTCATGTCTAAAAGTCCAAAAATAATAACTAAAATCTCCATATATACCAAATTGCCACGACTTTTCAGTTCATATATATATATATATATATATATATCACAAAATACCGGTCTAGACTTATCCCATTATGTAAATATTAAATATACTAAGAAAAGGATTGAAAAAGAATTAATATTAAGTGCTTCGAAATTGAGATAGGCTGACTTGTGGATATCCGCCACATACTAGTCCTGTTTTCCACCGACCACCGCCCAATCAACCTAACTAAACCTTTAAAAAAAAAATCAGCCTAACTAAACATTTTAAAAAAAAAAGTCTGGGTCTCGTGTGGTGCATTGTATGCGATATTAGAATCATCTATTTGTTATATTGAAATATCTGATTTATACTATCTTGAATTATGTAATTAACTTTTTTATTTTAATAAATTTGACTTTTTTTTATATAAACAAGTTACGTCTTTTAAAATAATAAATTGCATGATTTTAAAATGCATTATAAATGCCCGGTGTATCTGAGTGCATACATACCGTACCAAAGCTAACCTTTTTTAAAAAAAAAAAAAAAAAAAAACTGATTAATTTCTTTGTAAACGCCACCCTCTTTTCACATGAGCAAGTTACTACCCACTCCATTTGAAATTCTTATTTCCAGGTGGTCAGTGTGGAAACCCCAGATTTCTTCCTTTGCCACGTGTTCGAATGTCTCACAACAACATGGTCCAATGCGGTCTTACTCCAATTAATAACAATAATAGTGACCTAGATAATTTTTCTCTCGTTATTTTTTCCTTCTTGTTGACTTGATTTCCTAAGTTAGAAATGGATTATTTGAGTTGATTTGCAATATATCATCAACAATACATAGAGTTGAATTAAAGGGAGTCCGATTCTTGACTCAAGATCTCCTATTTTATTTATTAATTTGTATTTAAAACCGACACAAGTCATAGTAAGTATTTGAGATGATATCACTAAAGCTAAGAGTGGTATGCATCCGAGTACACCGTGCAATCATAGTGCCTTTTAGAAGCATACAATTTATTATATTGAAAGATGTAGATGTAACTTGTTAACACTGAACCGTGCAATTATTAATATGAAATAATAGTTGCACAGTTCAATATAAACGAGTTGTATAATTTTAAAATGCACTATGAGTGCACAGTGCACCTGGATGAACTCTATAAATTACATGTTCATATTATATAAAAAATAATGTATGAAACCGTTATTTCTTAAGGTATAAAAATCAAATGAATTAATATTTATTAGTAGTAAAAATTGGACCAAAGATCAAATTTAGAGTGCGTATGGAAATAATAGTGATCAAACGGCCTCATACAAGTATACGAACATAGAATTAATGTAGAATTAAGATTAAGATAACGCTATACATTAATTAGTTAGAGATAATTACCTAATTACTTAGAATTAGTATCCATATGTGAAACTTATTCTCAGTATAAAATTTATATAATTATACTTATAAACTAATTTCATAACACGTTATTAACTGATATCATACACTTATAAACTAATACCATAGCGTTTATGTGTGTGCAAATATTATAGTGTTAGTTTATAATAGTAATAATATCCGTGAATGAATGTTATAATATTAGCAATTTAGCTTGGATCTAGTTTTATACTACGAACAAGTTTGAAATAAGTTTGAAATGAGAGTTTTTCAATCAATTAAGCACCGAGTTAATTAAGGAAGTTGCTTTCGAAGAATGTACCGTCTATCCCTAAAAGCTTTTCTTAAAATATTTTCTTATATCCTTTCGTGTTGAAACATCCATATTAATTAACTTAAATAATTATTGATGATGATCGCCTTTTTACGCTTCTATATAAAGCCTTCTTCATATGTCTACTTTAATCCTCAAGACAAATAAGAAATAGTAATTTATTTCTTGAGATTAAGTTTGATTTGTTGTGTCCCTGATTTTAACAAAAAAGCAAAAAAGAGAGAGTCCCACACGAGTTAGAAGCTTCTATCAGTTTCTAGCAAAACCCCACTCCATTATTTTGCACTCTCCATATTAATTTCTTTCATTCGGACACATCCGTGCAATACTATCCACACACACACACATGACATTATATTTGTATATATAATGAAGTTCCCATATTAAACAAACTCAATAAAACAAACTGAAATAGCAATAGTCAGTTGTGAAAGAGAGAGAGAGGTTTTGCGTTTGTCTCATATTTTTTTTCTTACATATACGTGCACATTATAATATATATATATATATATAGGGATGGGTGTTTCAGGGACGATGGAGTACTTGTCGGAATTACTAAGCAGCGGTAAAAAGTCGAAGAAAAAGAAACAATTGAATACTGTTGCCGTCAAGATAAGAATGGACTGTGATGGATGTGCACTTAAAGTTAAGAAAGCACTCTCTGGTGTTAAAGGTAATTTCACACCACATAACCTACACTTGTCTTTAATTTCTACGTCTTTCACGTACGATCAAATTCAATCATCAAAGATTAATTAATTAGTAGCATCATTTTCTCTCTTTTTTTTATATAATTTTTTTTTGTTCTTTTTATTGTTTAAATTTAATTCTGAACTCAGTCCAATCAATAGAATGCATCCATGTAAGCGTTTGATATAATAAAACTTCTGACATTATTTGTTATTAAAAAATTATCCATATCTTGTTTTTTCTTTAAGTATAGACGTCTATAACAAAATAGAGAATTGTCTATTAAATTTTTTCAATATGCTTATGAAATTTTAACGAAAAAAAAATCCTACGTAGGACAATAATTTTACGAATTTGGAATTGTAGGATAATAAGTTTTAAAATATGTAAATATAGGATAATATGTTTTAAAATCTCTAAATGTAGGACAATCGAGCCTGAATAAGCCCAAATTGAGCTGAAATGTCACGTGAAATTTTGGGCTTCTTTGGACTCGATTGTCCTACATTTATATGATTTTAAAACATATTGTCCTACATTTTTTAGCCCATAAAATTATTGTCTTTAAAACACAACCCCTAAGTTATTGTCCTAAAAAATATTATTCCAAATAGTAAAGATTGCCTACTATTTATCTACAAAATTCCTAATTAATTATATGAGCATTTTTGTTCCTCAAATTATTTACAAACAACTTCTAAAAATTTGTGTCTAATTTTAATATTTTGTGGCTAAAATACATACATGCAGGTGCGAAATCAGTAGACATAGACTTGAAACAACAGAAGGCTGTTGTGTACGGGTATGTTGAACCGAAGACAGTGCTGAAAGCAGCTAAAGCAACCGGCAAGAAAGCTGAGCCGTGGCCTTATATTCCGTACACCATGGTTGCTCATCCGTACGTCACCGGCGTTTACGACAAGAAGGCGCCGCCCAATTTCGTGCGCGCCACCACGGATCCGGAGGTTGTAGGGCTGAATCCGGTGGAAGAGCAGTATACTCTCATGTTCAGCGATGAAAACCCTAATGCTTGCTCTATTATGTAACATATATATAATATATATGTATGTATGTATATAACGAGTGGTGTTTTCTAAAATAGTATATATCACAAATTAGCACAAATCAACATCAAGACCTTTTTAAAGTGTTTCGTATCTTCTAATTAATATTGAATATTAAGAGAATATAATGTATTCTAGATAAACCGGACCCGAATCAATTTTGAATTTGTATAATATCTTATAATTAATTTAATTTCAATATTTTGGAAGAATGTATTATTATAGATTACCTATATCTATATCATAAATAAAACTATCTCATACTGAATGTAATCTATGCTCCTTTAAACAAAGTATTATGTCATGCATCATGTTCATTGTATACACCACTATTCTAATCCTTGAAAAATGTACCTCTTATAAATAAAATATTGAATATTAAAAATAGCAATATAAATGTATTCTAGAGCCATGTTTTTTTTTTGAAAATATATAAAAATCTTACATGCCATGTAGATATTAGGTTTTTGAAAAATTTGCCATGGATATTAATAGGAATTTGGGGGTAATAGGAATAATAATAATTAGTTTTGACTATGTATTTTTGGTATATATTCTTTGTTGTAATTCCCTTGTATATCTCCCACTAATCATGGGCCTTCTGTTGTATGCTTGTAATCTCGCTTTATTAATAGGAGATTTCTAATCACCAAATTCAACGGTGATCTTAATCCTGTTCTCACATGGTATCAGCCATCAACGATCCTAAACCTTAAGTCTTTTGAATTTCTCGCCGCCATCCCCTTCCCTTCTCCTTCTCATTTGATCGGCCGATCACTCTCCTTCTGTGATGGCGTCGAACACAGATCCCCTCCCCGTCACTACAATGGTCAACATGACCCCACTCAAACTCTCCTCCTCCAATTATCTCATGTGGTATCAGCAAACAGTTTTCATGGCAGAGTGCTTTGATATAATGGGTTTTCTTGACGGAACCATTGTCGCCCCTTCTTCCTCCGTGACGAACGATGTCGGCGTCATCTCTCCCAACCCTGATTACCTTTCCTGGCGAATGAAAGATCGCAAACTTCTCTCCGTCCTCTTCACATCGCTCTCTTAGGAGGCCATGTCCGAGGTCCTCGATTGCAAAAGCGTCGTGACGCCCATCGGTTCTCTCTCGGGGCCGCTTTCTCGACGACTCGGCGTCGAACACATCAATTACGTGAGGAACTCCTCTCCCTTCGCCGTGGTGAGTCGTCTGTAGAGGAATATGGCCGCAAGTTTAAGGGACTTTGTGATCAATTATGCGCAATTGGCGTCCGGGTTGGCGATTCCGGACAAGGGCATTGTTTTTCTTGCGGATTAGGGATTCAATTCGCGAGTTTTGGCGATACTGCCTTACCTCCGATCCTGGGTTTCGCGACCTTCTTAATCAAGCCATGCAGTTTGAATTGATGCACCGTGCCATGGAGGGCACACCGCCTTCACCCGGTCGCGTTTTTGGTGTTCCGAGGGACAAATGGGGCGTATTGAACAACTCGTTCGAACTTCGGTGGTCGAGGCGATCTATGGGGGCAAAACTCGAACGGTTCACAGACATGGGGCCGTGGTCAATCGAACATGCAGCACCGCCCCAAGCAATCTAATACTGGAAATTCTCATGGGTATTCGGGTGGTTACCCAAATTCGCATGGCAATCTGGTCGTCGTCCTCGAGATGTCAAATTTGTCGTGGGGAGCATTATGCGCATAAATGCCCCAGTTCCTCAATGCATGTAATGACCCCTTATTGCTAATCCGCCCGGACATTCACTTCCTCCTGCAATGTCTCTGATCAAACCCCTGATTGGTATCTGGATTAGGTGCTTCAACTTATATACGACGAATCGACTTCTTTGCTCTTGACTCTTACGAGCCCTACTCTGGTAACAATTATGTTATTGTTGGTAATGGGACGTCTTTAAATATTTCACATATTGGTTCCAGTAATTTAACTCGATGTCAAATTATTGGATGTCTTGTTGTTCCCCATATCACGAAAAAAAACTTATTATCCATCGAAGAACCCGACCTCTCGATTTCCTATTGACGTTATATTCTCGATAAGTTTTTTTGCAATTGAATCGGGTAACCAAGAGAATTTCGGTTCGGGGCAGGTGTGATAATGGTGCATCTTACTTGATCGTGGCATTCGGCTTTAGTTGCGACCATTCCGATAGAAAGCTTTGAAGAAATTTAGTTTTAGTTTATGGCATTTACGCTGGGGGCATGTCCCATTTGATGTTATTTCATTGTTGAATAAATTAGGGCATTTATCTGTTTCATCATTATTACCGGATCCTCATATTTGTTCCTCTTGCCAATTGGCCAAGAGCAAACGTTTGTCCTTTGCTTTAAATGAAAAACGTCTTTGGTCTTTGTCTTGATTTGATTCATTGTGATCCTTGGGGTCCTGCACCCATAACTACTTCCAATGGTTATAAATATTATGTGGCTTTTGTGGATGATTTCTCCCGATTTTCTTGGATTTATCCATTCGTGCTAAGTCGATTTCTTTGGGGTTTTGGTCCCTTTTCATAAATTTGTGTCTGTCAGTTTTCTCTTGCAATTAAGATGTTTCAAAGTGATGGTGGAACTGAGTTTGTAAATACATGAGTTCGGGAATTCATGTCTCAAAATGGCATTCATCACCGTTTGTCATTCCCTTACACCCCTCAACAAAATGGACGTGCAGAAAGGAAACATCGTCATATTTCAGAAATCGGTTTATCTATGATGTTTCATTCTCATGCTCCTGCATCTTTATGGTTTGATGCTTTTGCTACTGTTGTTTATCTTATTAACAGGCTCCCTTCTTCGGTGTTGCAAAACAAATCTCGGTTCTAGGTCTTATTTGGTTATGCTCCAAACTATGCTAATTTCAGGCCTTTTGGTTGTCGTGTTTTTCCATATCTCAGGGATTTTGCAGCACACAAATTAGCTCCTCGGAGTCGGCCTTGTATATTTTTGGGATACATCAGTTCCAACAAAGGATTCCGTTGCCTTGATCCGGACTCTTCTCGTATTTTTATTACACGGCATGCCCAATTTGATGAGGAAAATTTCCCCTTCTCTCGAGCTTCGTCTTCCAAGTCACCTAATGATCTTGACATTATCAGTTTCTTGAATGGATCTTCTGTTTCCCCAGCACTCGGAGCGCCATCACCATCTCCACCTGTCGCACCCTCATCCGTACCTAGTGCTAGGCCTCCGCCTCTGCCTCTTGATGACGAGATGCCCGACTTCGTGGTACCGCAGCCTGCTCCAATTATCGATGCTCCAGCCGAACCGCTCGGTCCCCAAGCCGAACCCAATACCCCGGTTCTGCCCCATGTCATGCAGCCCGCACCAGACCTGGCACCCGCTGCCCCACTGGCCACGGCTCCTGATGTCCCCTCTCACCCCATGATCACCAGGGCACGTGCAGACGTCTTTAAGCCTCGTTATCCTGTCGACTTAGCATCCACTGCTCTTCTTTCCGCTCTTGTTGCTACCTCTGAGCCCCGTGGCTTCAAGTCTGCTGCCAAGCACTCTGAATGGCTTGCAGCCATGCAAGAAGAAATTGATGCATTGTGCTCGAACCAGACTTGGGATCTGGTGCCTCGCCCTTCTGGCACACATATTGTTGGTTCGAAGTGGGTTTTTCGTACCAAGTTTCATGCTGATGGTTCTATTGAGCGTCACAAGGCTCGTCTGGTTGCCCAGGGTTTCACTCAGATTCCGGGCACTGATTGCCATCACACCTTCAGTCCGGTTGTTAAGGCTGCTACTGTCCGGATAATCCTGGCTCTCTCTGTTCAGCACCGTTGGCCTCTTCATCAGCTTGATGTCAAGAATGCATTTCTCAATTGCATTCTTGATAAACCCGTTTTTATGGCCCAGCCCCTTGGCTTTGTGGATCCGAGGTATCCCGATCATGTATGCAGACTGAAGAAAGCTCTATATGGCCTTCGTCAAGTCCCTCTTGCTTGGTTCCAGAGATTCAACACGTATCTCTCCAGCATTGGCTTTCTTCAAAGCCGATGTGATTCTTCGTTGTTTCACTTCCACAGAGGTACTTCTATCATCTTTTTATTACTGTATGTGGATGATATTATCGTTACATGAAATGACCCATCCTTACTGAAAAGCTTCATAACTCGTACCCATCGTGAGTTTGCTATCAAGGATCTTGGTCATCTTAACTACTTTCTCGGGCTTGAGGTCTCTTATACCTCCGATGGTTTGTTTGTTGGACAGGCTAAGTATGCGCACGATATTCTTGAACGTACTGAATTGTTGAATGCTAAGCCCATTTCAACCCCTCTAGCAGCTGGTGAGTCTCTTCTCAGTGATGGTTCCCCGTTTCGTGATCCTACACTGTATAGGTCTGTTGTTGGGGCTCTCCAATATTTGACCATCAAATGCCCATATTTATCCTATGCTGTCAATTCGGTTAGTCAATTTCTTCACTCGCCCATTGATGATAATTTTTTGGCTGTGAAGCGAATTCTCCGTTATGTCAAGGGCACTGTGCATTATGGGCTTTCTTTCAAACGTCACTCCGAATTTTCTGTCTTGGGCTATTCTGATGCTGACTGGGCCCGTTGTGTTGAAACTCGTCATTCCACCTATGGGTACTCTATTTTCATTGGCGATAATCTCGTTTCCTGGAGTGCCAAGAAATAGCCAACTGATGCCCGATCAAGTTGTGAGTTTGAATATCGTGCTATGGCAAATGCAGCTGCAGAATTAGTTTGGGTTACGAACTTGCTTCATGAGCTCACGACACTTCCCAGCACGAACCCAGTTCTTTTGTGTGATAACAAAAGTGCCATTTTCCTAAGTCAAAATCCCGTGGCACATAAGAGAGCCAAGCACATCGATCTTGATTATCACTTCGTTCGTGAGCTTGTCTCCTCCGAAAAATTAGCTACTCGTTTTGTTCCATCTCATCTACAGCTAGCTGACATATTCACCAAGAGTCTACCACGCCCAGCTTTCTAGTTTCTACGTTCCAAGCTTTGCGTGTGCCTCCATCCCACGCAGCGCTTGACGGAGGGTAATAGGAATAATAATAATTAGTTTTGACTATGTATTTTTGGTATATATTCTTTGTTGTAATTCCCTTGTATATCTCCCACTAATCATGGTCTTCTGTTGTACGCTTGTAATCTCGCTTTATTAATAGGAGATTTCTAATCATCAAATTCAACGGTGATCTTAATCCTGTTCTCACAGGGGGAGTGGTTAAATAGATCTAAAAGAATTGGAATAAATATTAAAATCAATTTTTTAATGTTTATAAATATTAAAATCATATTTAAATCCACTTAAATCATTCATGAAACAAATTAGAATAATGAATTTCAAATAATTTAGTGAACCAATAATCATATATATCTGATTCACGGATCTACTGAGATATATGCACTCGTTATGTTTCAGTCAAAGTTAGTGTCACATTTTATTCAAACTAATATTTCATTTCTTTTCATATTTTCAGTCAATATTGATGTCACTATATATATGTGTCCATTTGTACCATACAACTAGTGTATATGAGACTGATTGTATAACTAATTTATTATATGCATTAAAATCAACATATACGGACACAAAAAAATGAAGAGTGGGTCTCATGTGCACACGGGTGCACCGTACACTCATAGTGCATTTTAGAAGCATGCAACTATAAAAAACAGAAACGTGCAACTATTCTAAACAGAAGCATGCAACTATGTTATCATATTAACAGTTGCACTTTTTTGTGTAAATAAGTCACACTTTTCAACATAACAAGTTGCACGCTTCTAAAATACATTATGAGTGCACGGTGCACCCGGTGCATATAAGACGTAACCAAAAATGAAGTACCTTCACAGCTGTAAAAGCTTTATTTGTCTATAAATAATAAGCTCAATATGAGAGATTTGAGTTTAGATACACTATATTGAAAAGTCCATGTATGCAATTTAAGCCCAATTAATTTTAGTAAAGCATTAATATTGCCCATATAGGCCAATTGATGGGCCTCAAAGCTTTGAATTAATATAATTTCGAACATTGGTTACATAATTAACTGAAACAATTATATTATATGGGGTTGAGGTTGGACATGATTTTCTCCGCCGTATTTCCTAATTAGAAAAAAAATAAATTGAAAAATATGATAAGATTGTATGGATTTCTTTTAACTTTTATATATTTTGCGTGAATATGTTTGAGTATTTTTATTCACGAGCCTGATTATATTTGTTCTTGCAGCAACTCTCTATTTTCATAAATTCGCAAGGCTTATTTTTATTATCTTTATGAAACTGATCTCAAATGAGCTTGGATCAATTTCAAGCTATTATTCAATTTTATTGCGCTAAAAAAAAACTTTATTTTTTCTCAGCTCTAATTGTGAGTAAAATACAATATTGTGGAAAAGGGAAAAATACAAATACTCATTTCCAATTCACACACATTACTACACAATAACAGGGTCTTTTACACTGATGATTAATTCATGATGATACCCATTGTACATTTTTATGCCAACATTAATTTCATATTATACATAAACTGAGTCAGTTGTAACGCTGGACCTAAATGCATTAGGGTTATCATCTTTATCACATCATCATAATTCACAAGACATAAGTTTATTTATCAACAGCTATTAAAACCATTGATTTTGAGACCAATGCAGGATTCCACAGCATCGCCTATAGAGAGGAAAACCGACCCGGGTCCGATTTTTCCGATGAATTTTGCCGCCTTCATTTTCGTAATCACTTGCCATCTAGGGTTCACCACTGCTAACTACATACAAAAATAGAATAGAATGTAAAAATAAAATAAATTAAATAATTGTTGATTTTAATTATATATGTTGTAGATTATATTATAGACTCACTTGTACTTCTCGTGCAATTAGTTTTTCATAGAGTTCCTGCAGTGCATGGATGCCGGAAGTGTCGATATTCATCACATCTGGCATTGTAACATTTGATATATGTCAAAAGGTGATGTTAATTGTCTCAATAATATTTGATATAAATTTAAGTGAAATGAAACGTAAAAAGGATATGACTAAAACTCATATGGGATGATCTAATGTATAAGATGTGTATAAAATAATTCAAATTAACATTCATCCCTTTCAAAGTTTTAAAACTGTCGTGTGCAAATTATACTCTGTCTTATCGGTGAGATCGACTAATGAAAAGTGTGCCTCAAGAGATATTAGGGCTACGTCGAATAACTTTTTTTGGGATATTCATCAAGAGCTTGGGCCAGGCCCACTATTATCTTCAAACGAAACATTTTGAGGTATTAATCCAGCTCGTGGGCTAGGCCCAGTATTCACTCTTTTAATGAAAAAAATATTCTGGGGTAGAAATCCCGCCCTTGTGCTAGGCCCATTATTAAGTCCTCAAAAATTATTGGTTTAGTATCCCTCTGAATCAGTTCTATAAACTATTCCATCGTTTTGTTTTTTTGTTTTTATCGGGCAAAGTTAGATGTTAGTTATTAATAGTTAGTACACCAAGCACCCAAATACTCTACGAAATCGTCAATCCACCTTATAAATCCATCATTGTTATTGTTATAAAAATTAAATAAACAAATTAATTCTACATCTCTCTACAAGTTTGGACTTTTAGATGAGATGTAATTCTTTCAGTTATGCATAAACATTAACCAATGATAACATTTATGCCTAACAATTATATGGTTTTTGCATAAGAGTGATAGTGTATATACATAACAGTGATTTTGAAAATAATTTAATATGAAGTCAGATTTTCACAAGTTTTTGGTCTTTAATTATTGTATTAATTATGCGATTATTTAACTTTTAAGCACATCCATAAATTCATTAGAATGGATTTCGGATAAAAAGAAATTAAAATGATGAATAACTACTTACTAGTCATATCGAGAATCAAGACATAGAGACGTTCCTTACTACTTTCCTCACTGTTACTCTCGTCCGTTACCACCTTGAGAATTCTGAAACATAAATTAAATTAAGTTGTCAATATATATTTCTCAAACAAATATATATATAATTAACGATTAATATCTGAATATAATATTTATATACATAATTAAAATACCTGTCGCGGATGGAACTGGCATTTGCAAAGAAAAGTGTGCCAGAATTAATACGAGTAGTTAAAAGTCCGGGTAATTTGTTAGCAGCAGGAAATTGCAAAATGTTGCAGAATAAATCTGTTCCTGGTAATTTGCCTAATACTTCAGTACTTGGTTTTATTGAAGTCACAATTATCTTCCCAAATGACATCATCACCTGTACGTACACATTCATAAATAAAATCACAAAATGCATTATCTTTTCACAGGGATGACGGCAAAGTGGAATAACTGAGTTGGTGGAGCACCACTACTTATACCGTGAGATCATGAATTTGAGTCATCATTTGTCCGATAAAAAAATAAAAAAACTTTTCATAGGGATGAAATAGTCTCGCACAGGCATTGACTTGATAACTTATTTTACTTATAATGATAATATATTTGTAAATAATTGACATATTTAAAATTATGCAAACTCGGTTAAGATCGATTAGGTTCACGAGCCTGATAAGACAAGTATTACGGAGTTCGAATTTGAGTTCGACTAAATTTGAGTTGATTACGAACTTTTTTCAGATCGTGCAAAAGTAGCTCGCGGGGCGGCTCGACTCAATTACAACCTTGTTCCACCAATTATATGTAGATTATTATAATTATAGTCATTTTAAAAATGAAATAAACACACACACACACAACTTAAATATTTAATAAAATTAATATATATCGCAAACGTATTAATTTCAAAGTTAATTTTTAAGATCTCAATAATGCTAAAACTGATACGAATTAATATTAGATTAATTATATATAAAACTGAAAAGGTGTAAATAGTTATAACTAGAATCATAACCATAGTGGAATAAATTTAAAACTACAAACATGTAGATTCCAATAAATTAGGAAGACATGTTTATTCTTGATTTCCAACTAACGCTCGAATAAGAAAAGGTAGTCAATTATTCACCATGAGAGCATTAGGGTGGACCCCACGTGACACCATTCGATGGGTGTCATTTAATTCAATATATATGAATAAATAATAAAATACGTGTGTGGTAGATATTATAATTTTTTTTTTCTCAAGATATTGTAATTGTTTAGCATCTATAATGCCCGACATGAATTAGTTGAAAATCACGTGAGAGGCGATACTCTAGCTCGTCCCCTATTTTGGATGAAGAAATTCAAAGTAAAAAATAATAATTAGGTGGTGTTTGGATTTGAGGATTGAGGAATTAACCAATCTGAAGTTCTCCGTAACAAAAAATAATTTGGATTTGTTTGGATTGATATGAATATAATTTTGAACTATATAATTAAGTTTTAGATTTGCATAAATTCGAAATATATATGGGTGGATTTGAAGTCCAAATCCAAAAATTAATTTCAATCCAAATACGACCCAAGAAATTGTAATACCAACTACCAATAAATTAAGCAAGTTATTAATATATTGAAGATTGATTGATATATATATATATATATATATATATATATATATATATATATATATATATTATTTTATTAAGACCTTTTTAAAAAAATAAATTGATTCCTCATTCATATAAATTCGAACCTTAATTAATTTAAAAAACTTCTAGAATTATTGTAAGCAAAAAGTTTTATTCCTTTTGCCATTATTATATTATATGTGAATACCACTCAAAGTTAGCACAAGAAACCCTTGACCACTCGCCTCGAATTCCCTGTTTAATTTTCATATTCCATCTACTATTTCAATATTAGATTGATGATAAATGTACATTTCATAATGTTTATAGATATGAGAATAACACCCTAACATAACAAGATAATTTATTTAGAAAGTTATATCTATTTAAATAAAACTAATTAATTCATACCACTAGCTTTTTTATTAATCAAATAATTGTACGTACAAGGAATCCTCTTTCTCCACCAAATCTATCAGAAATCTCATGAGATCAAGAGCACAATATTCTTAACTTTTTGTGGTGGCTTTAAGTTGGTCTAAAATTAATATAATTTGGTTGAATTTAATACTAATTAAATACATTTTTTTTAAAACAAAAGAACACTTATATTTTAATCGGTATCATATCTTTAAATACTCTATTTTATTTTCATTAAGAATCCTAAGTCATGGTAAAAAAACTTGGAGGGAAAGCTCTAAGGTACAAATTACAATTGCAAAAAGTTTTAAGGTACAAATGCAATTTTTTGGGCCTAAGTGCAATTTTTTTTTTTAAATAAAGTACAATTTTTTGTGTACCTTAGAGTCATTAAAAATTGCATTGGTACCTTAGAGACATTTTCTCAAAAAACTTCTGTACAGGTATATTAATTAGTTAATATCGACATGAAACCACATTCACAGAAAAGAAAGAGAACTCGATCAACCTTTTCTGGTGCACAAATACTATAGAATTGATATTATTACACTTATAAATTGATATCACTATTGTTATAAATTAATATTTATAGTATTTAATATTATGATCTCAAATTATAAATGTAATAATACTAATTATTAAATATTATGTTATTGATTTATAAATGTAGTGGTATAAATTTCATATTCTGAAAAGTTACAACCGAGAGCTACTCGATATTCTTACCGGTGAAAAATCTAATTGAACGGTTTAAATATTTTATTTTAATTTTGTATTGCATTGAGTTTTATACCCATTACGTGATAAATATCATATCAGTACTATAATAATAATACAAAGAGTAACACTCGAACTAAGTCTATACATAAACTCTATTACTATTATACATAAAAAAATATTCACTCTTTAAATATACAAAGTATTTATTAAATATGAAAGTATTTATGCATAACAATAATTTTTTGCATAACAGTAATAATTTTTACACATAATAGTGATACTAAAAAAATTTAAGTTCACTGTGACTCGGGTTCACACAAGTTTTTAACATAAAATATTAGGTTTAATACAACGGAGTATAGTATTTAAATAAAATAAAGACAAAGTCTAGTAAGAAAATTTGCATACATGAAAAAACTTTTATTTACAAACAAATTATGTGTATGGTGAAGGTAAGACAAAGTCGAGTGGTTCATGGTTCACTCGGTCCGAGTGATTCATGGTTCACCAGGTACGAGTAGGTCATAATTTAGGGGTCATTATTTAGTGTTTATGGTGTAGATGGTTCACCAGCCCCGAATATGTCATGATTTAGAACGATTTTATAATTTTTCATACATGAAAATTTTCACACTAGACCTACTCTAAAATAAAATATGAAAAGTATCAAATTAATTAAAATAGAAGTTTCGATATGCCAAACTACGTACTAGCACTTAAATAAAGCAATTCCGGTAGAAACATTATTTATTAGTTCGTGAAACGATCTATCAAAGGGGATCACCGAGTTATATCATTTCATTAATATAAATTAAGATAACGTCATGTATTATTCAAGTTTAGCACAAGAAACCTTAGACCACTAGCTTTTTTTATTAATCAAATAATCGTACGTACAAGGTATCCTCTTTCTCCACCAAATCTATCAGAAATCTCATGAGATCACGAGCACAATATTCTTAACTTTTTGTAGTTTGTCTAAAATTAATTAATATAATTGGTTGAATTTAATACTAATTAAATACATTTTAAAAAAACAAAACAACACTTATATTTTAATCTCTATCATATCTTTAAATACTCGATACTCTTACCGGTGAAATCTAATTGAACGGCTAAAATCTTTTATTTTAATTTTGTATTGTATTGCGTTTAATACACATCACGTGATAATTATAATATCAGTACTACAACAATACAATAAGATATTAGGTTTAATACAGCGGAGTAGTATTTAAATAAAATATGAAAATTATCAAATTAATTAAAATAGAAGTTTCGATATGCCAAACTACTAGCACTTAAATAAAACAATTCCAGTAGAAACATTATTTATTAGTTCGTGAAACGATCTATCAAGGGATCACCGAGTTATATCATTTTATTAATATAAATCGAGCATAACGAACTCATCATCTATTATTCAATCAAATCAGGTTTGTATGATTTTTTTTTAAAAAATATTTATGCAGTTAGTGGATTACTGAATAAACTTTAGTGGTATGAACTAGTGAACAAAAGTTGCATGCAAAACACATGACAACTTGACCTAACTCAACTGTAGAGAAGACCTACAAACACCTATTAATTAATTGGTTTCTTACAGGATTTTTGTAACTTCTAATTTCCAATATGATTGGCATCCGTTGTATTATTTTCAACATTTTAATCACATACACTATTTTATTAAGTACAAACACGTCTACACGCTAATTACACTGTGCAACTGATATAATTTTAATCCAATTTTTACTCAATTTAATGGGTCGTACAAAATTTGTACCACTGGTATACATATATACCACGAACATGAAAAAAAAAAAGAAAAAAAAAACTGTTTTGGTTTGAAAATTTGTGAAACAAAATTGCACCAATCGATTGAAATATTACAATACCATATACGCAAATTTTAGTGAATGGGGAAGAAACATTTATTTTTTAAGCTGTCTCTCACAGCTTTAACTTTTGAGAAGTTCTTTTAAGTTGTGAGTATATTTGCAAACACCCCCTTAAAATAACATGCATTGATAAAGAAAACGATAAAATTAGCGCGGCAATGAGTCCGATTTCAACGGAACCGAAGAGAACACCGAAGAAGGCTCCGAGGCAGACCATGAAATCCATTTTGTCGACTTTCCAGATATTATAGACTTCATTGAGATCAATAAGTCCAGGCAAAGCTGATAAGATGATTGAAGCCAGAATTGCGAGGGGTGTGTAATACAAAAGCTTGGTGAAAAACACCAAACATATCATCACCGTTATTGCCATAACAATGTTGGATATCAATGTTTCACACCCTGCACTGTAATTTACTGCCGTTCTTAAGAACGAACCTGGAAATTAATTAATTGGAATCATCATTTTAATTAGTGGATATTTATTGAAAATGTTTTCAGAAAATTAAATATATTCAGAAAATAAAATAAAATTGAACACGGTAAGGCTGGACGATTCTTGACATTATCAACTGAAAATATAACTTTTTATATTTGAAATATGCTTAAAAGAAAACAATTAATATCACATAAAATTAAAATGTACCAGTGGCAGTGTAACATGAAGTCAAAGATCCAATAATGTTCATAAATCCCATGGCAACCATTTCTTTGTTCCCATCCAGGTGGTACCCTTTCATCGAAGCAAACGATCTTCCCACAGCAATTGCTTCCTGCAGATTATCAAAATATTATTAATTAATTAATTACACTAAATTAAATCAAATGGGTGTATATATATAGTAAATAAATTAACTAACAGTGAGGGCAATTAGGGCACATATTAATCCAATTTTTGCTGCTTCACCAACGTTTGGGCCCACAAAGTTCAACTGATGTGCTGAAGTTGGGTTAAGTCCCCCTTTGAAGTGTTTGACAATTTTGATACCATGGTTATCAGCTTTGGTTAAGTAGACAATTAAAGTGGATAGTATCACTGAAAAGAGAGGTGCCATGGCTGGTAGCCAGAAGATTTTCTTGTTTCTTTGACCCTGCAGTAATTTCTCATTAGTTTAACTTTTTTATTAATTAGTATATAAATTATAATTAATTAATATTTAAGTTAATTTTACTTACGATGAATCGGGTGATTAGGATGAAGATCAGGAATGAACAGCCCAGGACAGAGTTCAATGGTGACCACTGTTGCATAACAAAATACTCTCACAAAGTTAAGAGGAACAAATAAGAATTAATGTTTTAGATTATCTACTATGTAATTGCATAACATTTTATGAGTTAGTATAAATAATTGTCATGTAATTTAGAACGTGTCTATTTATGTCTTGAACTTTGTCACTTAGATAATTTTGATTTTGGTCTATTTGAACTAAAATTGGACATATAGGACTCCTGATAAATAAAAAAAATAAAAAATTGGACATATAGTATTAAAATTAGATTTGAAAAAAAAAGAACCCAAAACTGAAAAAATAAAAATACATTACTAAAATTTTAGTCCAATATGTTTTTACTTTCTTCAATTTTTGGTGTAAAAGTAAAAGATACAAAATTGAAAAAGTAAAAACATGCATAACGATTAAAATTAGACACGGTTTAAGATAAAATACGAATTTTTATGTGAACCGCGATTAATTGATTTCCCTTTTACCTATCATTCATCCAAGAAGATGTTACTACCTTCGACTCATTTTAATTGTCGTTTAAAAATATGTTCCACGAATTTTGAAATTATTGAATAATATGTGTAATATGACATCTTTACCCTTATATTTACCCACACCAAAGTAAACTTGCTTTTAAAAAATATTCTTCTCCATAAAGACCGTTAAAATGGGTTGGAGAGAACATATCATTGCATAACAAAAAATCTCTACCGTCGATTAATTACGCACGTGTTGATGAAGTGCTTGGACAACGGCCTCAAGAACAGAAACTAGATCAGTTCTGGAGGTAAAATGGGAGATTCCAAGCAATCCCTTAAGCTGTTGGAGGCCAATAACAATGGCTGCACCTCCCATGAATCCAACAATGGCGGTGCGCGACAGAAAATCGACAAGATATCCCAACCTGAACAGGCCGAACATTGCCTGAAATATCCCGGTGAAGAAGGTGACAGTGAAAACGGTCCGAAGGTACGTTGTGGGATCAGCAGCGGGGTCCACCACTTTCGAAACCATTGCAGAGAGCAGCAGTGAAACCACGGCCACGGGCCCGATCGCGATCTCTCTCGAGCTTCCCATCATGCTGTATATCAGTGGTGGAACTACACTTGTGTCTGAAATATTCAAATTGATTAAGAGATTAGTAATTAATTTATTATAAAGATGATTGATTAGTTGGTTAATTAGTGATTTCTTGACTTACAGAGTCCATACTGAGGTTGCAGTTTGGCAAGATTAGCATATCCAATACTCTGTACACATGCATTCAAGAATTAATAGAGAACTAATACCTTTTAATGAAACAACAAATACTTTATAGTTAGACAACTAATACCTTATAATGAAAGAACTAATACCTTTGAATGAAACAACTAATACCTTTTAATGAAACAACAAATAGTTCATAGTTAAACAACTAATTCCTTATAATGAAA
The DNA here is from genome assembly GCA_037126765.1 of Stenogyne calaminthoides. Classification (NCBI taxonomy): domain Eukaryota; kingdom Viridiplantae; phylum Streptophyta; class Magnoliopsida; order Lamiales; family Lamiaceae; genus Stenogyne; species Stenogyne calaminthoides. The sequence continues at coordinate 5,478,630 of JBBCBC010000005.1, forward strand.
GAACTAATACCTTTGGATGAAACAACTAATACCTTTTAATGAAGCAACTAATACCTTTTAATGAAAGAACTAATACCATTAAAAACTAATTTTACCTGAGGGATGCAGAGGCTGGCAAGAGTCAAGCCAGCCAAGAGATCATTCTTAAACATGGTAGCTTTATAATTTCTTCCCCATTTAAGTATCGGAAAGAGGCCCTTCAAGAAGAGAAGAGATCGATTCTGTTGAGGTTGCTTCGTTTTCGGTTGAGGCGAAATCGTGTCCTTGATGGAGGTGACAAGTCCGTGCCAAGGGCGCGGCGGTTCAGGGGAGGCGAGTAGCCACTTGGACCTCTCGGACCGGGCGGCCGCGTCGGAGTCGAGCCACTGCAACTCCGCCACGGCAGGCAAGTTGGCCATGTTGTTTTTGAAGTGTTTGGGGGAACCTCAGGAAATGCAGTTGCTGCAATCTCCATTAATTTAAATAGCTATTAGCCTTTTACTTGTTCGTAAATTGTATCATTCTCTTGTTTCAATGTTATCTGCACTTGGGTTAGCGAATATATTTAGTAGGCATGTAGTTATTATATACTTGCTACATCACTTGATTTACTTCATAAAGTTGTGTAATTGGTGTATAGTATATAGGAGTATCATTTTATATTGAAGGGGGTTCCCAATGAAACTCTCGGATCCTTCTAAAAAAAAAAGTATAGTATATCATTTTAAATCACAAATCTCTCTCATGATTTTTGCAATAAAGAGGTTTTGTCCCATAATTTATTTTTTCGTCAATTTAGTCCTAATTTTTCCGGCAATGTATAATTTACATCTCAAATTCACCGAAAAATGCAAAACGACTGACATTTTGAAGTTTGGAATTGGTGATTTATGGCCATGTGACGTCCATGTGTTGATATATGAATTGTAATTAATTAATTTATAAAAAAGAAAACAAAAAATTGTTACATCGGAAAGCCCCAATTTTACCGCAGCACAATCATCTCACGTTACACGAAACAACATCATTTCGAATATGGGACGTAAATTGTTACATTGTCAGAAAATTTTGGATTAAACCAACAAAAAATGAAATTATGAGACGAAATCTATTTAGGATGAAAGATTATGGTACTATTTGTGACTTAACCTCAAAAAGGTTGCTTGTCTTAAATCAATAACTAATAGGAGAAAACCATAATACTAGTAAATTTGATCGTACAAAATTGGTCAGAAAATGTTAGGTCGAAAACCATGCTAATGTGCTCAACTAGTATTGCGCTTCGCATTTTCAATTGCAATTGCAGTGGCATAAATTAATTTGTGCTTGAAAGACCCAAATTGGCTCTCGTAACCAAATGCTTCGGCTAATTACACTGAACCTTGACGCAATCCCGTCCAAATTCAAACAGTTCTATATACAGTAAATTATAAATTATGATGATTGAGATCCGTAGTCAAGGTGTTAGTGGATTCATATTTTGTGTATTTCATATGTTTGTTAGTTAGTTAGTTAATCAAAAGAGCAATTAGGCGAGGAGTAATTCTCACGTGCATGGTGTACTTCATAGTGTATTTAAGGTGTTCGTAAAGTAAATTGTATTTCAATTCAACAAATTGAATATTTCACCTGGTGCACATGAGTTTTAACCTTAAAAAAATATATATAAATTGCACAATGCACCGGACAATCCAACGTTCAAGTATTGGGCTTATATGAGGACAAATAAGATTTTACTATTAGGCCACGGTTGATAGAGCCTAATAACCTCTAAAAGATCTCTTCTATAAATTTGTAAATTGATTGGTAGACAATATTATTCTCCACTTGACCCACCACTTATCTATTGATCCGCTATTATTTATAGCCCCAATCGCTGTTCCATTTTATGAAAATAATATCACCTCCCCGTGATATTATATTAAAGACACTTGTACAGTAAATTTTTTACACCCACACCCTTTGAATAAAACCCCCATTCACACAATTCTTTCACCCCAAACAAGATGCCATCACCGTGACAAAGAGAACATCGGCGGCCAGCCGCCGTCACCTGAGAAAAAGAGAGTCGACGGACCGCCGCCGTGACCGTGAAGCCAAATTGTTGTGCTTTGATTTCCATCTGGCCGTCTTGTTCTGACACCAAACCGCAACTTGTCGAGGCTGCAACCCTAATTCCCTAGCGAGCTGGACTTTCTTCTTGGGCTCCAATTTGGTCTCGCACTCGAACATAACCTCCAAAGATCTGATCTGTTCATCTTTGAATCTTTTCTTGTTCTTGCTTTTCTTCTTCTTAGTTATTGTGGTGTCGAAACACTCTGCTGAAGAAGACTACTCTGCCACATCCATCTTTTTGTAGTTTGGGTTTCTTCAATTTTGCTTTGATTTTTTTCAATTTTGCTGGGTTTCTTCAATTTTGCTTTGGGTTTCTTCTATTTTGTTGGGTTCCTGCATATTCTAGAGGAAATGACTATACAATATTAAATTGCAATATGTTGGGGAAATTGATGTACAATTTTGTTTGATTGAAAGAGCAATTTTGAATTTTGTTATTGTAATTTTTTCATGTTCTTGAAAATGAACTGCTCAAAGTAATTTGTATATCTTGTTCAGGTACTGGAATGTTGATCTTTGTAAAAGTTTGTTTGGAAATATGCTCAATTGTGAATCAAGTAGAAGGGCATATTGGTATTTTTTACATAATAATAATTTTTTAATATTTTATATCACTTTTAATACTTCCTACCAATCAACATATAATATTTAACACACATTTTTTAGTAGGTCATACCAATCAATTTTATAGCATTTCTCTTCTAGTCATAATCTCCTCTAGTCTTAGGACTATTATTTTTACAAATTTTGTAGCTCTACAATCGGGTCTTAATGTTAATAGACGCTCATAAACATTGTAGAAATATTTCACAAAAAAACCATTTGTCCAGATACAACAACTAGCTTACGTGGCCAGAAGCAATGCCCTTCAAAGCTCGGGGGTGGGCCATCCTCCAGTTTACGTTCGTTGACCTCGGAATCGATTGTCCAAGAAACATACAGATCTTATTAACCTGACTAAATAAATGGTCCTTTTTTCTCCCATTTCCTCTCCCCATTTGACACGCATACTAGGGTTTTTCATTCTTCCACTATAACTATATAATACACTTACATCTTTATATTTTGGGTTTCCTGCCTTTTTTTTCTGGCCCTTAATTTGGAGTTAAAATGATCTTGACTGTTTATCTATTATGCTTTATAATACATGGTAAGTTTGACTATTAAATTTATTACTCACACCCTTTATTCTAATCTCACCATCAAAATTGCCTAATTATGCATGATTAGTTTATATGTTACAAATCACACACCTATAAAAGGAGCTTTAATTTGTTAATCATCTTCTATTCCATCTTTTTGTGGTGAGTAACTCATTTTTTTTGTCCTTTTGTTTCTTTTCTTCATCATATTCTTTTTTGTATCATCTTCTTTTCATTCGTTGATGATACTGATCTTATAAATTATATTCATTGTATTACTGGATTTTGTAGATTCCACGGGTTTTATTCAAATATTCGTCTGATATAATATTAATATTGAAGAGAAGAAGATGGAATACTAGAAGAAAATAAGGATGAGAGATGGTCATCCATCTATACTTCCTATCATCCACCTTGAATTATGTTGAATCTAAATAAATATATTAGTAGTTGGTATAAACATAAGCATTTGACACATTATTTTGTATTTTTTTTTATCTATATTTGACACATGAGTGATATTTAATATTTATAGAAAATAAATAATATATGTTGTCAATTAGCATCTTTGTAATAATTTGTTGCTACTATTGAGGCCGATTTGGCTAACCAATAATATTGTTATTTCCCTTGAAAAAAATCATTTACATACTAATTAATGTGTTAATGTTATGGTATAGTATTATCTTCTTTATTCTTATATCTAAATACCATTATTGTTTAATTTTACTAATTGTCCTTTATATTTATATCAACTTTACAAAATTTAAATTCATTAAGTATACTAGCTATAATATAAATCTAACACCATACTTTAAAATTTTCAATATATAACGGGGAAAAAAATCAATAAAATTAAATGATGAAATTCTAAAATAATTACATGGTTGTTCAACAAATAATGAATGCATCTTAATATAAATTTATCAAGTATGTATACATATTTGGGTGTTAGAAATTTAATCAAATTCAATTTCATATCTAATCCTAACTGTTGATTATAAATTAATTTATTATTTTAGTTTTCAAATTTGATAGAAATCATATATCAAGGTAATTAACATGCAAATTAATATGCATCAAATATTATAAATAAAGGAAAGATCATCTAAATTATATCATAATAAAATTCAAAGTAGATTTTTGTTATATGTGTATATATATGTTTAGATATAATTTTTTTAGAAAAAAAATGATTTACTATACAAGCTTGTATCTATAGGTTTTTCAATATTGTTGATTATATAAGGTTTGTTGTATTAATTTAAAAAAATATGTCCATATAGTTAGATTGCTTTAACTTTTCTGTTTCACTATAAATTTTAACTAATAATGTTTAGATTTCAATTAAATAATTCTTGAGCATTAATTAATTATGAATTAATATATAAAATATTTGTTGATTATATATATATGAACATCTCATAATTTGTTCTTACTTTTTAACATGAAGTATCAAAATTAATGAGGCACATAAACATCATGCAATATGCCATAAACCATATAAACTTTAATTTTACAAATTAAACATTAGATAAAATATTTATTTTTTTTAATTTTTAATTAGCCAATAATTACTCCTAAATGATGGTCATGGATACAGAATTTTGTGCAATAAATTTGATTTAATACTTTTTTTATACCAATTTTAGACACATCTACATAAAATTGATCAATTTTCAATTATCCAACATAACAAAGCAATTAATATTTTACAGATATATGGTTATGTTTTGACTTTTATATTTAATATTAATATATTCCTTCTAACACGACCTTCAATGTTTATTGATATACTCTGCACACCAGATTAGTGATTTAATTCAAGGAACATTTTTTATTTAAGTCATCTTTTTATAGTTCATTCTCTATTTTTCCTAGCTCGCCGATCGCTCGGGCTCAAGTTCGTCAACTGTCTCCTCTCATCTTTGTAATTTTGTTGATGATTTTGAATCGTCTCTCCATATAATTTTTTTTATTTGTTTATTTGATTATTATGATATTTCCAATTTATTGGTTCAGACTGATTTATTGTTTCCATCGAATTTGTTTAAGAGTGTTTTAAAGTCATTTTACAATTTTCGGCGACAGCCGCCGAATCTTTCGGAAGCATTGACATGGCTATTATGTTGATTTGGCTCAAGTTTGCTTGAGCCCTATTTCATAAGGCCATATTTTAATGGACCTTACTTTTTTCAGCCCACTTCTTTTGGGTTTAAACTTAAATTTGATATTTGTAATAGATGTTAAATGAAATTGAAAATTTGTATAATAATTTAATAATGTGATACTGAATAATTTGTCGTATCTATTTTGTCGAAGAATATCTTGGAGTATAATGCGTTATTTTGGAATAAGTATATATGATTATTATTTTTGTTAGACAGGTACGCAACAGAAAGAAATTGTTTACACATTTTGAGATGATTTTTTCTTTTACCATTGTAATAACACCTTAATTATTGTATCTCATATTTTTTCTTCTAATTTGGAGACAATATGTTACTAAGTGGATTGTAATTTTGTAAGCTAAATAAGCGAGTTGACCTCTCAATTAATATCTTATTTATTAGATATGTTTAATAGCACATCCTTTTTAATTTAGATACTTTATTTGTATAACATTTAAGTTTGTTTTATTATTAACTATTATAAAATTATGTAGCAGATGTTCAAGGAGCTCTTAATTGTGATTTAATATATTTCGTCTAGCAGATGTGCCAAATTTGAGAATTGATACACTTAATTTCATCTTTGTACAATTCTTTATGATTTTTGTAACCATTAATACGTAAACATTTTGTGTTTCCAATTTCAACACAAAAATTGATTTTTTTTTAAATTGTGGTTTATTTGCCGCATGAATGTGGAGATTTTGGTTCTTTAGACACTAAGAAAATATGCATGTGGCACTTGGTTGGTTGTGCCTTTGAAAATAATAGGCATGTTGAGATATTTTAGTTTTGATGAATTATGCCAAAACATTATCAACTTGTGTTATTCAAGCTAACTTACAGATAACAAGTTGAGGGGGAACGAGAGAACAAAGTTGAGGGGGAACTCACGAAATCAGAAGTAGATGATCGAGATCAGACGAGGCTGCAGACTAGACTGATCAAGATCAGATGAGTAAGATGAGTTCCGGAGTTAACTGATGAGCTGTGCAAAATCAGAAGAGAAGAAAAGCTAAGCCAGCTGATCAGAAGATCAGATGACCAGAACAGACCTAATCAGATGATCAGAAGAACAGACGAGCTGATCTGGTGATCAGAAGAGCAGACAAGCTGATCAGAAAGAAACTGACCAGAAGATCAGTAGAGAAGGTTGAAGATCAGAAGAGGAGCAGATGAGACTGATCGAGATCAGACGTGATCGAGATCAGATAAGATAACCTGATATGCTAACCCGATGTACTGACCTGATGTTATCCTGATATGTTGACCTAAAGATGTGTTGATCTGATCAGTCGAGCTGATCAGATCAGGCAAGAAGAAATCAGATAGCCTGAGTCAAGTGACCTGAGGGTCAGTGAGTAAAAGTGACCTGAGGGTCAGGATGTCTGAAGTCAGAAGAGCTGAACTCAGTCAGCCTGAGTGTCAGTATGCCTGATCAGACAAGGTCCGCTGAAGAGAAGTCTGCTGAATCAAGAAACCTGAGACTCAGAGAAACCTGAGACTTAGAGGAAATCTGAGACTCAGAGAAACCTGAGACTCAGAGAAACCTGAGACTCAGACGAAGAACCTGAAGACTCAGAGAAACCTGAAGACTCAGAGAACCTGAAGACTCAGAAGATCCTGAAGAATATAGCCGTTAGAATTCAGCTGACGTGGACCAATGAGAGGAAGACAACCAGCCTGAAGAAGCTGCAGAACTTACAGAATAGTATGGATTTGAATGTGATTCTCTCCAACGGTAACATTCAAATCCACACTATAAATACAAGGTCTTTCATCATTCTAGAGTGTGGAGAGTGTGGAGAATGTGGCAAGAGATGCTACAGAGCCAAGAAGACACATACTCAAGTATTCCCACCATAGAACACAAGTCTGTAGATATACAAATATATTCAAGAGTGTTCTTAAACTCAATCTAAGCAACCCACGATATATCCTAAGCTTAGAGAGATTTTCCCAACCTTAGCATTGAGGCTAAACAAATGTAAGGGGAAATCTCAACCTAGTTGGAGACACCAACCCAAACTCAAACCCTATCAGAGCACTTGTTTGTCCCGGTGAAAAACCCATGAAATGCTGAAAAAATCATGAAATGCATATAAAACAGGGGTGAGGGCAGAGTGATTCCAGATTTTTGCTTTTTAAATCCATGTGTTGTGTTTTGCTTATAACCAAATGCATATGACAAGATAAGAACATAAAGCAATAAAGAATACAACAAAGTATAGTGGTTCGGAGGCTCAAGCTCCTACATCCACTCTCCCTGTTCCTAGGGAAATTTCTTCAATCGGGACTTATCACCCTTCACGGGATCGCCTACAAGCTTTCAGGCTAACTCACTGTAGCTTACTCACTTCTTCTACATTTGAGTTTTCTGGCTGACTATTCTGCAGCTTACTTACTCTTTACAACTCCAACAATCACACAAACTACCTAACAAACTAGGTTGAGATTTTCCCTTACATTTGTTTAGCCTCAATGCTAAGGTTGGGAAAATCTCTCTAAGCTTAGGATATATCGTGGGTTGCTTAGATTGAGTTTAAGAACACTCTTGAATATATTTGTATATCTACAGACTTGTGTTCTATGGTGAGAATACTTGAGTATGTGTCTTCTTGGCTCTGTAGCATCTCTTACCACATTCTCCACACTATCCACACTCTAGAATGATGAAAGACCTTGTATTTATAGTGTGGATTTGAATGTTACAGTTGGAGAGAATCACATTCAAATCCATACTATTCTGTAAGTTCTGCAGCTTCTTCAGGCTGGTTGTCTTCCTCTCATTGGTCCACGTCAGCTGAATTCTAACGGCTATATTCTTCAGGATCTTCTGAGTCTTCAGGTTCTCTGAGTCTTCAGGTTTCTCTGAGTCTTCAGGTTCTTCGTCTGAGTCTCAGGTTTCTCTGAGTCTCAGGTTTCTCTGAGTCTCAGATTTCCTCTAAGTCTCAGGTTTCTCTGAGTCTCAGGTTTCTTGATTCAGCAGACTTCTCTTCAGCGGACCTTGTCTGATCAGGCATACTGACACTCAGGCTGACTGAGTTCAGCTCTTCTGACTTCAGACATCCTGACCCTCAGGTCACTTTTACTCACTGACCCTCAGGTCACTTGACTCAAGTTATCTAATTTCTTCTTGCCTGATCTGATCAGCTCGACTGATCAGATCAACACATCTTTAGGTCAACATATCAGGATAACATCAGGTCAGTACATCGGGTTAGCATATCAGGTTATCTTATCTGATCTCGATCACGTCTGATCTCGATCAGTCTCATCTGCTCCTCTTCTGATCTGCAAGTGCATGATTTGATCTCCAAAATGGATGTTGGTTGGTGTTGGTGAGTTTGCAAGAGAAGATAACTCTTTTACTAATTTTATTTTGAAAGTATGATGATGTATCCTTTCGATCATTCAGAATAGGCGTTGCTTTTTGTACAATTAAGCTTATCAGCAGATGCAATTTTTTTCTGTATATTTACTCACATTCATAACTTGGTTATTAGTAAGTTTTGCAGTAGAATGTTCCAATTATTACAATAACTATTAAACAGGAGGAATATGTCTTATGAACAAATTTCAATGTTCATAAATCATTATTGACGCAAAAAATAAGTTAAAGTGATGTAGTAATATACTAAATGGTTTTGATTTACAACATTTTTATCTCGCAAACTCACTGAAGTGATGTCCTCTTTTAGTAACAATGCTTACTCAGTATTTTCTAAAATCTCTAATCAAAGTGGGAGTTAGTCGATAAATAATTTTTTAATGTTCAAAATTAATTGTGTCTTTCTAAAATTGGTATTGTTTGATAGTATCAAGATTAATTTAATCTCTGTCGCTACAAAGAAAATAATTACACAAGGAAATCAAGATCTCGAACATTTTTAAATTTAAAATGTATGATACAAAATTATATTTGATTAATTTTTACGGAAAATAATTTGAATTATTTATTTCAAATAATTATATCTTTCAATGGTGCCCAGTTTGACTGTGGCTTCAATTTTTCTCAAATAAAACGTCAAATGCAATCACATATTTAGAAAAAATTTAGAATCAAAATTCATCAAAGCGAGCTTGAAGAATGAACCTGCGACTCTTTGAGCATTTCCCAAAAAAAAAGTACAACATTATTGGTGAAGTTGTCCTTATTACTGACACAAGAAATAGTTCAAGGATCCTTATTTTTCCAAATAAAATGTCATCATTGGCAACTTTCTGCTTTTTTTTTTTACAGTGTTGAGGGGTTCATTTATTTCATTTTCTCATAAAAATAATAGAGATATATGAAAAAGATTTTACATATAACCTGATAAGCATTAAATTATGGGAAAGATGGAATGAAGAATTTGTGGGTATGACCAAAATAAGAATTTGGATAATCTATCAGCTATTTTCAATTGCAGATCCATTATAGATGTCAGTTTTATGTTTTTTCATGTCCTTCTTTGTGAATGATTTCAATTGTCTTCTTATCTTTTATGGATTGTGTATCTATTGTTTTGTTTTGTTTTATTTTATTTTGTAGGTTAGATCAGTATAATACGTGGACAATTTTTTTTCCCCCGAATATCATCTTTGGTGTGAAATCCTATCCACAATTTTTGCTTTCATCCTAAAAGATGATATTTCTGCATAAATCTTCTCAATTTGGTCTTTTTTCTAATTTTAAAGAAATGCTTGATTATGATGTTATGACTTAAAAAGCTAGCAACATTCATTTTAATTTTTAATATTCTTCTAAAATGTTTGAACTCATGATTTTTCAAAAAAGTTTGAAGCAGATTTTGGTGTCATTTTTATTCTTTTATGATTTTCAATTTCAGTCCATGTTTACTTTTGTTTTTCATTTTTGGTCCAAAAGGATCAAAATTGTAAGGAAAATGTACAAAGATCACTGAATGGTATTCTGCATCTTGGAGAATTTGCATAAAAAAAAAAATTGGTGTTAAAGCAAACAAAAATAGGAAAAAAATGATAAAATTAAAGGGTGGACAAGAAGACAACACCTATAGATGATGTCCGACTAACCAAAAATTGGAGAAGGTTTCATACAAAATCTTGCCGAAGGAAATGTGATCGTAAAAAATTCAATGTTTTCGTCCTTAATTTTAACTGGCTAAGAGGGCAAAAAAAAATGAATTTGATCCTTAATATCCATCTCTGATGATTAATTTTTTTCCCTTTCCATTTTCACATATATTTTTATGGGGTAGTTACTATTATGTACTATTTATAAGTAGTTCTTACTCTTAAGTGCTATACTTTTTTAAGTGTTACTCCTAGGTCCAAAAAAGGGTGTTAAAGACTTAAATAACCTTATATGATACAAAATACCAAATTTGTGCAATTTTGAATTTATTTTGGAATGTCTTGACCGAAATTTATTTAATTAATTTTTTAATTCTGCACACACGTAAAAATTTCTGCACACCCGTAAATAATTTTGCACGCAACAATTTTTTTTTTTAATTATCTGTCATTTTATTTAATTAATTTTTTTAATTCTGCATACACGTAAAATTTCTGCACATCTGTAAAAAATTCTGCACAGCCCAACTTTCTTTTTAATTGTCTATCATATTATTTAAAATTCTGCACATCCCACAATTCTGTCATTTTTTTAAAAATTATTTGTCCTTTTATTTTTCCTTTTTATCTCATTCCCTCTTGCATATTCCTTAATTTCCAAGTTCAAACAATGGGCAGTCCACAAATGCAAAGAAGAAATTCAGATGCTTCTAATTTTTAGTTTGTAAAAGCATTTCCAAAACAGGAAGGAACACAATTAATCAAAATGGTGATGCAAAATTTGAAATGAGACGACAGGGGTCAGAGAGCAAATTTAATTAGGTGCAAAATTAATGAAGAAGAGTGACAAGAGAATCTTTATGGGTAAAGAAAAAAAAAAGTCTAATTAATGAGGGTAGGGTGTGAGGATGAGGGTAAAATTGGAATGTTGTGTACCTTAGAGTAAGAGTGAAAATGTGTAGCACCTTAGAGTAATGGTGCTCACAAAATGGTAATAGGGAGTAATTTTTCCTATTTTTATTTGTTTTGTTGGATTCAATATGTTATGACAATAATTGCATTTTTCGATACATTTATATATCATTATCATGATTATAATAATCAGAAATTCTCTTTCTTTTTTGCTCTTTTGTTTTTCGATTGCCTAAAGAAAGCCATTTATGCACAAAAGTTTAATCAAGTGCAAGTTCCTTCTGATAAAATGTCTCAATCTGATTTTAGGCACTCAAGACTAATTACTTTGGTTCTATAAAAAAAATGTTCTTACTGTTCACCTTATTGAGTTTTCATAGAAAGATATCCAAAAAATTAAAATTGGAAAGTGTTCAGATCAATTAAGGTGGTAGAAATGAACAACACAATAAAATTCATAAAGCATTTAAAAAAAAAAATGCCTCTAAGATAAACATGAGACTTCTACATTCTTGTAAATTCATAATACTTGATTTTAATTCTTATTGTTGAACAACCAAATATCTAGAAAGTTTCGATGAATCTATTTACAAGGTTTTTTTTAAAGACAACGTCACAACTTGAGGTTCTTACTGGACGATGAAATTATTTGAATTTTATCAAATTTGAGATGGATACATTTAATTTCATATTTGTACGTTCCTTTTCGATTTTTGTGATCATGCATGTGTAGATATGTGTTTCCAGTTTCAACACATAAATTGATGATTTCCTTTTTTTCGATATTTGCCGCATGGATCTGGAGATTTGATCCTTTAGATACTAAGAAAATATTCAAGTGACAATTGATTGGTTGTGCCATGAAAAGGAGAGACAAGTGTACGATTTGATGTCCAAAATGGTAAATCCATAAGAGAAGTAAACCCTTTACTAATTTTTAATTTGAAAGTATGATTAAGTATCATTTTTATCATTTGGATTGGAGCTATTTTTTGTACAATTAAGCTTATCAGCATATGTTGGGATATTTTAGTTTTGATAAATTATGCCAAAACATTATCAACTTGTGTTATTTAAATTAATCTACAGATAACAAGTTGAGGGGGAACGAGAGAACAAGTTAAGAAGAAGAAATTAAATCGAAGAAGAAATCGGGCCGACCTATTTGGTCTCTGATTCTGCTATGCGATTCGATCCTTTGTCGGTTCGAATCGATATCTTTGAATCGATTAAATCAAGATCGAGGCCCGAATCGTCAAGATCTTTGACGAACCGATCTTGATATCGATATGCCGATTCGATTCAAGATCGATCTTTGAATTGATTAAATCTTGACGCCGAATTGATTCAAGATCGATCTTCGAATCGATCTTGATCTCGATGCCGAATCGACGCAAATCTTAATATCTTTGAATCGATTCAAGATCTTCTAATCTTTGAAAGATCGATCTTGATCTTTGTCAGATCTTTGTCTTGATCTTTGCAAGATCTCTTTGATACGAATCGATGTAAAGATCGATGCGAATCTTTGAGATTACGATCTGAATCGAGCGAAGATCGATCTTCAAATCTTTGAAAGATCTGCACGGACGGACCAGACCCGAATCTGCAGACCAAATTTGATGACCGAAATATGCATACCGGATCTGAATAGTGATCGGATCCAGTTAGACACACAAAAGCGGTGGACAATAAGAAGATAACAACACATATATGAATGTGACATAAAGTACGCAAACAACGGTCTGATAGGACAAAGAAAAATTTGGAAGACTATTAGTATGGATTTGAATATTACTCTCCAGCGGTAATATTCAAATCCACACTATAAATACATTGACTATCTTCAAAAGAAGATGATGGAGTTTCTTTGCAAAGTAAAGATTAAAGCCAAATATTCAAGCATCTTCATTCAAGAACACGAGCATTACATATCCAAATTTACCCAAGAGTGTTCTTTAATAGATCTAAGCACAAATGTAATATCCTAAGCTTAGAGATTTTTCCATCCTTAGCATTGAGGCTAAACAAATTGTTGGGAAATTTATAGTTTTGATAAAAGTTCCAAAACACATGTAATAGGACCCGGTCGGACATTGTTTGGATTTGGTGTTTATATTACCGTTTATAGAATACCAGTTGATAATTCTTGTATAGAACAACCGATGTAATAGATAGGTCACATATTGAGGGGAACCTCAATATGTATATAGGTCGAATCTGAAGATATGAAGAGCGGTGATATCAAAAAGGCGTAATGCAAGAGAAGAGCAGAAGATCGGATCGATCGATCTAGTCGGATATCTCAAATTTGAAGTCATAAAGCTCAAACTCGAGAATACTTGAAGATCGGATGACTTCGGAAGATCGGACCGGAAGACCTACATCGGTAAGTCCGCTAGTTGAAGCTAAGTCAACCGGCATCGAAGACTCCATCGGTGGTGATCGATCGGCCTTGGTGATCGGATCGACTCACCAGTGAAAACCGATGTTTCACCTAGTCATACGTCGATGATCTGAACAAGAAGAATGTCAACCTTAGTTGGAAGAACAACACTGAAAAGTGCGTCTGTTAACCAATAAGGACGAGACACGTATGATCGGAGCTGGCAATTACGGGATTTGGTGCTGCTCTCTCTAACGACTATAAAATACAAATTCACACTTTCGGCCATGCCGTTTCTGAAGCACGTCACATCAATCCTGCAAGTCTACCAAATATAGCCTGAAATTCGAATTGCTCTCCAACGGCTCTTTGATTTCAAGGTGTATAAATATGGGATCACACTTCAGAGTGAGGACACGGAAACCCTGAAACGATCAAGAAGCTCAAGCAATTATCAGATTTCCATACGAAGAACACGAACTTGAAGTTAATTTTTATAGTGTTCATCCCATAAGTTCTTAGCATAGAAATCTTTTCATCTAGCTGATAGGCTATTTTAAACACTAGAAAAGATTTCATAGTTGGAACCAAAACAATCTTATCCAAACCCAAAGTTAGGTTAAGTTGTTTAGCAAGATTTCAGACTAGGGTTTCTAGTTCTGATTTCTGGGATCGGTTGAGTGAGAACTCCTTAAATATCTGTCGGTGTACTGTGTTGGACTAACACAAAAATCTAAGTCCAGTTGGTTAAGTTGGTGCCCCTTGTGATAGGGAAGAGTGGGCGTGGGGATCGGGTTTGTCCGAACCACTATAAATCTTGTGTGCCTTTTTGCTTTGATTAAGCTTTTTTACACAATCGCACACAACTTTTAAAGCGGCATACATATTCTAAGTTGAGATCAACTAGCACCAAGCTTCGATCGATCAAGCTTGACACTTGATCCAGTTGGTAAAAAGACTAACTTTGGAATCGATTTAAACCGGTTTTTCACACGGGTAAAACTTAGCTTCGCGACACATCAGTTAAAGCGATAGTTCCGAATTGATCTGCCCAGCGATTAGTAAGTTGGTTATCGATCAAACCGATTCACTCGCATACTCTGATCAAAGCTATTCCGCCATCACACCCGATCTGCACAAAAAGTTTTCGAAGTCTATTCACCCTCCCTCTAGACTTACGCCCTCACAAAACCCGTTCGGGACCTACAAGTGGTATCGAGTTGTTGGTTCTCTGAGACCATCGACTTTGTGTATCATCGATTCTTGAGAAAAGAATCTTTGTGGTCAAGTGAAGCGATCTTGAAAAACCTTCTTAAAACTCATTCATTTTCCAAAATCACTTTCGGCATGGATAACACCTCGGTATGTATCATGATCTGTAGAAGTTCTCAATCGATGAGTATGCAGATTGGGCCATATATATGTCCAACCATCTAGGTTCGATAAGCGGCGAGAATGATGGAAGTCATCGAAAGAGGACCCATCATCATTTATTACGACAAACCTGCGGTTGGAGGAGATCCAGATTTTTTGCCGGGAAGTCTTGTGCGAAAAAAGCCCGACCTTGATGGATGCAAGAGGAAAGAAAGTCGCACACTCTAGATACTATCGCAAGACATATTATCATGAAAACAATGGATAAGGTCACCAAGGAAAAGATTAAGTATCTCAAAGCTGCGAAAAGCAATGTGGGATACTCTAGTTGAGATATCGAGGAAATGACCGGATAAAAAACGGTAGTCTACAAGCCAAACCCGGTGAAGTTCAAAAAAGATGATGCTTTAACGAAACCATCAACGAACTTGATGGAAGGATTACAATGTCAATAAACAAGCTTCGAGAACTTGGTAGAGATGTCGATAAAGATATCAACTACAAGATATTAAGATCTCTTACCAAGAAATGGGATATGAAAGTCGCGTAATCAAGGATTGCCAAGACATTTAAAAAATGAAGCCAAGTAGCTTTGTTCTTGAGCCTTAAAGCTCACGAGTTCGATTTAATTGAGAGGACAAGCGAGATGAAGATGAGGTGCCCATTGAAGCCTCAACTTCTAAATCGATTGCTTTTAAGGCAACCGATGGCGAGATCAAAGACCAATGAACCCATTGGAAACATCATAAGTCGGCGAAGCAGATCGCTCGCTTCAGGGAAACTAGAAAAATCAAATACTCAACTTGGTAAGTATCGAAGATTTTATAAAGATTATCAACATAAGCGAGGAAGAGATAGGAGATCACCCAAACGGATCTCGAGAAAGAACCAGATCGATGATCGGGAGATCCACAGAGATGAAAGGAAAAGAGATAATCTAAATGATGAAAGAAGAGATAACCAATCGGATGAAGAAGAAGCTCGACTACTATCGAGAAAGGGAAGTCACCGATAGATCATACAGGCGGAGTGATTCACGGAAGGAAAGGTTCGATGGATCAAGAGCGTGCTTCAATAATGAGAGGCAGTCACTTCTGTACAGACGCCTGCGGACCTAACGCCAAGAGAAAGTGAAGAAAAGAGAGCGAGCGAGAAGCAACGGTACAAGGACGAGAAAAAGCCATGGTTAGCGACACATCAGGAATTGACGATTCTATCTCGCAGACTCGAGGATTACGGATACTCCTCTGTAGAAGATTTTGGTCGATCGGTGATCTTTGTTGACTTCTATGAAAATGAAGATCGATATTCTCTTGGGATGATGATGAGATGGTCGATGGCGGGGAGGACCAATCGAGGTAACCTCCAAACTCCGCTTTTGTTCGCTTCTACACTGCTTATCATTAGCACACTTTGGGGAGATTGACTGCAGGCTCTACTCGAGCAATTGCTTGAGGATCTCTCCAATCGCATGAACACTTATGCTATAGTGGAAGTGAAAATGACAAGTGGGGATCGAAATAATCGACTTGCTAAAGAGAATGATATCGATAAAAGCCTCACGAACTTAAATCTATTTGAAACCGCTTTCGAAGGCAACCGAGGAATTTAACATTCGAAAGTTAAAACTTTCGATCGGGAGGTTAGATCAAAGATCATCGGTGGCTATTAACAAACAAAACAAGTTCGATGACTTCAAAAATCTCAAAGCGAAATTTGATGAAATTTTATTCTAATCATAAGAGTCTAAAATCATCGAGGATAATCTGCAAAGAAAATAGAAGTTTTTACAAAATCATCTAAAACTGTTCAAGACATGAACACCTATTTTCGAACAACGATTAACAAGAAGGGACTTGGGTATGAGAACCCTTCCACATCCTCAAAAGCCCCGGCTGATTCATCTCAAAAAGGGTGTAATCAGACGAGTTTTGACAAAGATACACCAAAAGCCAAACTTGTATCTAATAAGGGAAAAAAGACCGGTTGAAGCGGGTAAAGGCGGGGTTCCTAACGAAGGGGAGCGAAATGGACCCCAATCGGTAAAGCATCACCGTAGGAATCAGAGAAGAACCCGGTTCTTACGAAGAGACCTCAAACGATCAACAGATCAGTGTATCGAAAAAAGACAACCTGTAAAAGGGAAGTCTAGTCGAGACCCAATCAAGGTCAGCTGCCTAATAAGCATGCTTTAGGTAAACTGCAAAAACCACCTATGCCAAAAAGATATGAATCTTTTGATGGTAGCAGTCGTACCTACCCCTATAATCAGAAATCTAGGGCTGCTGCACCTGAACCACACTGGATGAAAGGAAGACAAACAGAAAAGATAAATCCCAAGTCTTCTAAGTCATCCAAGGTTCACACTAATAATCATACTAATCAGAAAACATATGAAGAGACGTATGATTATGTTGATAGGTATGGGAGACAAATCAGGCCTTCTGATCTAACTGATCTCAATAGAAGTGCTCTGTTTGTATGGATCCCCAAAACTAATCCTAACCC
This sequence comes from Stenogyne calaminthoides, assembly GCA_037126765.1. Taxonomy (NCBI): domain Eukaryota; kingdom Viridiplantae; phylum Streptophyta; class Magnoliopsida; order Lamiales; family Lamiaceae; genus Stenogyne; species Stenogyne calaminthoides. The sequence continues at coordinate 5,496,254 of JBBCBC010000005.1, forward strand.
CTCAGGACCCAATCCAAAAGGGGTACCTAAAGCCTGATTTGGATGCAGGATCGCGTGGGTCTGGCCAACAAAGAAGGTGTGCAAGCAACTATCTGGTACATCTCGATAGTGGATGCTCAAGGCACATGACTGGAAGCAAACACCTCCTCATCTCTTACATAGAACAGAAAGGCCCGCGTGTACTCTTCAGTGATGATAACTTTGGTTATACCAAAGGATTCGGAACCTTAGAGAATGATGATGTACAACAAATGGCTGAGTCTCGTATGTCGAAGGTCCGAAGCACAACCTATTATCGGTTTCACAATTCTGCGACAACGGATTCGTTGAGTTCTCGATCGATCAATGCACTATCAAGAATCGAGCCACTCAGCAGATTTTGCTAAGCGGTTCAAGGAAAGGGACGATCTACCGGTGATTGGAACAGTTGCCCAAGAAATGCATGCCTAATTGTCAAGAGTTCCAAAAGTAGCAGTTGGCTCTGGCACAAAAGAATGAGCCATCTGAACTTTAAAACTCTTAATAAGATAGCAAGGATGTCTCTAGTGGAAGGACTTAGAATGAAGTATTTTCAAAAGGATCGGACATGTCTTTGCGTGTCGGGAAGGAAAAGCAGTCAAAGCTTCATTCAAAGGAATTCTGGACCGACATCAAAAGAGAATCTGCGATTGCTTCATATGGATCTATTCGGACCAGTTACACGGTCGATCTCTCGGGACGCAAATATACTCGTAATCGTGGATGACTATTCCAAGTTTACGGGTAATATTCTTATATAAGAAGAATGACGACAAACGAAGATACCCGATACCGCTAAAAAGATTACAAAATGAGAAGGGTGTCAATGTAGTAAAAATCGGATCGAGATAAAGGTACATAATTTACGAACTCTTTTATAAGCGATTTTTTTGCTCTATGTTTGGTATCTGACATGAGACATTAGCTGCAAGAACGCCTACAAGAATGGAGTAGCAGAGCGGAGAACAGGACTCTCAAAGAAGTTCGCCGCCGACGATGTTAATTTGAACATGCGATACCAAGCCGTTTACAGGCGTAAGCAATCAACATTGCATGTCATACTCGAGCAGATGTCTTGACTAAGGCTCACTACAAAACACCCTATGAAGCGTGGAAGGGCGAGAAAACCTCGTGTTTCTTACTTCCATGTTTTTGGGTGTAAGTGTTTCATACACAACAATGGGAAGAGTCGGGTTGAAGACTTTTGAGGCCAAGTCGGATGAGGGTATATTCTTAGGATATTCCTCATCTAGCAAGGCTTTTCGGGGTCTACAAATGAGGCGAACCCTAGTTGTGGAAGAAACACCCCATGTAGTCTTTGATGAAGCGTCCTGCGAACAAGAGAAATCGCTTGAGAACAAGACGCACTGTTCAATCTGTGCACGATGCTCGAAAATGGATCACCTAACGATCAAGGAAAAAGGATCGTAAATCGTAATGAAAGATACATTCCAGATCTAGGCTGATTCACCGGATCATTCGGATCCTAAGGTACGAAAAAACCGTCGATGAAAATTTGGTACAACCGAGAGGCGGTATCAATTGAACCATCCGGTTCGGGGGAACACTGAAGTTCCCACGAGCACGACACATCAAACACATGATGAGTCCAACATCGGTGAGACATGTTCTTATCAAGTGGATCATAAAACTGCACCACCCCCCGGTCGCTAGTAATGAACCTTTATCGAAATGGATGATGTTCTCCAAACCGACGAAATCGAGCGAAGGACACGGATAACCGGTCATCCAACCGATCGATCATCGGAGACCCATCGATAAAGTTAAAACTAGACATCGATTGGTGAAAGTGCCATGTATTCTTTGTTATTTGTCTATGAAGGAACCAACAACAATAGAGGAAGCTCTACAAGACACACCTGGTGGATTCTAGCCATGCAGGAGGAGCTGGAGCAGTTCGAGAGAAACCAAGTTTGGGGAACTGGTGGGCCGGACCAAATCATCAAGACGTAATTGGCACGAAGTGGGTTTTCAAGAACAAAGAGATGAGAAAAATGTCATCACAGAAATAAAGGCAAGACTTGTTGCTAAGGGGTATTCCAATCGAAGGAATTGATTATGATGAGACCTTTGCACCGATCGCTCGCCTAAAGCCATTCGGTCATTTCGGCATATGCTTCCCCTGAGAGGGTTCACTTTGTGTATCGAGATGGACGTAAAGAGTGCATTCTTAAGCGGGGTACTAGCGAGAGAAAGTTTATGTCGAACAACCTCCGTGCTTGAAAAAGAGCAACTAAGTGTACCGTTTAAGAAAAAGCTCTTTATGGCTCGAAACAAGCTCCTCGAGCACGGTATGATACACTCTCTCGGTTCTTGATCGACGGTGGGTTCACTAAAAAGGCGGTGGGCGAGAACCTTATCCGAGAATAGAAGATGGAGAAGATATTCGATGGTTCGGATCTCGTGGGCGACATCATCTTGATTTCCCAACAAGAGTCTATGTGAAAGATTCAAGAAACCGATGCAAGAGGAAGTTCGAGATGTCCATGATGGGTCGGATGAGTTATTTTCGGGTCTACAAATGAAGCAAAGTCTGAAGGGATATTCATCGCCACGCGAAAAAAGTACACTAGGAATTTATTGGCTAAGTTTGGAGTTCAAAATTGCAAGGAAGCCAAAATTCCTATGATGATTTGGATTCAAGATGGATCCGCACGAGGATGGTCGAAAACAAATCGAGAAAAGAATATAGGGCTCTCATTGGATCTCTATTATACTTATTCGCCAAAAGAGACCGATATCACCTTTGCGGAGGGTGTATGTGCGATTTCGAGCAAATCAATGCAAAGCCACCTAGAAGCGACTAAGCGGATTCTTAAGTATCTGAAGGGGACGATAAACCTTGGTTTATTTTACCCATCGAGATGATAATCTAGAACTTAGTGGGTATTACGATTACGATTATGGAGGTTGCAAGATTGACGAAAAATCAACCTCGGGAACATGTCGGTTTTTAGGAAGTAAACCGATCTCTTGGTTTTCAAAAAAGCGGACATCGATTCGCGACATCTACTCTTGAAGCGAGAATATATGGTGCAGGAAGTTTTGCTCCTAACCGCTCGGCTTAGTCGGCGGTGAGGGATTATAACATTGTAGCTAAGAATGTACCTATATTCTGTGATAGTAATAGTGTTATTGCAATCACTCAAGAATCTGTTCTACATACAAGATGCAAGCATGTGGATGTCAGACATCATTTTATAAGAGATCATGTTGAAAAGAAGAATATCAGAATTGAAAAGATTCACCGATTTCTGAAAGTCGATATTCTAACCAAGCCACTAGCTGAGATCAGATTCAGAGAATTGTGCAATGAGCTAGGGCTTCTGGATCTTGGAGAAGAAGCACCTAAAATGCTTGATGGATTGTTCTCCAGAACCAGCTGGTTAAGAGACTAACCAGGTTGAGAGGAATCAGTTGAATTTGGTATCTCAACTGATAAGAAGATCAGTCAAGGAACTGATATGAGAAATCGTCGAGTTACAAGTTATCAGATTAAAGGAACTGATCAGATTTAAGGTTTATCAGATTAAAGGAAACGCTCAGTTTAAAAGGATTATCTGATTAAATCAGTTTGGTTATTTTACATTTTTGTAAGTCGATTAAGTTGATATTCAACAAGCAAGATTCACAGATTAAAGTCTACAATCGCATAAGAAAGCAGAAAATTTACACAACAATGGAATAATAGAAATTTTCATTGATAAAAACCCGAAGGTCAGGTTACATTACAAGTTACAAGTACAAAGGACCCGGAGGTCAGTACATAAGTCATAACCGAATACCCTAAACCTATAACCCTAAACCCTCATCCAAACCCAAGAAGAGCGGGAGAGAGAGAGATTTTAAATCTGATGCTCTCATTTTCCCCCACTTAACAAGGGTGAGAGAGGCTTTGAAATAATCCTAAAGCCGCTAGCTGAAGCTAAAACCAGTGGAGCGAGAGCGGCATTGATAGGATTTCTAAGCCAGGAGCCCTTAGACCTGAAGTCAATGGGCTCTCCAGCTGTTAAATGGAGCACATGTGCCAAGAAAGTGGTTCAAAGACCTTATGGGCACATGTGTTGCATGCAAAAATTGAGTTGATATACGAAGATCAGCTGTTGTCTGATCCAGACCGTATATCAAACTCATGTTTTATATCAGACTGAGTCTGTTGATGCTAGTTCCGTCATCTCGATAGACACACAAGGTGCATACGGTTAGGAGAAGTGTCTTCTCAGTTGCGACAGCAGAGCCGCCGCCTTGGTGGTAGAGAAGCTTAGCAACAATTGTATGTGAAATCTTTGATGACGATGAAAACAGCGATAAGGGACACACAAGGTTGATTTGAGAAGCTGAAATCATTGAAAAATGGGTAAAGGTGTTTGCCGGAATTCTCACCGGAAATAAGGGTTCACCAGGATACATGATTCTACAAAGAAGATAAGTATGGTGAATGGGTTATGTTGTGTAAATCATTGGTCCAATTTATAGAGGCCAAGCAAGGGTGCAAATGCAAATTTGACTTCAAAAAGCCTTTTAGAGAAATTTGCATCACAAGGACAGCGTGTAGAAATCACGCGACTGATAATTGGATAAATTTACGACGGATTGACATATCGAAATATTCATACTATAATTACGCATGTCAAATCGTGCCAACTTAGGGAATAGAGACTACTATTCTAGACTAAGTTTTGGCGGTAACACTTATCCCAAGAATTGGCTTGATCTGAGAAGATTCAGATTAGGTCAACAAAAATCTGATTACATACGAACTGATCAGATGAGGAGGATCAGTCAAGCTTGAATATCTCAACAAATCAGATATATCAGTCAAGGAAAGATCTGGAATATCAGTTGAAGGGGGAACTTCAACTGATCGAGGAGGATCAGAAAAAGGAAATCGACGATAGTGAAACGGTCGGTTGGGAAATTATAAGGTTTAGGCAGAAAACTAAGATCAACAAGTGAAATCAACTACAAGGACCTACAAGTGGTATTGACCGATTGCAATATCGACCAACCGGATCTTTTTCTTTTCCTTGTTATTTGCTTACTTATTTGATCTTATCGATATTATTTGCCTTCTTGTGACGCATTACCTTTGTGACGTATTCCCTGCAAATCATTTAATGCGGACGTGGGGTACTTGTATTAATTGCTACAAAATGCGCTTTTAAATCCAAAAGGTTTTCGTACGTGCTTTTTCCTAACCATACGATCAAAATCGTTTAATCTGGATCGTTTAATCTTTTCAAACGGTTGATCTTCCAAAATCTTGTCTTTTTTTTCCCTCCTCATCTTTATAAGGTTCATCAAAAACCCTACCAGAGTTTTTTCAATTCACAAAACTTGCGATTTATTTTAAAAAAAACTCTCGGATTACTTCTCTGCGATTCAAAGTGTTTTTCTTAAGTTTCAACAGAATCTGGTAATTTTTTATTATTTGATGAATCTTTTTCCTTAAAATCCATTGATCTTAAAGATTTTGTCAATCGATGGTATCCTGTGTTATGCTTTATTGTTTCTTGGTATCCGCATGTGTTTATCGATTATTAGGCCTGAGTATAGGTCTGATAATCAATATATGATATCTTCATGTTTATGCACAACTTTAATCAAGTCTATCTTATTGTAGATGGCCACTACGCGGTATGGGAAAGATAATGTGCAATTATGAATCGGGCAACGAAGATTGTCGATGACAAGTTAAATGCGATTTAATATCACTTTCGGGATCCGGAATCAATGGAAGTGGAGCAAATTTCGAAGAAATGAGGTCTTGAGAAATATTATACCGCTTTCTTTGCAATCGGTGATGATGCAAAGATGAAACACTTGAATTCTAAGGAATTTAAGAGTGGATCTGGATGCTCGGGAGAAGAATTACTTTTCGTCGATCAACGGAGAAGAGATCGACCGATTTAACGCGGACATAACTCGTCATTCGGCTTGCAAAAAGGACGAATCTTGCCCGCTCACTCTGAGGGAGAATGAAGATGAGCCGATCGAAACGAAACTCTTGAGAGGCCGACAAACATCGGACCTTGGGTTTTGTCGGACCAATGCTCAAGAGGAAATACTGATTGTTGTTTGACATATTGTCAAAAAAAACAATCATGGGTATTTCGTTCAAGCCGAATCTCTTACATCGTCAAACTGCATGAAAGATGGTCGCAATAATTGATGAAGCAAGAACATCAATTGGCATGGGTTCCTAAAAGCCATTCTACTCCAAGAACATGAGAAATTTGGAGTTAATGAATGGAGGCGTGTCTACGAAGAAGAGGATCGCAATCTCAACAAAGGTTGCGATTATCTTGAAAGACAAACCGCCAAACATTTGAATGGGACGAGAATGGACCCGAAGTCCTACAAGGCCTTCCTTCACAACAACTTGACCATATATGGGCCAATTGATGATGATACGCCAACCCTCCAAAAGTGAAGAAAGGAAAAAAGGGAAGCGACCTCGCCCACGGATGCCCCCCGGAAAGAAAAAAAAAAAAACGGTGAAGGCCGGGAGAAGAGGCGAAAGAAGGCGAAACAGCCTCCATGACTCTTTTCTAGAAGATGAGTCGGATAAGAAGGAGGCGCCAGAACATTTCGATGCACCACAAAAATCAGGTGAAAAATCAGACAGGTAGGCTTCTCAAGCTGCGAGCTCGCCAGAACATTCTGAGGAAGAAGCACGAGACAAACGATCTCCTTCTCCTCCAACTCGACCTGATTCACCGCTCGACCTCATCGGGTCTGGCGAGCATGTTTCTCCTTCTCTCCCACGCGCCCGAACCTCGAAACTACATCAACACGAACTGGGAAGCTTACGTTGTAGAACCCACCAAGACTGCCTCTACAATGTAACCCTCGCAGTCGAGCCAATCAGACAACTTCCGCCTACTCAAGCACCACCACAACTCTCCACATCTCATCAACCTGAATCTGGACAGACAATTCCTGAGTCTAGATCATCAAAGACCATCACAGGGAAAATGGTCAGAATGCAAATCGAACGAGAAATTGATGAGATGTATCCAGAACTGGTCGCCCATCCTGCTATTAGAGAGGAAGTTATGGAGATCCTCACCTGGAGAGATCTTCGATTAAAAAGCTTCTCAGATTTTATAATGATTATTGAACAGATGGGCGGTGCTGATGAGTTTGCAGATTTTGATTTCGATATGAGGAAATCTGCTAAAGTAGGATCACCAAAAGTGATAACTACTAAATCTATCAAAGCTCGATCCACATGGTGGGGTTGGTGAACAAAAGGCGAATCGGAGCTGGCTGGAAGAAGCTCCCAAGCAGATGCTACAATGAAGGATCAAGAGTCGCCGATGATAGTGGAACCGTCTTTGCAGTTCATGACCAACCCTTTGGAGGCGCAAACAAGCGAAAGAGATCCGGTGACGAAAAACATTCCAACATCTCACATCACCATCGATCAACGAGGAGATCGGATCTTGTCTCAAAGATCTCTGAAAGAAGAAGTTGAGGAGTGATAGGCGATCGAGGAGGCGATTGACCTCAAAGAAATAACAGATCAAAGGAATTGGCTATTTCCCAGATTGAGGCAATCAAAGAACGATTCTCCCCAAATGTGACCACCGTGGTTCTGCCGAACTTATAAAATCCGTTGATGACAAGTCGATTGGTGGATCAACAACAAGTTTTTTTTCGATGCTCTTTGAAAAAGCTAGAATTGTGAGAAGAGAAACTTGACAAACCGGTTATTACACTCTCTATCGCCATGGAATCTGTCCAAGATCGAAAGCCGATCTCGAAGGTTCAAAATCTAACCGCTTCAAGCTCAAGGTTTATCATTGCGAGATCTCAACAGGCGATATCGATCGACTTTGGATCTCGACTTCCCACCTCACTACTTTTTGATCAAAACAAAAAGGGGAAGAATGAGTGAGAAACCAATCGACATGATCGTAACAACGAAGTCCCGATTGAGACGGTTGAAGCCTATGGACAAAGACTAGACCATCTTGATCTCTTTTTGCTAACGAAGTCTCGAAAAAGATGGAAAAGTCAAAGGCAAGAAAGTTAGGCTGCTGGGGTCTTTGGGACATCACAATCTGTACCGACCACTCGGACTAAGATAGTCAAGAAGAAAACCTGACCATGCACCGAATCTGGAACCGCCGAGAAACTGGCCCAAAGAGCGATATTGTCAAGAGGCTTAAAAAAAGCGAAGAAGAAAGAAGGGCGGATAAATTCGACAGAGGCGAAAAAATCGAAGAAGAGATTCGGATCGAGAGCGAAGAAAGGAAAATTTGGAAAAAAATGTGCGGAACCTCAATTTGCCAAAGAAGAATTGATGAGATCATTCAAAAACATTGCGACATGCTAAGAGGTTTGAGGAATGGAATAAGATCGAAGTGAATGGCTTACGGATGCTTTTGTTCTTGATCTTGTTCCACAAGAAGAATCTCTAGATGATGAATTCCTCATTTGGTTAGAAAATAAATATCCAGATTTTAAAATTATGCGGAAAATGAGGCCAAAATTATCAATGCAAAAATATCTCGCCAAGAGTATGATCTGTTGGATTACTCGAAGAAGGCGGATGGCTCATTTGACATTTGGCATTTCAGAGATTCTATTTTGACATCCGAGCAAAACGCGCGCATAAGCGATCCTCGGCCCGGACCAATGATGTCAAATGGAAACTTTATCGATTTTCAACGTGCCTCAAGATCAAAAAGAGATGCCGAAGGATACAAGCTAAAGAGTGAAAAATCAGAAGACTTCTCAGGATCAGCTGTTTTTAAATTCAAACTTTTCTGATGTAACATGTAATCGACATATCTAATGAGAAAAGTTTATTTTCTGATCCTAAGACAAAATTTCATTGTCTTTTGATTATGTGCTCTTTACTGTTCTATATTTATCAACTGTGTTTGGTTTCTCAGGTGTTTTGGTTTTATCAAAAAGGAGGAAATTGTTGGGAAATTTATAGTTTTGATAAAAGTTCCAAACACACATGTAATAGGACCAGTCAGACCTGTTAGCTGACTGATGTTTATATTACCGTTTATAGAATACTAGTTGATAATTACTGTATAGAACAACTGATGTAATAGATAGGTCACATATTGAGGGGGAACCTCAATATATATAGGTCAGATCTGAAGATATGAAGAACAGTTGATATCCGACAGGCCAAATGCAAGAGAAGAACAGAAGATCAGATCGATCTAATCTAGTCAGATATCTCAGCTGAAGTCATAAAGCTCAAACTCAGAATACTTGAAGATCAGATGACTTCCAGAAGATCAGACCAGAAGACCTACATCGGTAGAAGTCCGCTAGTTGAAGCTAAGTCGGCCGGCATCGGAAGACTCCATCGGTGGTAGATCGATCGACCTTGGTGATCGGATCGACTCACCGGTGAAAACCGATGTTTCACCTAGTCATCGTCGATGATCGAACAAGAAGAATGCCAACCTTAGTTGGAAGAACAACACCGAAAAAATCGTCCCGTTAACAATAAGGGACGAGGCGCGTATGATCGGGGCCGCAATTACGGGATTTGGTCTTTGCTCTCTCTAACGGCTATAAAATACAAATTCACACTTTCGGCCATGCCGTTTAAAAGACGCGTCACATCAATCCTGCAAGTCTACCAAATATAGCCTGAAATTCGAATTGCTCTCCAACGGCTCTTTGATTTCAAGGTGTATAAATATGGGATCACACTTCAGAGTGAGGACACGGAAACCCTGAAACGATCAAGAAGCTCAAGCAATTATCAGATTTCGGCACGAAGAACACGAACTTGAAGTTAATTTTTATAGTGTTCATCCCATAAGTTCTTAGCATAGAAATCTTTTCATCTAGCTGATAGGCTATTTTAAACACTAGAAAAGATTTCATAGTTTGAACCAAAACAATCTTATCCAAACCCAAAGTTAGGTTAAGTTGTTTAGCAAGATTTCAGACTAGGGTTTCTAGTTCTGATTTCTGGGATCGGTTGAGTGAGAACTCCTTAAATATCTGTCGATTGTCTTGTGTTGGACTAACACAAAAATCTAAGTCCGATTGGTTAAGTTGGTGCCCCTTGTGATAGGGAAGAGTGGGCGTGGGACCGGGTTTGTCGAACCACTATAAATCTTGTGTGCCTTTACTGCTTTGATTAACTGTTTACACAATCGCACACAACTTTTAAAGCAGCATACATATTCTAAATTGAGATCAGCTAGCATCAAGCTTCTGATCTGATCAAGCTTGACACTTGATCATTTGGTTAAAAACTAACTTTGGAATCGATTTATCAAAACCGGTTTTCACACGGGTAAAACTTAGCTTCCGCGACACATCGTTAAAGCGATAGTTACAAACTGATCTGCCTTGAGCGATTAGTAAGTTAGTTATCGATCCAAATGATTCACTAAGACTGATCAAATTTATATGCCCGCCATCACACCTGATCTGCACAAAAAGTTTTCAGAAGTCTATTCACCCCTCCCCTCTAGACTTCTGCCCTCACAAAACCCGTTCGGGACCTACACAAATGTAAGGGAAAATCTCAACCTAGTTGGAAACCAAACAAACCTTACCCAAATCAGTTTGATAGGATAAGTTTGTAGGTGAGTGTGAACTCGGTAAACATCTAGCAATCCCGAAAGGGAGGGTAGACAATCCCGTGAGGGAGATAAGTCCCGTTTGAGTGTGAACTCGGTGAACATCTAGCAATCCAGAAAGGGAGGGTAGGCAATCCCGTGAGGGAGATAAGTCCCGTTTGAGTGAGAACTCGGTAAACATCTGTTGGTTAAGTTGGTGCCCCATGAAGGGAAGAGTGGATGTAGGACGAGTTGTCTGAACCACTATAAAAATACGTGTGTTCTTATTTGCTTTCATATTAACTGTCATACATACTTTAGCAAATCTGCATAACACATTCGAAAATTTTAAAGTCACCTCCCATTGAGATTTTACGAGTTTTAAATCGGGTTTTTCGGGACCAACAACATATGCAATTTTTTTTCCTGTATAGTTATAATCTTTTATAACTTGATTATTAGTAAGTTTTGCAATAAAATGTTCCAAATTACAATAACCATTACATTTGGGGAATATGTCTTATGAACAAATTTCAATGTTCATAAATCTCTGTTTCTGCGAAAAATAAGTCAAAGTGAAATAGTAATATACTAAATAATTTTGATTTAAAAGACTTTTATCTCGCAAATCTCTAAAGTGATGTCCTCTTTTAATAACAATCTATGCTCAATATTTTCTAAAATATCTAATTAAAGTGGGAATTAGTCGATGAATAAATTTTAATGTTCATAATTAACTGTGTCTTTCTAAAATTTGTATTGTTTGATAGTATAAAGATTCATTTCATCCCCGTCTCTACAAAAGAAATAATTACACAAGGGAATCAAGATATCGAACATCTTCAAATTCGAGATGTATAATGCAACATTATATTTTCTTGAATTGTAAGGAAAAGAAATTGAATTCTTTATTCTGAATAATTAGATCTTTAAATGGTGCACTGTTTGTGTGTGTCTTTAGTTTTACTCAAATTGGAAAAAAAAGGGGGTTTAAAATGAAGGGCAAGAAGATAACAAATACAAATGAAGTCCGACTAACCAAAAATTGGGAAAGGTTCCATACAAAATTTTGCTGAAGAAAATGCGATCGTAAAAAATCCAAAAAGTTCAAGATGATGTTCGATAGTTGACCAATCTAAAATAGGCACAAACCCAAAATTGATAGTTGTTCACCAAGTGCTCGATAAATTATTTAACTAAACAAAGCTACACCAGCCTTTATGATATTTTGTTAATCTACTATGTAAGGTTTTGGAGTTGCATGTTATTTGAAGGTTTAAAACTTAAGATGTCATGTGCAATACAACTAAAATGCATTTAATATATTTATTAATTTTCTTTGTTTAGTATATTTTATTATTTTTTATAAAATATAGTGATGCATGATTATTTAAAAGTATAATTATAACTTATACAATATTATTAAATATGTATTGAAATAATGTTAATATAACAACGTTGAATCAACATGATATACAATTGCATATATGTTATATTTAAGAATACATTTAGTTTATAAATTAATAAGAAATGTAAATATATCGCACATATATAATTTTATAAAATGGTATAAAAATTCTTTTTTTTTCTTTAACTTTTATTAATTCTGATTTAGTAACATTGTTTACTCAGTATTTTCTAAATCTCTAATTAAAGTGAGAATTAGTCGATGAATAAATTTTAATGTTCATTATTAATTGTGTCTTTCTAAAATTTGTATTCGTTTGATAGTATCAAGACCCACTTCATCTCCATCGTTGTAAAGGAAATAATTACACAAGGGAATCAACATCTTGAACATCTTCAAATTTAAAATGTATGATGCGACATTATATTTTCTTGAATTTTATGGAAAAGAATTTGAATTTTTATTTTGAATAATTCTATTTTTAATTGGTTCCCTGATTGGCTGTGGCTTTAGTTTTTCTCAAATAGTACGTCAAATGCAATCACATATTTAGGAAATTTAGAATTAAAATAAAAATTCCTCACAGTGAGCTTGAAGATTGAGTCTGTTAAGGTTTCCCAAAAAAAGGGCAGCATTGATGGTGAAGTTGTCCTTATTACTGATACAAGAATTAGTTCAGAGATTCCTGCTTTTCCAAATAAAATATCGTCATTGGTAACTTTCCTGCATTTTTTTATAGTGTTGGGGGGTTCATTTATTTTATTTTTTCATTAAAAGAAGAGAGAAAAGAAAAAAAAAATATTTATAACTTGATAAGCATTAAATTATGAGAAAAGATAAAATGAATAATTTATGATTAATTAAGAACTTGGATTATCCATCAGCTCTTTTGAATTGCAGATCCATTATAGACTTCAGTTTCACATTTTTTTCATGTTCTTCTTTGTAAATGATTTCAATTGCCTTCTTTACTTCTTCCCCCGTCCCGACATAAGTTTTCTATTTTTGTTGTTGTTTTGTTTAAGGAATAATAATAAAATCCTCTATATTACTAATAGGGAGTTTTTCTTGATGATGTGTCAACTCTACATTGATTTAACCTATGTGTCATTCTAGGAGAAGTTTGGTATACATGTCATTAAAAATAAATCATAAATGTCACTAAAAATAAATTATATGTGTAATTCTATTTTTGTATATCCTAAACAATCCCCTATCCCCTATATATTCCTCTATATATTAATAGGAAGTTTTTTTTCCATGATGTGTCAACTCCATATTAATTTAACCTATGTTTCATTCAATGAGAAATTTGATTACACATGTCATTTTTATGTGTTATCTTTATAAAATGTGTAATTCATATTTATTATTTTATGTTTTATTTAACTATATAATATTATTCATTTATATTTTTTTTTGGTAATTTTTGTTAGACTTAATTTAAGATAAATAAATATTCATTCTAAATGTATTTTATCTTAGTGTGAATTATATTCAATTATTAATTTCTTATAAATAATTTTATTTTATAATTGCTCTTATGTACTACCTCTATCCCATAAAAGCGTGCACACGTACTTTATTATCGAGTTTTTGTGAGCGAGTTGTTTATTAGTATTTCAAATGATAAAATGATTTTTAAAGAGGGGTATTATAGATCTACCTCTCATCTATTGCATGCATTTTTAAAAAATATTTTATCATTTCAAATACTAATAAAAAACTCGCTCGAAAAAACACGTGAAAACAGTAAACGTGCACGTTTTTTTGGGACGGAGGGAGTATATCTTTACATATTTTATGTGGAAAAAGTATTTTATATTATAATTCATTCACTTTTTTTTTTAATTATTACATGTTAATTAATTTATTAGTCTTTTCTTTGTCGATTTATTTTGTTTTGATTTGTAGGTTTCAACTTCATACTAACATGGATATATAATATTTGACACAATAATCTTATCCCAAGGTTTAAGAAAATTTACTAATATACACCTTAAAAAATTATTAATTCATATTTAGTGAATTTATGTACATATTTATATTTTTAATTATTAAATATATTATTTATTGAAAATGTTGTAATTTTTAATTAGAAAACCGCGTAACACGCGGACACTAAACTAGTAATAAAAATGAAGGGTAGTTGTGGGTATTGAGAGAGGGAAAAAAGGTATTGGAGTAATGAGTGAAATAATGAGTGACATTCTTTGTAATATTGTGTGAAAAGTAAGGATAAAAGTTATGGGTAGACTACCCCAGGGTAGTTGAGTTACTTTTTCCATTTATAGAAACACGAAACTTATTGTGGGACGGATGAAAAAGGAAAGTGAGAAACTTACAGTAAGACATATGGAGTATTATTGAATCATGTTTTTTTTTTGTAGGTTTATTCATTGTATTAAATGGATAACTTTTTTCCTCCTAATATAAACATTGTTGTGCATTTATATCCACCGTTGTTACATTTATCCTAAAAGGTGATATTCACTTAAATCTGCTCAATTGCATTTTTTTTTCTAATTCTAAAAAATGTTTGATTATGAGGCCATGACTTAAAAATTATCAATATTCATTTTACCATTTAGTTTTCCCTTAAAATGTTTTCTCTCTACCCTTGTTTTAGGGTTTGTTTGTTTACAGCTTTGAAAGTGGCTTTCAGAATTTCAAATCCCAAATCCCCGTTTGTTTATCAGGATTTCGGTATAGAATTTTAAGTCCTCAAAAATTTTATTCTATAATACCTATAATACATCTACTTTACCTTTTTTCAAACACAATTTTCAATACTCTATCAATCATCTATCACACACTTTCCAATTATTATTATATATACAACTTAATACTCTCTCTCATCCTTTTTTTACTTTATTATCATTATATAATATAATATACACACTCTTTTTTTTACTTTATTCTCTATCATCCTTTTTCTAATACTTCACACAACATGTTTGATTTAATAATGCTAACAAGAATTTGTGCGAACATGTTTAATAATGATTTTTCTAATAATGCTAACATGTTTGAGTTAATTAATTAGATGTGCATCAATGCATCTTTATTTATTTTAATATTTATGCGAATTAAATTAAATTATTATAAACACACCATTATATTATGATATTAACAATAGAACATAATGAGACATCACACGTTTATATTTATTAAACGGTATATATTACATAAGTTGAGCCTAAAATAATAAATAAATTTCGGTAGATTTAATTAATAATATATAATTCCATCAAAAAAATATATATATATATATATATATATATAATATTAACTCCAAAAACAATACACCATTTTCAATACAAACACATAAATCATTAAACAATCATCCAATTATTTCTACCTTACTTTTTATAATATAATATTCTTTCTATTATCTACTTTTTCAAAATCCTACTTTATCAAATCCTATAAAATCCACACTCCCAAACATATACAAAATACAAATACACTCTTTACTTTATATCAAATCATTCCATATCCCCTCTACAAGATTTCAAATCCCCTCAAAACTGTAAACAAACAAGCCCTTAGGTTATGACTCATAAAAAATTCTTTTCAAACTTTTTTGTTTCTCTCTTCGCCAAAGACTCTTCTTCTTTCGCCTACCAATGAGTTTTTATATTAGTTTGATTTATTTTGCAGGTCTATGTTCCAAAGTCAACAAACAGGTAAATATATTTTCAATTCATATGGTTTTCGAAAATTCTCCAGGTGTTAAGTTTGTTTTGAAGTTTAATATGTCTAATTCATAATCTATTTATCTAATAACGGGTTCTTCACCAATATTCTACTTTGTGATATATTGAATTTTTTGAAATATTGAATTGGCTTGCTATGAATTATTTAAGTTATATAATTTAAAATTTGAATATGATTTAGGATTGTAGAAAAAAGATATATATGAAAGACGTCTGCAAGTTTGAGGTCTAATGACAAGATTGTCATTAATATTGCATCCGGTGGTATAGTTTCACTTCTCTGCTCATTCTAGGTTTGTCGTTCCAATTAATGCTATCAAAGATTCTACTTGCAATAATAATCATGATAGTCATCTTGCCGAACTTTTGGATGAGATTGATCTCATCATATAGGATGAAGTTGTGATGGTAAATAGATATTGTATTGAAGCTCTTAATACTACTTTGAAGGATATTGTGTAGCTGACCTATCTGTTATATTATTGATTACTTTTCGGTGATAAAATAGTTGTGTTTGGAGGCGATTTTTTGACAAATATTGCAGATTATTCCAAAAAGGATTGATGCATGATATTGTTTCCGTTACAGTAAGTTCATCTCTTTTGTGGAAATGATTGTGTCTTACTGAAACTTACAAGGAACATGCAGTTGCAAACTTTAGAATCGGCTGATGGTTTACACATATAGAAAGTTTTTTCTGATTGGATAACATCTATTGGAGATGGAAGTGTTGGATCATGAACTGAGTATGATTTTGATGTACAAATACCAGATGATATTTTTTTTGAGAAGTGGTGATGATCTGGTCGGTACTATTGTTGATAATATTTATTTTCATTTTAAGAACCTGATGGACGATCACAATTATTTTTTTGCCCTTTTGTTTTCAACGTAGATAGTTTTCGTTGATTATTTCATATGTTATGTCTATAAATAAAAGTCAAGGATAATCATTTTTTCATATAGGGGAACTTTTGCAGAAGTCAGTTTTTAGTCATGACAATTGTATGTAGTTGTTTCCCGAATAAAAAGTCTCTAGCGTTTGAAGATCCAATTGTGTCATGATGATAATTGTAATTGTATTATCACGAAAAATGTAGTTTTTCATGAAGTTTTTAGGAATATATAATTTTGTAATAATAAATATTCAAATATCACAACTTTTTCATGATGTTTTATTTTTGTTAAGTCCTTTTTCATATGGGATTATTAGAATATTAATTATTTGTATTATTATACATAAATGAATTATTATATTTTCTCAAACACTTTATAATGAGCCTACTGGTTGTCAAATTATTACTTTACATGAAAATATTACATATCTTATAGATATAAATATATATACAAAATATTGAAATAAGTTCTTTGTTGTAAATTTCTTAAATTTAATTTAGTAAAATATATGTCAAAATTATACTATGTTTTAAAAATTAATCGATATTTTTATCATGAACAAAAATATTACATCAATATTTGAACTTTGTTATAGATATATCATAATATTAATACGAAAATTTTAAAAAAATAAGTAGGGTTAGTTAAAAAAATCACCCTCTTTGGGTTTTTAACAATTATGACATATCATTTTTTTTCTTTACCATTCAAGATATCACCTTTTAAAATTTTACAATTTGAAGCAGTTGTCCATTTTCTGGCAACAATTAAATATTGTGGTTGTTGGATCTGCTACAAAGATGTCTATGTAGAATGTCGCAATTGAAGAATAAAATATTTTTTATTTTTTTAATTTGAATTTTTTTAAGAAAACAATATCTAAAATATATTTTTTTAAATTTAAATATAGAACTCCCCCAAATTCATCCTGATAAAAAATAAACATTTAATATTTATCCCAGAAATTTAAAAGAATAACGCTAAATTTCCAACCAAATTGCAGTTCCAAATTATTTAATATTAAAAAAAAATTAAAATATTTTTTTCTTAAAAAAAATAATTAAAAAATAATTTTATTCATCAGTCTTGACATCCTATGTGGATATTTATGTCTCCGGCAGCTAGATCACTTAATTATTGTCGAAAAATTGATAGATGCTTCGAATAACATAACTTAAAAATGTGTTGCCTCGAATTGCAAAGAAAAAAATATATTGTAATTTTTAAAAACCTTAAAGGTTGTAATTATTATTATTATTTTTTTACAATTAACCCAAAAAAATATTATAAAGTTAGGGATGGCAATTTGCCCTGTCCCCGCGGTGATCCGCCCCGGCCCCGCCCCGATTGGGGCGGTTATTTTGAATATTTTTGGGTTTCGGTTCGATTTCGGGAAAAACCGATAAAATTTAAATCGGGGACGGGGCGGGGACGGTATTTATATACCCCGCCCCGCGCCCTGCCCCGATACATATTATATTGATATTTTTTTATATTTATATATGTATATATCACTATATATATTTAACTATTTGTTTGATTATTTATATTTTGTTCTTTTAAGTTATTTTATAAAAAATAATTTTATAACATAATTGGCTCTTCATTATTTTTAGGGAGATAAAGTAATTATGATAATAAAAAAATAAAAATTAAATATGTTAGTCGATTTTCGGGTCGGGTTCGGGGATACCCGAAAACGTTAGGGGCGGAGATGGGGACAAAAAAAATTCCCCGTCGGGGTTCGGGTCGATTCCGGGGACAAAAATTCCCCGTCGTGGCCAGGGCCGGGGGAGGCATAAACCGGCCCCGACCCGCCCCGTTGCCACTCCTATATAAAGTGAAGAATATTAATTCTTCTTTGCAAAAAAATTTCTTTAACAAATCAATTTTTATGAATAAAATTTAGGGAGCCACCAAACAAACCCCATAATTTTTAAGACAAAATAGACATACACAAGATAACCCTAACACCCTCATATAAAAAGGTAATTAGTTAGATTTTATGTACATCATTCATCTATAAATTAATCATAAACCCTAAGAATATTTATTTTTTTAAATTCACAGCCATAAACTCTTGCAACCTTTTGATCCAATATTTTATTGCAATCATCATTGTCATGAAATATGAAAATTCAATGAAAATCTTCTTTTGATTTTTTTTTTTAGCATAAACTTTGAATTTTTGGGCCCAATCACGCTACTGTTTGGCCACAATTGTGGCTGAACGGAGGTGAGACATTGCGGACTTAACCGCCAGGCAAAATTTTAAAAAATAATCGTACAAGTTTTATTCGGTCCTAAGGACCGAACGGCCATGAAATCATGCATGACACTTTGGTCGAACGACACTAAGCTGTTAATAAAGCTCTGGCCAAACAACCATTAAGCCATGCATGAAGCTCTGACCGAGCATATCGTTATGCTTTATTTTGTAGGCGAACGAAGGTAGAAGACATTAAAATTTTGACAAGTTTTTGTTTCAATAAGAATTAAAGTGCAAGAAAGTTCTTTTTGGGTTGGAGGAAAAGGGGAAGTGATGGTGCATTGAGATGAGGAAAATAAGAATAGTTTTATTTCTGAAGAGAAGGGTAGAATTATAATGATTTGTGGTAAGTTTAGTGGTTCCCAATATCAAAATCTTAGTTTAAAACTCACATTACTATGAAAATAAATAAAATAACAAGATGTCAATATAATTTAAATTTTATATTAATTCAAAATAATATTTTATCATTTAAAATATTTGGTGACAACAATGATCGTGCGTTAGCACGGGTGCAATACTAGTTATTCTCTAATCAATGATTAGATTTGAAATTCATAAATAGTATAAAATGTATTTTAATTTTGTATATGTTTGCAGGGCTGGATTTTGTAGGATTTCAAATGGTATAATTTTAAAAAAGTATTGAGTGAAAGAGAAATGAGAGAGTGTTTGGTCGGATTGATAATAATAATTAATTAATGGGTTATGGGTATTTAATTAGATGATTGATTATGTAAAAAAATTGTGATCGAAAAAAATAAAATATATAGGCATTATATGGTACTCCTTCCGCCAAAAAACTCAATTTTATCTATTTTCTGTTTGCATGAGATTTAATGTAAAAAAATTGTGTTACCAAGTACACCGTACATTCATAGTGAATTTTAGAATCATGCAACTTGCTTATACTGAACCGTGTAATTATTAATATGGAAAAATAGTTGCATGGTTCAGTATAAATAAGTTGCATCTTTCAATATAATAAGTTGCACGGTTCTAAAATGCATTATGAGTGCACAGTGTACCTGGATGCACATGAGACACACTCAATTATTAATGACATGAGATGTAAGTTTTGAGATGTTGGAGGGAGAGTTGTAAAAAGTGTAGTTACTTTATTGTTACTTTTGGGATGGACAATTAATCTATTATGAGATGGACCTTTTTGGCAAATGAGTAACCGAATATGGGATGGAGGGTAAATAATTTTATTAGCAGGTCTCTTGTGCACAAGCTACATTGTGTAATTTAAAAAAATGCATATTTGAAATGTGCAACTTGTTTGCATTTGAAACGTTCAATATGTTTTAAATTGAACAAATTGAACGTTTCAGTATAGAGAATAAAAGTTTTTTGGTCTCATAACTTTCCTGTAATACCATTTTTCGTCCTAAAAAAATGAGCTATCCAATTTGGTTCCATAACTATCTAGATTGTTCAATTTTGGTCTCATTTTCGTCGGAAAACATAAAATTTTGTCTATTTTTGTCACGCACAAGTCATGTGCCGGTTAAAATTGGGGTTTTCTGAGCTCGTAATTGACGTGAACGCTAAAAATTCATTTTTTCGCACTTAGTAGAAATGTTCTTGTTCTTTCTAATTTTTTTAGAAAAATGAACTTTTCTTTTAACAGTCAGTGTCCACGTCAGCTACGAGCTCGAAAACCCCCAATTTTAACTGATATGTGACTTGCGCATGTCCGAAAATGATAAAATTTTCTATTTTTCGACGAAAATTAAATCAAAATTGGACAATCGAGATAGTTAGAGAAACAAAATTAGATAGTTAAATTTTTTGGAACGAAAAAACGAATTAAATGAAAGTTATGGGACTAAAAAACTTTATTTCCCTTTCAGTATAAATATGTTGAATATTTAAAATAAACATATTAAATATTTCAAAATATGCTTGAGCTGCACTGTTTACGATACAAAATTTTGCCTAATTTTATACCATTTGATTATATTTGGATTAACAAACAATAATTTCGATGTATGCCAAAATTGAACACATATTTTCAAATTTGCAACGGGAAAATCCAAAAAACTTTGTAGCACGTAAGTTGGAAATATTCTATATTTAGTCTCGCAAATTTGGATTTATATTTCGCGTGATATTCTTCTACAACACCGTTCAAAAAAGAAAACCAAGAAACCAATTTTAAAAAAAAGGGCAACACAGCCTTCACATATATTTAATTTGCCACAATTTTTAATACTCACTCCCTTTTTAATTAGATATCGTTTTAGTCTTTTGAAATATTTTTAAAATAGATATCGTTCTGGAATTTTCTCACCCTTTATCTCATATTTACCCTTAATATGATAATTTTAAATTTCCTATAAAAATGTTATTTGTATATTTTTCCAGTCAATAGCAATTGTTGTTAAGAATATTTAAATAATATTAATTAAAGTTAATTTTGAAAAAAATATATGTCCTTATTTTGTCATAAAAACTCTAGAATGACACATATAAAAAAAATGGAGGGAGTATCTTTTTACTAGAAATATTATTTTGTCGAATCTCCATTTTCCATTCAAGAAGCCGCGTCCCTTGTTCAAGTTCAGATTTTGTTTATTTAGATAAACAACGGCCCAGAAAAATCTTGAAGCAGGGTTCAGAAGTGGAGAGTAACTTAAATGCAAATGCTTAGTGTCGTACATTGAACCTGGACATATATGTTTTGAGACATTGAACGTGTTTAATTACCTGCCATCATTTGATGATTGCCTTTCCTATGCTTTGATTGTTCAATTTATTCTAAATTATGGCCATTGGGTGTGCTAACTACAAGGCAAAAAGGTTGTCCCTTCCAAATTTAAATAGTATTAACTACATTATAATACTATGAAATAAAAATATTTTGGTAATATGCTTTTTGTGGGTGTGGTGATCAGTGGGGTGTGGGTCATATGTTTTACTTATGTGCACTATCGATGGCGTTTGGAGACTGAGGTGAGTTGTGCCACTTTATTTAGGTTATTCTCCCTTTAGATGTTTACATTTCAATTGGCTTTTACAACTTGATATTATAGCTTTGATGGATGTGTATATGATTCAATAAAATGTGATTTTGATATATATCGAATTTGATCGCAATGTCAGCACGTTGAGTCATGATAAGTGGATAATATGATTGGTTATTCCAATTTATATAACTTAGGAATTTCGTTGTTGTTGAATATTTAAAACCCGAATGACTATATCATGATCTTACTCATTGTTTACTTTTATATATTCTGCAAAATGCATTTTCAGGTTTTTAAAATATTAAGTTTGATTTAATTTGATGGATACTTAAAGTATAATTTGTTTTCAAGTGAGTTTTCTCGAAACTAAGATGTGAGTGTGACCATATTTTCGCTTGATAACTTTGTGTTGATACTTGCTAAGTTGATAGTTTAGCAACAAGGTTGACGATTAAAGCTAGGAATAATTACTATGGGTAACAAAATTTTGAATTAAGAAGTGAGTTTCATGTGCATCCACATGTACTGTGCATTCATAGTGAATTTTAGAAACATGCAACTTATTATATTAAAAGATGCAACATGTTTACACTGAACTATGCAACTATTTTTTTATATTAATGGTTCAGTGTAAATAAATTGCATTTTTCAGTATAACAAGTTGCATGTTTCTAAAATGCACTATGAGTGTACGATACACCTGGATGCATACAAAACTTAGCCTGAATCAAGTTACTTATACGTACAAACTTTTTAAAAACTTATTAAAAGTTACAAATTTATAATTGCATATATGCAGTCGAAATTGCACAGAATGTGCAAATATATCTGCTTATGTGTAATTTTTTTGTACCTATTAGTAAGTTTTGAGTTGTCTATTTTAGTGATCACTCAGTTTAATTGAATGATTAACGATTGAGGCAAACTTTGTCACCTACTATCACTATGTACCTGGACACAGTGTTTTCATAACCGAACCGGTGATCGAATCGGACAGACCACTGGTCAGCGGTTTAACCGGTCGGACCGGTTCAACCGGAAGTTCAACCGTTAAAATGATTTCTTTCTAATTTTTTCAATATTTTCTATGTTTAGTTAAAAAAATAAAATAAGTATACACCTATAAATATTTAAACATATATATTATAAAATTTCATATTTAAGAAAACACAATAAAAGTCATAGTCATAATAAAAAAATAACACAATAATATGAGAGAAAATAATATAAAAGGGGGAAGGTGGACCTTATATTTTTGTCCCACATCGAAAGTTTTAGAGAAAAATGTGAGAGGAAATAATATAAAAGGGTGGACCTTGATTCATATATTTGTCCCACCTCTCATACATTTATCCAACATTGAAAGTGTTAGAGAAAAATGTGAGAGAAAGTATTATAAAAATTTTCCCCCTCATACATTTATCCCACATCGAAAGTGTTGGAGAAAAATATTAGAGGAAGTATTATAAAATTTGTCTCACCTCATACATTTATCCCACATCGAAAGTGTTGGAGAAAATATTAGAGGAAGTATTATAAAAAATTTCCCACCTCACACATTTATCCCACATCGAAAATGTTGGAGAAAAAGTGTGAGAGGAAGTATTATAAAATTTGTCCCACCTCATACATTTATCCCATATCGAAAAGTGTTGGAGAAAAATGTGAGAGGAAGTATTATAAAAGGGATGAAGGTGGACCTTGATACATATAGTTAAAAGTTTTTTTTTAATTAAGGCTAGAACCGGTTCGACCGGTTTTGGTCCGGTTTTGACCAGTCCAACCGCAAAAGCGATTTTTTGGGGGTATCCGGACCGGTTCCCGGTTAAACCGGTTGAACCAGCCGGTCCGGTCCGATTATAAAATCATTGCCTGGACATTACATTTTTTATATTTTAAGAACTCTTTAAAATACAAATATATTTAAAAACCTACCAAGATAATTAAATTCAATACCTTAAAGGGCTTTTATACGGTTAGAAACGGCTTCGCCCTTCCCGACGTTAGACTTTCAATAAAAGGTTGCCACATCATTTAACTTTGCCATGAGCGATACTATTTCGCCATAAGACTAAAAATAATTAAATTTTTTAATAAAAATAATTAAATTACTGAAATATCCTTATAACATTTTTTAAATAAAAAAATACAATGTTCACAAATTTAAAAAATTTAATCCACGATCCCGAACTCGCTCATGCGTGACCCGGGTCGCGTTCAGATCTGGGTCCGAGTAGGATCCGGGCCCTAGTTTGGGTCTGAGTCCTAGTCAGGGTTTGGGTCCAGGTCGGGTCTGGATGCAGGTCAAGGTTCAATCTGGGCCGGGTTCGGTACGGTCAGGGTCCGGATCTGGTCCGGATCCGGGGTCAGGGTCAAATATGGGTCTGGGTCTGGGTCTGGGTTCGGGTAGGGTCAGGGTCCGGATCCTGGTCGAGTCATGGTCCGGTCAGGGTCCGGTCAAGGTCTGATCCGGGCCAGGGTCCATGTCCATGTTAGGGTTCGGGTTTGGGTCCAGGTTCAGTCAGGATCCAGTTAGGGTCTGAGTGCGGGTCCGTTCAGGGTCCGGTGCGGTCCGGGTCAGAATTCGGTTATGGGTTTGAGTCCGGGTCAGGATGGGCAGGGGTCTGAGTCTGGGATATTTTCGTCATTTTATAAATATTAATTTAATTTATTAGTAGGACGATGCAGTGCGATTGCAGTATGCACATCGCAAACGTACTAGTGCAAAGTGTAATTATTTAAAATTAAAATTATACGTTTGATCAACGATCCAACGCTAATCAAATGATTTCCTGACGTTAGGAAGAGCGAAACTGTTCCTGAATGTAGAAGATCCCTACTTTAAAAATCATAAAAATGGATTCTGCCTTTTACTTTTTTGCAAGGATTGCTTGTTTCTACTTGCCTAAACTTAATACAAAAAACAACTTTACACCAAAAAATATTTTCATGTACGGAATTTATTGATTAAGGGGAAGTAGTAAATTGGTAAAATAAGGCAAGTAGAATAATAACTCAAAAGATTATGTTGATCCTTTTTTTTTAGCGCTGGTGTTGATCCTAATTAAGAATTAAGGAATGGAATTATGTTATTTACAATGATATCATTGATACCACCATCAGTTAAAATTTAAATAAATGACCAGAAAAATAGCCACCCCAACAAGTCAAATTAGATCTGATCATTACTAGCTAATAAATTTTTTGGTAACTAACAGTATCTTGCAAGAAAAACATCCAGGTTCATTCTTCACCACTTAGAAAAGTTTGACCTGTAAATTTTTGCAATAAAAAGTTTATGAACTCAATTCAAAGTTATGAATTCTGCTACTTTTGCTTCCTTCCATCCATTTTGTCTGCCTCGCATAATTATATCCTTAAAAAAAACTTAATTGTCCCACCTTTTCTTCACCATGTCTACTTTTGTGGTAAAATAGAATAGCATTATTCTCCAATCTTTGAAACCCATCAAAAATCACAATTTGATCACAAAATGAAATTGACTGGTGGGTAAATTTGACTAGAGTATTATAAATACATGATGCCACGTTAAAATGTTACACCATGCACCCATTACAAATTAGTACTGTTGCATTGCATTGATTATTTAACAACAATTTTTCCATCTGTATACTTGTTCTCTTTATCAATGGAAGATCGTACTGGAAATTTGTTCGTAACGAAAGAGATGGACATCAGAAGCACGTCGTCTTCTCGTCGTGCAGTTAGTTTGCCGTACAAAGTTGGCATTCCGCCAAAGCAGAAATTCTGGTCCGAATTTTCGGCCACATTGAAGGAAACTTTCTTCTCCGACGATCCTCTTCACTCGTTTAAGCATCAATCGGGGTCTCGTAAACTCATCCTTGGATTGCAGGCCGTTTTCCCCATTCTTGAATGGGGTAAAAGTTATAATTTCTCCAAATTTAAAGGTGATTTAATTGCAGGGCTTACCATAGCCAGCCTCTGCATTCCTCAGGTATATTTATAAATTTATTTAATATAGTAGTTGCATTTTTCTATAAAATAAACTTATTTGGTACTTAACATTGATGTTTTGCAATAGGATATTGGGTACTCCAAGCTTGCAAATTTACCACCCCAGTATGGCTTATGTGAGTGATCATCGTTTATTATCTCATTACTTTAGTTGTGGTATTATTGGAGGTAGATCGAAGTGATACTTTTGCATGATTTTTATAATACTTTTGAAAAATTTGAGTATCACAAAAACAGACAAGAGTATACCAAACATCTCATACAACTTTTGTGGTGTTACTAATACGACGACATGTACTTGTGTGTTAGATTCGAGCTTTGTCCCGCCTCTCGTTTATGCCTTCATGGGCAGCTCGAGAGATATCGCCATAGGACCCGTTGCTGTCGTATCGCTCCTACTGGGAACATTACTACAGAATGAAATTGATCCAGTTAAAAATGCTTTTGAATACCGAAGACTCGCCTTCACTGCAACTTTTTTCGCTGGCATAACTCAAGCTACACTTGGCATTCTTAGGTAACTCAATTTGCATCTTATTTTACTAGACTTTTCCATGATTAATATACTGCAACCTAAAACATTTTACTTAACACAAAGTCTTATATAACCAGTTTTTACCTCCAACTGATTTTTGTGGCCATATTTTTTACAGTATTAGTTGTTTAGCCTATTAGTATTAGTTAATTCCTTAAACAGTATCACTTATTTTATTAGTGAACCAATATGTTTTTTTTTACAGATTGGGGTTCCTTATTGATTTCTTGTCTCATGCTGCTGTTGTTGGCTTCATGGGGGGTGCTGCAATAACCATTGCTCTTCAACAACTCAAAGGATTCCTAGGCATCAAAAAGTTTACGAGAAAAACTGACGTCGTCTCTGTTATGCACTCTGTTTTAAGCTCTGCCCACCACGGAGTGAGCATTTTCCCTCTCTTGATTTCAAAAATCTAACATATATATGTCTGCATGTATGCAATTGCAACAATATTTTACGTTACTCGTATATATCTGCAGTGGAATTGGCAGACGATAGTCATCGGATCAGCATTTCTTGCGTTTCTTCTACTAGCGAAATACATTGTAAGAAATAAGTAACAAGCCATTCTTTATTCTATGATAAAAACTTGTATACACTAGTTTTAATACAGTATTAGTTGTTATACGAAAAAGTATTACTTGTTTCATTAAAAAGTATCAGTAGTAACAATTCTGATAATGTAGGGGAAGAAAAACAAGAAACTGTTTTGGGTACCTGCTGTTGCTCCGCTAATCTCCGTCGTCCTCTCCACCTTCTTCGTCTACGTTACTCATGCGGATAAAAAAGGCGTACAAATCGTAAGCCAAATAATAATCTCAACCTTGTATACTCTTCTTGATAATTAATGCAATAACATGTTGTACATTTGTTGTTGAACTATGTACAACCAGGTGAAGCACATAGAAAAAGGTATCAATCCTCTGTCAGTAAGTGAAATATACTTGAGTGGTGGTTATCTCTTGAAAGGTGTCAGGATTGGCATTGTAGCTGGCATTATTGCACTAACTGTAAGCATATAAATTCTTCTAAATTTACTAATAAAATCAACCAAACAACTAATACTTTTAAAAATCTGTTCTTTTTAATGCATGAATCAGGAAGCTGTTGCAATTGGAAGAACATTTGCAGCTATGAAGGACTATCAAATTGATGGAAATAAAGAAATGATTGCCTTAGGAGCTATGAATGTTGCTGGTTCATTATCATCTTGTTATGTAGCTACAGGTGGACGATTACGATGATGAGAGTGAATCGTAGGCGTACGTTTTGCATTGCTGATTGTGTGCTTTCTTGCAGGTTCGTTCTCGAGATCTGCAGTGAACTACATGGCTGGCTGTCAAACAGCTGTTTCGAACATTGTAATGTCGATAATCGTGTTCTTGACGTTGCAATTCATCACACCTCTTTTCGAATACACTCCGAACGCGATCCTCTCTTCCATCATCATCTCTGCTGTTATAGGCCTCATTGACTATGAAGCAGCAATTCTGATCTGGAAAATTGATAAATTTGATTTCGTGGCGTGCATCGGAGCCTTCTTTGGCGTTGTTTTCGCCTCCGTTGAAATCGGGCTCTTGATTGCTGTAAGGAGTTGTAAAATTGTCTCTTCATAATGATCATTTTAACGAGGTTAACTTGTCTATGGTCTAATTTTGATCCAAAAAATGTCTGGAAATTGAAAATAGCGTCACTTTATGTCACGCGACCAGAAAAACAATTTTACTCTTATTCTTTGGATTGGATAATGAATGTATTGTTGTTGTTTTTTAACAGGTTTCAATATCTTTTGCCAAGTTACTTTTACAAGTAACAAGGCCAAGGACAGCTATTCTAGGAAAAATTCCGAGAACAAATGTTTATCGGAACATTCAACAGTATCCGGAGGCCAGTAAGGTCCCTGGAGTACTGATTGTAAGGGTGGATTCAGCAATTTATTTTTCAAACTCTAACTACATTAAAGAGAGGCAAGTTCATTTTATTTAATTGGTAAAAATATAGTTTTTTATCATAAACAAGAATTTAATTATGCCTTATTAATGTATTATATATATGCATACCCATAGTTGTTGTCTTGTTTTGGCATATGCAGAATTTTGAGGTGGCTAACTGATGAGGAAGAGCAACTACTATCTGCTGGCCTTCCGAAAATTCAATTCTTGATTATTGAAATGTCTCGTAAGTAAATATTAATTTAATTACATTTCTACTAATGATTATTGAGGAATATTTGTGGGGTTTTATGCTTCAATTTCAAATAATTTTCCTATCTTTTTTGTAGCTGTTACTGATATCGACACAAGTGGTATCCATGCCTTAGACGAACTTCACAGAAGTCTGCAAAAGAGAGAAGTTCAGGTAATTATGAACACAATTTCTCAACAAACTCTCCACTATGCTCACTTTAATTTTTCACAAACTCTCCTATAAAATTTGTTTATAATATAAAATTGATATCACTATTTTGATAAACCAATACCAATAACATTAATGCTATGATATTAATTTATACATTTAGCTGTATTAATTTACAAGTGTAATAGTATAAATTTCATACTATGAATAAGTTTTATAAAAAATCTACTTTAAATTTTTAATAAAAATATTTATATTTTCCTGCAGCTCGTTCTAGCTAATCCCGGACCAGTCGTGATCGACAAATTACACGCGTCAAATTTCGAGAGCATGATTGGCCAAGACAAGATTTTCTTGACAGTTGCAGATGCGATTCAGACTTGTTCACCAAAATTTGTTGTAGAGGTCTAAAAGTTATAAAAATGTTGGAGAAATTAAATAATTAAGAGATGTTTTGGAGCTTAAGTATAAGAGGGATCTGACATATATAATGCCTATAAATTGCTATTGAGTTGTCTTTAATAATTAGGGACTGTTTTTAAGTTCTAATCATTACAGTAGTTGTGCTTTTTTTCTAAAAAAAATTGATGTATGACTCAATTTTTTAAAAAATAAACACTTATAATCTTTAATTTTGTGTTTTAAAACACAACCTTAATTTATATTTTCTTGAGGAATCCATCTTAGAATTTGATTACTCTAATCCAATTAAATCCATAGTGATAAAGATGGACATGCAAGTGCAGTGAGATATGTTTGTATTTGTTTTAGTTTGATATTAATATCTTATATTTTCTCAATTTATTAATTTGTCCCTTATACTCTTTAAAATTAGTTTATATATATTATTTTATTATATTTTTATTATAAATATTTATAAACATCGTTGGACCAAATTTCAAGATTTAGAAATTGGAGTTAATTTTGATTATCAACATGATAATAGCTAATAAGTAACGATTAATTTATATTTCATTTTTTTATAAAATAATAATTAATAAGTAATCGTTTGTTTAAATATGTTCGACAAGAGTAATTTTTGGATGCTTCGTGTCATTTGGAACAACATGATAATAGCTAATAAGTAACAATTCATTTTTTTTATAAGATAATAATTAATAAGTAATCGTTTGTTTAAATATGTTCGACAAGAGTAATTTTTGGATGCTTCGTGCTTTATTTTCTTGAATATATCCTGTTTATTTTCATTTGAACAACATGATAAATATATAACAATTCATTTTTTTTATAAGATAATAATTAATAAGTAATCGTTTGTTTAAATATGTTCGACAAATAATTTTTGGATTTGGTTTTATTTTTTGAATATATATGTTTAATTCTCATTTGGAACAACATGATAATACCTCTCAATTCATTTTTTTTATAAGATAATAATTAATAAGTAATCGTTTGTTTAAATATGTTCGACAAGAGTAATTTTTGGATGCTTCGTGCTTTATTTTCTTGAATATATCCTGTGGATAATAATTCTCATTTGGATTTTTTTATATGCGATTTTACGTTACCTCTCAATGTTAAACTTGGACATGTAAAAATTTTATTGCTAAAAAAATATTCCCTCCCTCCCATTAAAGCGTGCACGTCCTTAAAATGACAAAAGCACTCAAAACTTATACCCTCATTAAATTGTTATAATTTCTAAAATGCCACTCCATTAAATTTCTAAAACACCCATTAACAAATGGGTTGCTCTTTTTTGTTCCTTTTTGTCTCTCTTTCTTTTTTATGTTTTTATTGATATATTCCTTTTGTTTTGTTTTAAAAATCCTTATTTTTAAAACAAATTTTCTTCTTTTCAAAAACAAATAGTCAAATAAATTGAATGGTAAAATGATTTATTTTCTTCGATGAAACGGTAAAATAATTTTAATTAGAAGTAATACTTGCGCAACCATAATTGGTCATCTAGTCAAACACTTTTTTCTTTTCTAGAAATATGAAAGACGGTTAAAAAAATTAAAATTTAACAAACTAAATTAAATTGTATCACATTTCCTTTTTTCTTTTCTAGAAATATGAAGGACGGTTAAAAAAATTAAAATTTAACAAACTAAATTAAGTCGTATAACATTTCTTCCGTAAAAGAGTGACTATTTACATAGACATGACAATATGTATTTCAAGGTATACGTACAAATTTTTAAGAGGCACACTTGCGTGACATCATCTCACGACGAGAAAGAGAGTGAGGGGCAAGTGTTGTTTGTGCTAAGTTACACTCCGTAACAGTCTCATACGAGTTTTTGTTACTTTTTAATATCTAGCTAGTATAAATTTAAAATATAGTAAATCAATTTTTAACAGAACATTATATAATTTAAGTTGTAGATTTTTTTTAATAGAAGAATGTTTATTTACAACTTTTGACTTTTAAATATTTATATTAAGTCACTCTCTCAATGTACGATGGAGATTTTTTAACCAATTGTTAGGATAAATCTTTGGAACACTCAATATTTTTCTACATATATAAAATTTTCTACAATTATATTTATAGATTAGTTTATCTTCAATATTCTGGAGATAACAAACTATATCTTCTAATATATTATAGAAGACAAATAAAATTATTAAATTTAATCATAATCATTAAAATTATATGAAATTTATAGATAAGCATTAAAATATAGTATTAATATATACTTATCCATATACATCTATCAAAAAATGAATATTAAAAATCTCAAAGAAATTGAGAAGTTAAATATGTCAAAATTAACTCTGGATATATATAGGGATACGTACAAAATAAAGTTAAGTTATTTGAATAAAATGAATTAAAATATTAAGTCACATTCATACCAAAATTTTGACACTAAGAATAAAAATTATTTATAACTTAAGAGTCTCAGACAATAGATCTTTTTTTTTTTTTTTGAAACAGACATTAGATCTAGAAAATCAACTTGTATGATAATTTAATGAACATTTTTTGTTTTAATAGTCTCATTTTCTCATAAATAAAAAAAAAAAAATCATCAACCAATTATGAGGCTAGAGTAATATAAAAAAAATATTAATGATGTACATATATATATATATATATATATAAATTTAGAAACCGCCCAAAATTTGAAACTATTGAATTTTCCCACCAAAATTATTATCAAATTGGAAAATGAATCTTTGGAATAAATATTAATTAATAATAATGAATAAAAAAAATCTTTGGAACATGTATATAGTATATTATTGAAAAAAAAACTTTGAAATAAATATTAACAAATAATGATTGATTGAGTTAAAATCATTGGAATGTGTAGTATAGTGATGCAGGGAGAAGCGTGAACAAATGAATAATTTTCAATCGTTGATTCCCATTGGATTACCGGCAAAGAAAATATAAGAGAAACTCTCTCTCAATAATTCTTAATTCATAATCAACTTAACTGAATGAAAAGGTTACATGGTTGACTCTTAAATAGAAAAACACTAACACTAATTACAATAATGTAATAAATGCTAATAAATTATATTAATTATTAATTTCCTAATTAAATTATGATTATAATAAATTAATATTTTCATCGCGATCTCATCTCCATCATTCTCTCCCTCTTTGAAACGATTCGTCCTCGAATCGACATCGATCTCATCTCCATCATATAGTATATTATTGGAAAAAAATCTTAAGAATAAATAGTAACAAATAATTATTTATTGGGTAAAAATATTTGGAGTATATAGTATATTTACATATAATGGATTGGGAAAAATCTTTTAAATATTTAAATTGGGAAACAAAAAAATCTTAAGAATAAATATTAGTAACAAATAATAATTGATTGGGTAAAAATATTTGGAGTATATCGTATATTTCATATAATGGATGGGGAAAAATCTTTGAAATATTTAAATTGGGAAACGTATCTTTGGAATATATAGGATTTTTTTAGCATAAATATGTAAGGAATAAATATTAACAAATTGAAAAAAAATCATTGAAAAAAAAATATGTAGTATATTTCCACAAACTCTAATGTTGAATTTTCCCCGTAAAAAAGTATTGTTAAATTGAGAAACAAATCTTTGAAAAAAAAAATATATTAAGATTTATTATGAATTGAGAAAAAATATTTGGAAAAAATAAAATAAAATCTTTAAAATAAATATTAAATAATAATGGGGAATTCTTAATCTTTGGAAAAATATAAAAAAATTTGTCAAATTGAGAAACAAATCTTTAAAAAAAACATTAACAAATAATAGTAATGAATTGAGAAAAAATCTCTAGTAAAATGTAGAAAAGGTTTTGGAATAAATATTAACAAATATATCTATCTATATTTATATATATATATATATAGAGAGAGAGAGAGGGAGTAATGATATAGAACCAACTATCTGGTTTTTTATGGAACCAGATTAATAATGTGTCATGTCAACTATTCCCTAAACCATGAACCATAAACCCTAAATCATGAACCATTCGGATCGGGTGAACCATGAACCATTCGGGCCGAATTTGGGTCCGGGCCGGGTAAAAAGAAAAATTGGATTGAACTGAAAAAATAAAACTGAACAGAAAAAAAAAATTACATTTTTTTTACTCGGCCTGGACCCAACTCGGCCAGAATTGAACCCGGCCCGAGTGGTTCATGGTTCACCCGACCCGAATGGTTCATGATTTAGGGTTTATGGTTCATGGTTCATGGTTTAAGGAATAGTTGGCATGACACGTCATTAATCTGGTTTCATAAAAAATCAGATAGTTGGTTCTATATCAATAATATATATATATAATAGCAGAAACCGCCAACCCCAAGGGTTGACTTAGTGGTTGTAGGCTTGAGATTTAGGAATATGCTCTTCTCTAGGTCTCAGGTTCGTACCCCCTAAGATGTGATCAACTCTTGAGATGGGTCAGTCCATACAGAGCTTAGTTCTGGCTTAAAGTAGGGCCCCGCTAGTGGACGGTGGGTTTTGTTCCCTAAATTAGTTGGTCCTAGGGCCGAATTCCAAGTTATCAAAAAAAAAAAAAGCAGAAACCGCCCAAATTTAGAAACTATTGAATTTTCTCGCTAAAATTATTATCAAATTGGGAAACGAATCTTTTGAATAAATATTATAAATAATAATAAATTGGAAAAAAAAAAACTTTGGAACATTTATATAGTATATTATTGAAAAAAAAACTTGAAATAAATATTAACAAATAATGATTGATTGGGTTAAAATCTTTGGAATGTATATTATAGACTGTATAGTATATTATTGGAAAAAAACTTAAGAATAAATATTAACAAATAATAATTGGTTTGGTAAAAATATTTGGAATATATAGTATATTTTCATATAATGAATTGGAAAAAATCTTTGGAATATGGGATTTTTTTTGAAATAAATATTAACAAATTATAATGGATTGTGAATTTTTTTTTTAAAAAAAAATATGTAATATATTTCCACAAACACTAATGTTAATTCGCAATCTTATAAAAAAACATGTAATATATTTCCACAAACACTAATGTTAAATTGGAAAACAATGACACTTTCAGTATTATTAAAATTAGCACGGAAGAAAAATTTGTCTCTAATTATGACATTGATATAGCAAGTTCAAATTCAAAGAAAATAAAGATGCAACTTGCAACCATAAAAATAAGTCACATATTTAAAAAAATGCAATTATTTGCACATTGCACCCTGTGTATACAAGACATGAGATTTTCAAGTCTATATTTCTCTAAGAAAACTCATATTTTCTAGTTTATTATAGCAATAAATTAGTTTAAATTCATAAATTAACAATAAATTAGTTTAAATTCATAAATTGAAAATATCCACGATAAACGCAATCTTTATTATCCAAAAGGTAATTACTTGTATGATAGTATTTATTATTAGAGCTAGTTGGTATGCTGTGAAACTTGTTCACCGTGAAATTGGTTTATTTTTACACTTCAGTTATCACGATCACACTTTTTAGTAATATAGGTCACACTCTTCAGTTAACACGACCACACTCTTTGCTGTAATATTTATCACACCCTTCATTTTTATGAGTAATACTATTTATAGTAAAAAGTCACACCCTCCAGTTATATAAGTCATACTCTTTAGTAATATAAGTCACACTCCTAAACCAGTTTCACCGTGAAACTTGTTCACCCTATACTTTGCCTTATTATTTAAATTCAAATTTTCAAAAATATTTTTAGATCCACGCTCGAAAATAATATCCCTCGAATATCGGAAATAAAATTTCCCTGATTTTAGTAATCAATAAGATTCATCTAAAATTAAAACATTTAAAAAAAGTGCAAATAATACTACTTAATTATGTGCATAAATTAAAAACCCAAATAACACAAAAATAAATAACTTAACAATATTTATCATCTAAAAACGACCAACCCTAACCCTAAAACACCCTTCACCATAATCCCAACCCAAACAAATCTCCCCGATCCCTAAACAATTTCATGCACGAAAGCAGAAAATCACCATTCCCATTATCCACCATGCATGCACACGAAAACCTCCTTATTATAATACATCTTATGGTTTTGCTCCTTCTCTGTGAGGTTCCACACAGCCACACCAACTCTATGCCCTACGTTCAAGTAGTTAGCCATCTCGAGACTCAAGTATCGAATCACGTGGTCGAACATGTCGTTAAACGATATGATCATCTTTCCGTAGGTCATCTCGTACGGATTTAGGGTTTTCTTTACGAACCAAGGGTTGCCTGCCCATGGTGGATGCATGTCTCTTATCTCGATAATCTCACACTGCGGTTGGAGTGACTGATCACTCCGGCCGACTTGAAAACGTCTTCTTCCGTTTTGGTTGGAAAGAAGTGGTGGAAGAATGTTTTTTATGGTGGTTATTATGGGGAAGAGAGCTTGGAATTCCATAGCGGGGAGATTTAGGTTTGAAAATTGAAGTTTAGGTTTGTTATTATGGGAGTATATATAGGGGGTGAGAGAGAATAAATCGATTAATACTTATCCCACTTTTATTTTTTGAAAGATCCCGTATCTAGTTTAAGATATGATCGATACACCTATATATAAAATCAATAGATTTATTTTTCCATAAAAAAAAAATTGGGATCTACTCCTGTACAAAATTTAATTTAAAATTTAATTTCAATGTTTAATATTCCCTCCATTTAAAAAAAAAAATATTGTTTTAGCATTTTTAAATATTTGTATATTAAATATTGTTCTGACATTTTCTCTCCAAGTTCTCTCATATTGTTTGAATAATTTTTTAGCCAATAAATAATTATTGATAGAGTATTTTATTATTATTAATTAGGTTAGTTTTGATATAAATAAATATTTTTATTGTTTGAGAAAGTTTAGAATGACATTTAAACATTTAAAAATATTAAGAAGGTCCCAAAATTGACGAGATTATTCAAATCTTTAAAAAGACAAAGTGGATCTTTTTTATTTTTCTCCTTCTCTCAAATGTGTATTGAGCCAAATGTACGAACGAATATATCACATCTGATTTAAAGTGTATCGAGAAATGATAATTTTTTGCATCAATACTATTATTATTTGATTATGATACATGAATCAATGTATATAGTATCTTATATCTCATTTAATTTTTTATCAATAGATTTATATCACATTATTTAGAACCCATTATCTAAAAGATGACATTTAGGATTCTCGGAATTGTGATTTTATATTATAGAGAAAACTATCACGTAATTCCGAGTACTACTACGCGGGTTTAAAATAATATTTTTATTATTAAATTTAAATTAAATATTTTAAATATTTAATTAATTTTATTAATTTAATTTTAAGTATACTTTTTATATTCTAATATTGTTTATGCATATTTCCATTTATTTTTTATTTTAAATTACTTTCTTTCATTAAAATTAGATATCATATACTCATTTCAATCTTATACTCCCTCTTTCCTATTCTTTAAGAAAATTTTGTCATTTTTTTGTCCCAATCTTTAAGCCATATTTCCTATAATGGAAATACACTTTATTACACAACTTTATCACTTTATCACATAAAATATTAATAAATAACTCTTTCTAACCCCGACACTTTATCACTATTCCCATAAATTCTTATGAACAGTCAAATTTGCCTAAAGAATGAGACGGAGGTAGTATATGTTTTACATAATACATGTCTTATTTATATTTTCACATCTCATTATCTCATATATACCCCCTATGGTTACTTTTCATGATTATTAATTTTTTTTTCTTCTAAAAATATGTTGTGCGAATAATTTTTCCAATCAATAGTAATTATTGTTAGAAATATTTAATTATAAAAAATTAAGGTTAATGTTGGCATAAAAAAATTTAAATTGACCATAAAAATTAATTATTATGGGTATATATGATACAATAAAGGGAGAAAATATCAGAACGATATTTATTATAAAATATTCTAATAGACTAAAAAGACATTGGAAGAATGGGAGAGAGTAATTTAGAAAAAGAAATGAATGAAAATATGCATATACAATATTAGAAAATAAAAAGTTTGTCTATAATTGAATTAATCAAACTAATTAAATGTGTAAAGTATTTAATTTAAAATTAATAATATAAAAACTATTTTCATTCTTGCGTAGTATGTTGGGTTACATGCTAGTGATATTTAAAAAGAATAAGAGACAATATAAATTAATAAATTACGGAGAGATATATTTAAAAATGAATTGTCTTAGAAACATATATGAATCTTCCAATAAATGTCTTCATAAAAAGATGAGACGAAAGAAAATTTGTATACAGACAAAAGAAAGTCCTTAGACAGGCGCAATAAAAGATAAGAATTATAATATTTATATTAACTCTATTCTACAAAAGATTGAATGACATAGATTAAATTGGAAAAATTAATATTATGGATTAAAAATTAGTATATTATTAATAATATCATAAATAACTTTTCATAAAAATCCAAAGGATTTGAAATATAACAACCACATGAATATGGGTGATTAATAATTAATAAATAAAAGATAAATGGAGATAGAGATAAAAAAAATTGGGTGATTAATAATTACTAAAATTAAAAAATTAAAAACTAATAATAACATCATAAATAACTTCTTACAGAAATTCAGAGATTTGAAATAAAGTCATCATATTATGAATTGGGAGTGATTCGTCATTAGCTGATAAGGAATAGTGATTTATTATTCTTTTTCTGTAAAGATAGGAGTTTTCAAAACATATTCATTTGGAGTTTTATCAATTCAGGGCCTGAAA
This sequence comes from Stenogyne calaminthoides, assembly GCA_037126765.1. Taxonomy (NCBI): domain Eukaryota; kingdom Viridiplantae; phylum Streptophyta; class Magnoliopsida; order Lamiales; family Lamiaceae; genus Stenogyne; species Stenogyne calaminthoides. The sequence goes on from JBBCBC010000005.1 coordinate 5,534,244, forward strand.
GATGGTAAATCTATCAATTTAAGGTCTGAAAGATTTTTCCTATCGGTTCCAAGGCCTGGAAGATAGAAAACTATCAATCTAGGGTCTGAAAGATAGAAACTATCAATCAAGGCCTACACTTTTTAAGGTCATGTTTGTCACTAAACCGTAAACCCTAAACCCGAAACATTGAACCTTAAACCCTGAACCATGAACCCTAAACCCTAAAAATAAAAAAATAAAGACATGAAATAAGGATATGGAATATAAGTGTCAAACATGGCCTTAAAATGTGTGAACCTCAAATTGATAGTTTCTATCTTTCAAGCCCTGAATTGATAGTTTTCTATCTTTCAGGTCTTGAATCGATAGGAAAAATCTTTCAGGCCTTAAATTGATAGATTTACCATCTTTCAGGCCCTGAATTGACATTTTTCCTATTGAGTTAGTCTTATTTGAAAATTTTCACATGTGAAAATGAAATAATTTAGGCAATTAAACAAATTTCGGGTCACCATTAAATTCACGGGTCACGCTCTATCTCGAAAATGCAGCTAGGGGTGGGCATAAAACCGAGAAAACCGAATTCCGAACCGAACCAATAATTTTTGGTCAAATTGGTTCGGTTTTTTTGGTTGGTTCGGTTAAAATTTAAAAAAAAATCGATTTTTCGATTTCGGTTCGGTTATGTTTTGAAAAAACTGAATAAACCAAACCGACCGAAATATATATATATATATATATATATATATAATTAAAAAATATATTAATATGTATTAATAAAAGTTTACTTCTCTTATTTCATTTCATTCTTCACAAATCACAAACCCTAGATTCACAACTCATTCAAGGCCCGCACTAAAACCTTTGGATCCACGACCATGCCAACTTTTGATAAATTCCCCACACCTTCACCGCTCCCACACCGGCGGCTATTCATAAATCCGCACTGCCCAGGCCCCCATCACCGTCATCAGTTTTGAAAAATTAGTAGGTAATTAATTGGCAATACAAAAACATAGAGAATTCGAATTTTAGTTTGGAAAGAGAAGAAAATAGGACATATATTTCCTTTAGTTTTGTTTGTAAATTGTGTTGTGTTGTTTTGAAGATATGTTGACAGTAGGTGAGGGGGTTTGAGTGCGGTTTGCATTTTGAGTAACAGTGTTTATGTAATGAGTTATGGGGGATGACTAGAGAATTTGTAGATAAGAAATTTGATTTTTTTTGTTTTGAACTTTGTAACATTCAACTATTCTACTTATCTACTTCATCAACACAACTCTAATTATTCAGGTTAATTTTCGGTTAAAACCGAATAAACCGAACGAACCGAATTTCTTATTCGGTTCGGTTATTTCGGTTACTCACAACTTTGGTTCAGTTTTGGTTTAAATTTGCATAATTCGGTTTGTTCGATTCGATCAAAAAACAGCCTCAAACCGACCGAACCGATCGAACGCCCACCCCTAAATGCAGCGGCCTATAAGGTTTAGATCCATGGAAAGAATAAGGACTGATTGCATGACATTTAAATATAAATTAATGGTTAGCTACTCTATTGGTAAGACTCTAGTTTTATTGTAAGAGGTTGTCGGTTCAAATTTCATGTAGCACAATTTTTTTAACAGATCTTTTCTTTAGTGCAATTTTTTTTTTTTTTTACTCTGCACATTTCTCTCTTTCGGTGCTAATTTTTGTTTTTATTTTAACATTTTTTTTCCCTTCGGTGCTAATTTTTCTTTTTTAACAATTAAATCTTTTCTTCTTTTTACAGATTTTAACTTTGCAATACATAAGAACACATGTCTCTCCTTCAATTCGGTGCTATTTCTTTTTTCAATTTAATAGTAATATATATAAAGTTTTAACAATATTTTATTTTTATTCTCAATATTACTTGTTTATCGTAACAATTTTTTTTTTTCAATCGAGCAAAGTTAGATGTTAGTTATTAGTACACCAATCACTCAAATACTCCACGAAATCACCAATCCACCTTATATAACTCCCATAACTCCAATTCGTTCCCAGAGGGAATCGAACCTGGGTCTCCCACTCAAATTAGGAGTCTGGCCAGGTGGTTTATCGTAACAATATTACATGTTTATCTAAATAATGTTATGTTTAATATTACACCTTTTATAAATAATATTACGCTTTATGATTAACAGTATTAAATACAAAAGCATAACAATATTATCACTACTACACATTTGAGCTTGCACAGCTGCACTTGGACAACCTTTTTTTCAAACAGTTCTCCAAGCTATAGCTTGGAGAGTGGTTCTAATAATAAAAAAAAAAGAATAGACAGCGGTTTTCAACCGTTGTCCAAGTTTACTTTTTAGACACGGTTGACAAATTGTTGCAGTAGGTTAGACAGCGGTTTCGAACCGCTGTCCAAGGTAATAGTTTGGACAGCGGTTCCAAACCGCTGTCCAAGTGTTCGGATAATTTAATTACTACCCAAATCGCGAACCAGAGTACTTCAATTTTTCCCCAAATTAAATCAAGCTAGTGTCTCCTTCCTCTACCCTAATCGAACTCCATTTCGTCCTCCCATTCCGCCGCCGTCGTCTTCCCATTACCTCCTTCCCATTCCCCAAATCGCGAACCATGCCCTAGCCTCCTCCTCCCTCTTCCCCAAATCTCGAACCATGCCCTAATTGCCGTCTTCCCCCGTCGTCTTTTCTCCTTCTCCGCCAAGGTCATCGTAAGAGCCCTAATTTATTTCAAACCAAACCACTAGCATAGTATTAACGTAGAAGACGTTGATAGCATAACTTGGTGTTTTTGATAGTATTAACGTTGAAGTTGAGGTTGAGGTTGAGGTTGGTGTTTGATACAAACTACTAAAGATAAAGTATATATTAACGATAAAGCATAACTTGGTGTTTGATAAAGATAACTTTTTTCGATTCATTTGAGAATTGAGGTTGGACTAAATTGGTGATAAATATAATTAACGTAGAAGTTTGATTAATTGGCAGTGTGCTTGTAATTAATTCGAAATAATATGCTTGATAAATGAACAATTAATTATAAATGAACAATTGATGCACTCAAGGTGTTTGATAATATGCTTGTGTGAGGATTTAAGCATAAATTAGGATTAATACATTAGGATATATTTTTGTTATATTAATTTGATGATTTGGTGAATGAATAGTAGTGTGTTGCTTTAGATGATTAATGATGGTACATTAGGTTATATACATTGTTTTGAGATGCAACAAATCCTTAGATACATATGCAATATACAAATCTTAGGTACTACCACATTCTATATGCAAGTTTCATTAGGATTGTAATACTTTTAGGTTTAATACTTTTAGGTTTAATACATTAGGATACATGCATTATCTTGAGAAACACTTCATATTGTCTTTTCTATAGGCATCTCTAGTTCTATATGGATCGAAAGTGGGTTCGAGCAGATCGATTATCTAATGAGTATAGTAATGGGGTGAAAGAATTTTGTAATCATGCAATTAGACACTGCACCGACCCTCGGTACATTCCATGTCCGTGTTAGAAATGTATGAATGGAAAAACCGTTAGTGGTCGAGAAAGTTTGTTTGACCACTTAATGATTCACGGTATTGATAAAACATACACCGTTTGGACATATCATTGTGAGAGAAGAGATGGATGTAGCTCAAGCAACCTAGAAACTGACTTTAGGTTTGAAGATACAGTGGATGCGGATATTTTCGATGATGTACCGACTGTTGATACATCGAGTGGGGATGACGATGATCTGCGAGATCACCCTTATATATCGAGAAGTTAAGGGATTCTGTTTGGATTACCACATGTGGGGGTGTAAGAAGACAACAAAAGCGTATACCGTGTTGATATTGTTCAACCTAAAAGAAATTTCACGGGCTTGTCCGATGAGTGCTTCACAAGTATCTCGAACAGCAGTTAGTGGTCTATTGCACGATGGAAATGTACTACCTAAGAGAGCATATGATCTTAAACAAATGCTCAAGTCCATCGGGTTAACACATCGAAAAATTCATGCTTGTCGAGGGTGATTGTATCTTATTTGAAAGGAGTACGCAGACCTTGAGGAATGTCCCAAGTGTGGACTAAAGCGATATAAGAAAAATAAATCTCCCTTGAAGGTGATGTGGTACTTTCCAATAATACCAAGATTGAGGAGAATGTATAGCAAACATTTGTGGATGCTAGAAATTTAAGATGGCATCATGATGATAGGATCAAAGATGGAATGCTAAGACACCTGCCGATTCACTTTGATGGAAGACATTCGATGTCGCATCCGCATCGAAAACCGAAGAACCCACGACACTTGCGTCTTGCACTCTCAACCCACGGAATGAATCCGTTCGGTATCCAAAGTACCAACCACGATACATGGCCGGTGATTACATTGGTTTATAATCTTTCACACGAGTTGTGCATGAAGCGCACTTACATGATGTTGTCTATGTTGTTGATATCGGGACCCAAACAACCCGGTAACGACATAGATGTATATCCGCTCCTTTGATAGAGGACTTGAAGCTCATGTGGGATGAGGGTGTCGATGTGTATGATGCTTGTAGAAAGGAGAATTTCAAGTTGAAGGCCATCTTTGTTTGGAACTATCAATGACTTTCCGCCACGGAATCTATCTCGATATAGTGTGAAAGGGGCCGATGCATGTCCTTGTTGTACCAAGAAGACACATCACATTCGCTTTTGAGACATTGTAGGAAGACCGTTTTATATGGGACATAGGAGGTGGTTGGACCCAACCCATAAGTATAGAACAATGGCGATGCATTCGATGGCACAATTGAGACAGGTGAAGCACCACGTATATTGTCAGGTTCGGATGTATTGAATGAGATGAAGAATATCGACACACAGTATGAAAAGATCTTCGCAAAGAGTGTCCCCACTAGCGGTTGGAAGAAGAAATCAATTTTCTTTCAATTGCCCTATTGGAAAGAGTTGTATGTTAGACACTTCATTGATCTAATGCACGTTGAGAAGAACGTTTGTGCCAGCTTGCTCAACACTCTCCTAGCTGATAAGAAGTCCAAGGATGGTTGCAATGCAAGAATGGATATGATTGATATGGGAATAAGAGCGTAATTAAAAACCTATGCCTAGAGAAAGGGTCAACCGTTTTACCTTCGCCGCACACACCTTGTCCAAGAATGAGAGAAAAGAGTTACTTCAGCTGCTAAAGGATGTGAAAGTACCAGAGGGTTATTCCTCCAACATATAGAGACTTGTATCAGATGATGGCGTGAGACTGATGAATCGAAATCGCATGACTATCATGTCATCATGGAGACTTTTTCTTGCCCATTGCAATACGTTCTATCTTTCCCGAAAATGTCGCGATAACCATAACAAAGTTATGTTGGTTCTTCAAGGTAATGAGTAGCAAGGTCATAGATCCTAGAAAATTGCTTGGTTTTCGAGGAAGTATACATTGGGGACTCTCTGTGAGCTTGAGATGTATTTCCCTCCATCATTTTTTTTTGATATAATGGTTCACCTAACGAGTTCATTTGGTACACGAGACAAGGATGTGTGGTCCCTTTCAGATATCACGATGGATGTATGGTGTAGAGAGATATATGAAAGTGCTCAAAGGATATGTGATGAATATGTCCGGCGGAGGGATGCATTGCGTTAACGCTATTTAGTAGAAGAAGCAATCGATCATCGGGTGAAATTTATTACGAATGTCAATGCAATTGGACTTTCGGTTACCCAAGACACCAATAAGATGGATGGTGAAGGCATTATCGGTGGTCAACTTTGTAAGTGTTAGCATGGAGGAACTAACACGGATGCACTTGCGCGCTTCACAACACGGTTCGATGTGCTTCCTTTTATTGACTGGACATGCGATCACTTATCGAGAGAAATCCCACCGAGATAGATCATGGATTGAAGTTGAGCACAATCGCACGTTTGTTGGATCGTTCAATGGTTATGTAGCAAATATGTTGTCACGGGAATGACGCATAATCGATGAATGAAAGAGTTAAGTGGTTATCGAGAATGCCCGATAGACATGTGTATTCATACAAGTGTTATCTTAGCAACGGATACACATTTTATACCAGAGATCATGATGCCACAAAAATCTTTGTTGGGATATTTTTAGTTTTGATGAATTATGCCAAAACATTATCAACTTGTGTTTTTGAAGCTAATCTACGAGATAACAAGTTGAGGGGAACGAGAGAACAAATTGAGGGGAACTCACGAAATCGGCGTAGAGATGATCGAGATCGGGCGAGACTACGAATTTGAGACCGACGAGATCGGATGAGTTAGATGAGTTCCGAAGTTAACCGATGAACATGCAAAATCGGAAGAGAAATTTTCTATGTCCCTACCGGTTAATCAAGGTCGGATGTGGTTAAGTCAAACAAATTTATCGGATGATCGGTAAGAACAATGATGTGATATGGTGTCGAAGAGCGCATGATCCGATCGAAAGAACTCGACGTAAGATCTTAAAGAAGGTCTGCAAATCGGTCCAAGAGAGCAGATGAGCGGATGATCAAGATCAGGATCGTGATTGAGATCGGATGGCCATTAAACCGATATCCAAAAACAAAATGAAAAACAAGACCGATGTTATCGAGATGTTGATTGAAGTTGTGTTGATCCGATATTAAATGTGATCGGATCGCAAAGAAGAAATCGATAGCTGAAATAAAGTGACAAGAAGGATGTCGGATTGGAGAGAACTAAATTGTCGACATGAAGTGTCGATATCAAGATCGAAATAAGGTCCGGTGCTTCTCTCACTGAAATCAAGTATCCCGAGGTCAGATAAACCGAGGCTGGGATGAGAAATGTGAGACTCGGATAAACCCGAGGACTATATAGAATCAAGACTCAAGATGTTCAAGACACCGAGACTCGGAGAATCCCGAATGATTCCAAGGCGAGGAATCGGGAATATACCGATTAGAATCACCGACGTGGACCAATGAGAGGAAGACAACCACCGGAAAAGCAAGAAGAGTTTCATAGAATAGTATGGATTTGAATGTGACTCCATCCAACGGTAACATTCAAATCCACACTATAAATACAAGTTCTTCCTTCATAATTCGGTGTGGAAAAAATGCGTGAAACATCCATCAAGCCAAATCAAAGCATTCCCACCCTAGAACACAAGTCTGTACATACACGCATATATTCAAAAAGTGTTCTAGAACCCAATCTAAGCAACCCACAATGTATCCTAAGCTTAGAGAGATTTTCCCAACCTTAGCATTGAGGCTAAACAAATGTAAGGGAAAATCTCAACCTAGTTGAAAACCAAACAAACCTTACCCAAATCAGTCGGTTAAGTTTGTAGGTGAGTGTGAACTCGGTAAACATCTAGCAATCCCGAAAGGGAGGGTAGGCAATCCCGAGTGAGGGTGATAAGTCCCGTTGGAGTGTGAACTCGGTAAACATCTGTAGGCAATCCCAAGTGAGGGTGATAAGTCCCGTTGGAGTGTGAGCTCGTTAAATATCTAGAGGCGAACCCGAGAGAGGGTGATAAGTCCAGTTGAAGGAATTTCCCTAGGAACATGGAGAGTGGATGTAGGAGCTTGAGTCTCCGAACCACTATACTTTGTTGTGTTGTTTACTGCTTTATGTTCTTATATTGTCATATGCATTCGATTATAAGCAAGACACAACACTCATTGTTCTTAAAAGCGTAAAAAATCTGTAATCACCATTCCTTCACCCCTGTTTTTATATGCATTTCATGATTATTCCGCATTTCATGGGTTTTCCACCGGCCCTATCAAGTACTATGCAGAATAGTGGAGTGTCCATTACTGCAACTGCAGTTGATCAATCAACTACTACTTACTTTGGACAGATTGTCAACATTTGGGAACTCGACTATGTTGTTCACCGTCAACCAATCTTCGAGTGTAGTTGGGTGAGGATCCCTAACGGGGTCCAAGTTGAAAGTTCTGAGTTCGTACGCCGTTGATTTGAAGAATGTGGGATACCGAGATGACCCTTACATAATGGCCAGTCAAGCTCAACAAGTTTTCTATGTCCCCGACCCAGTTAATAAGAAATGGTCCATTGTGGTTCTGTCAAACAAATTTAACAATAGTTTCCAGATTAGCGACCATGTCGATGAAGATGTTGACATAATTGATGATCCTTTCAAAACTTCACTCATTCTGTATCATCTTTCGATGATCCTGCAAATCCACGCCCATACCAGAGAATAATTAGAGATGATGATGAATATGGCAATCCGGATCTTGTTAACATTTATGGTCATGAACGAGAAAGGTTAACCAAAAAACGAAAAAGAAAAACAAATGCTAAAAAGAAATGTAAGACTTTATTGAATGTTGTTTCTTCTGTTATATTAAATGTTGTTTCTTTTAATTTATTAAATAAAGTGAATTGTTAATCAACAGGTTCCGAGGCAACGAGATAACGAGATATTGAAGACATAATCCGCGCTTCTCTAACGAACATTCCTCTCAATGTAAGTCAATTTATCGATTTATTTAAATTATTATTAATTGAATAAAAAATCATGCTATATTGATTGATTCGTTGTTTGTAGTTTGTTATGAACGTGAGCTCAATTCTTACTCTAACAAAAGACTGGAGAAATGGAAAAACGATTGGACGCGCGGGGTACCTTTACAATCAATTCTTATATTCATACGATATTAACTGAACGTTGTTTGAAATTTTGGTAGCATGTAATTTCTTTTATATATTTGTGATGATATATATTTCATGTTTTTGGTGTATTGGACGTATATATGTTTATGATTGTATGATTATTTATTTCATGATGTGTATGTTTATTAATCAATTTGATGTTTTGGTATATATATGTGGTATAAGTTTTGGTTTATGGTTTTATTATAGGATTTTTGGTTTATGGTTTATGGTATTGGACGTATATATAAGTTTTGGTTTATAGTTTTATTATAGGAATTTTAAAATATAAATTAATAATTAAATATATATATATATATAAAACCGCTGTCTATGTAAAATAATAAACGAATTTAAAAAAAATATATTGACTTAGACAGCGGTTGATAACCGCTGTCCAAGATTAAACTTGCAAAGCGGTTATAAATCGTTGTCCAAGTGCTTATCTTGGACAACGGTTTTTTATCAGCTGTCCAAGCTTGGACAACTGATGCTTGGAGAGCGGTTTTAACCGCTCTCCAAGGTCATTTTTCACAGTTGTCCAAGCCCAAATGTGTATTAGTGTATATTAAGAAATATAATAGTATACATTCAAAATATAAGAAGAAAATGAAAAAATATAACAATATTACATGCAAAACACAACAGTATTACATGAAGAATATAAAAGTATTACATTCAAAGAAAAAGGAAAAAATGTGAAGGGGATAGAATCAAAATAGAAGTAGTATTACACACAAAGCATAATAGTATTACCTTAAAAAACATAATAGTATTACGTTCAAAACATAAGAAAAAAAAAATTTTAAAGGATATTAAATGCAAAACTAAAGCATTATTATACAAAAAAAACATAATAGTACTACATATAAAACATAACAATATTACACTCGGCCCTCAACAAAACAACCCTGTAACCATTCAATAGTAACATTAACAATAAAACGTGAACACAATTACACAAATATATATGACTAGTTTAGTGCCCGCGTGTTACGCAGTTTTCTAATTAAAAATTACAACATTTTCAATAAATAATATATTTAATAATAAAAAATATAAATATGTACATAAATTCACTAAATATGAATCAATAATTTTTTAAGGTGTATATTAGTAAATTTTCTTAAACCTTGGGATAAGATTATTGTGTCAAATATTATTTATCCATGTTAGTATGAAGTTGAAACCTACAAATCAAAACAAAATAAACCGACTAAGAAAAAACTAATAAATTAATTAACATGTAATAATTAAAAAAAAAAAGTGAATGAATTATAATATAAAATACTTTTTCCACATTAAATATGTTAAGATATACTCCCTTCGTCCCAAAGAAATGTGCACGTTTACTGTTTTCACGTGTTTTTTCGAGCGAGTTTGTTATTAGTATTTGAAATGATAAAATAATTTTTAAAGATGCATGCAATAGATGAGAGATAGATCTATAATACCCCTCTTTAAAAATCACTTTATCATTTGAAATACTAATAAACAACTCGCTCACAAAAACTCGATAATAAAGTAGGTGTGCACGCTTTTATGGGATGGAGGTAGTACATAAGAGCAATTATAAAATAAAATTATTTATAAGAAATTAATAATTGAATATAATTCACACTAAAATTTGGAGTCCAAATAGGGTTAGGAAAGATCTTTTCTTAATCTCCAAGAAATCTTGAATATATCTCATATATTCTTCTTTCCATGTGTATTTTTCCACAAAAATCTCACACCCCATTTTACTCATTATTTTCGAAAAAAAATAAGAAGAAAGATTTCAAGATTGGATCTTTCTTGAATTTATGAGATATTCTTGTATTCCAAGAATACATATCTTTTTCCATAAAATCAAGAAAATCTTTTATTCCTTCTTATCCCCTAAATTTTCGAAAATTTATAATTAAAGAGATCAAGTGGGAGATTTCTTGAATTTATGGGTTGTATTCCAAGAATACTTATCTCCTTTCCATAAAATCTTTCCAAGAAAAATTTTCTCCCTCTTTTCTTTAATATTTTCGAAAAAACTGGAAATATAATGCAACAATAATTTATTTTATTTTAAGCACCTTTTATTTATTGGACTTTTATTGGGCTACTTGAGGGGTCTTTAGGAGAATTAAGATGGACCTTCCAATAGGCTTCTTAATTCCAATATTGAGCCACAATATAATTCAACTCATTAATGTTAATTAATGCCACTATATAATTAATATTGCACTATCCAACTTAACTCATATTACGGTAATATGGCTCTCGGTCATTATTTCCCGTGTTTAAGATTATTTAGTCCATTAATTAATTAAGCCACTGAAAAGATTTATATTAATTAATATCTTTATCCTTGGAGTAAGTGTTGGAGAATTAATTGTCCGGATCTATTCGGGTTGAATATTTAAATACAAATTTAATTCTAACAATTATTACTAGCATGAATTAATTCTATATTAATTCAAATAATAATTCAACAACCAATCATGCATACAATTAGTTCACGTAAATCCTACGCATGCGGAATTACTACGAGTTTACGTAAACTAACATCTCGGAGTGACAACCGTTGAGAAGATGGATCCCGTTCACACGAACACACCAAAAGGTCTTCTCAAGTATTCCCTTGCCCTTGTTCAACAATCCGGTGGAAGAAACTCGTGAACAATTTAACAAAAGGAAAAATAAAAATATGTTGCACCACCTTTGTGGATTTCTAATTTTTCCAACACATGGAATTGCATTGGGGATGAAATACTCATCCCCTATTTATAGAGGGAGTGTTTGTCGAATTTTAGGTGGAAAAATAAGATGGGGAAATATTTTCTTGATCTCCAAGAAATCTTGAATATATCCAATATATTCTTTTCTCCATATTTAAAATATTCCACAAAAATCCCAACTCCTCTTTGTTATGGAAATTTCGAAATTAATAAGGAGTGGAATCCAAGATTTGGATCTTCTTGAATTTATGAGATATTCTTGTATTCCAAGAATACATATCTTGTATTCCAAGAATACATATCTTGCATAATATCTTTCCAAGAAAATCAAGAAAATCTTTCCTCTCCTTATTTATTCAAAGTTTTCAAAAATTTCTTAATGGATAGCCAAGTGGGAGATTTCTTGAATTTAATGAGATAATCTTGTATTCCAAGAATACTTATCTACATTCCATAACAAAATTCAAAGAAAATCTTTCTCCCTCTTTTATTTATTATTTTCGAAAATTTAGGAAAAATAGGGCAACAATATTTTATTTAATTTTAAACACCTTTTTCAGTTATTGGACATTATGTTTGGGCTACTTGAGGGGCCTTTAGGAGAATTAAGATTGGACCTTCTAATGGACTTTGAATATTCAATATTGAGCCACAATATTATTCAAGCCCATAAATATTAATTAATCCCACTACATAATTAATATTGCACTATCCATCTTAACTCATATTACTGTTAATATGGCTCCCGGTTATTATTTCCCGTGTTTAAGATTATCTAGCCCATTAATTAATTCAAGCCACTGAAATAGCTTTCCATTAATTAATATCTTTTGTCCTTGGTCAAGGAACGGTTCAACATTATTATCCATACCGGAAACAAATTCCACTTGCAAGATTTGGTATGATAAATCTTATGAACCTCCCAAGGGGGCAAATCAAACGAAAGCGTATTTACACACCCATTCTTCGTATTAAATCTTAGCAATCGCATGTAACTAGTAATATTGCTCAAGATATAAAGTATTGAATCTCATTGATTCTCTACCCGTCATAAGTCAAAGCAATAATTACTAGCCACACGCGATCCTATTTAAGGGACGAAGATTAAAAATAACGAACCAATCGAGGTCTAATTCTTTTCTACGGTTCAAGGTCAAGAATTTATCCTCCCGTAGGGTCCTGCTCAAAGGCATCACCATGCACTAGTGTAATCTTTTGGTCATGACAAGTCAATCTAAGCCTTACACCTCAACCTTTCACGATGGATTGTTCATTTCCATCTAGGTCGTGAACCGCGTACTTTTAGTTACAAGGGACTGTTAATTTAATCTTCTGTGATCTGGTATCACTAAATTAACTACAATGTAACGCAGCATCGATTATTGAACAATTATGCAATAAATATATGTAACATTCAATGATATTTAAAGCATCAATAATAAATAATTTATTTCAGAAAATAAGACAGAAAATTCAGTTTGGTTATACAAAGTAAAAGCATACTTTCCAGTATAACCCCAACAATCTCCCACTTATACTCAAAGTCTGCTTTTAAATATACTACAACACATCTCATGTAGTTCCTAATACGTGACATCTAATGTCACCTACACGAACCTAATAATATCTCCCACTTATACTCAAAGCAGATTAACAACGGTCTTGACACCCATTCCTTCCACATGTCTCTCGAATGATTTCGAGGCGCACCTTTGTGAATGGATCTCGCCAGGTTGTCTTCCGACATGATTTTTGTCACCTCTATATCTCCTCTCTTAACGATTTCTCGATAAGATGGTATTTCCTTTCAATGTGTTTGCCGCCTTGCGGGGCTCTTGGTTCCCTTGAATTTGCAATCGCCCGCATTATCACAAAGAAATAGTGATTGTGCCGGGCAAATTCGAATCGCATCCAAGTCCACTAGGAAGTTCTTGAGCCAAACCGCTTTTTTCGCTACCGCAATAAATTACGATTCGACTTCCATGGTAGAATCGGCGATGCATTTCGCTTAACGCTTCTCCATGTCACGGCTCCTCCCCCATGCAAAAACACACTACGGGAGGTAGATTTTTCTCGAGTCTAAGTCCGATTAGAAATCCGAGTCCGTAACCGATGGGGGATTAGACTATTCGATCGATAAATTAACATTCTATCCCGAAGTTCTTTTCGGATACTTCGTATCGTTTTTAATAATCGGATCAATGCTCTTTTTCCGGGTTACTTTGATATCTTGCCACCATGCCAACGGCAAAGCAAATATCTGGTCTCGTGCACAGCATTGCATACATAAGGCTTCCGACAGCCGAAGCATAAGGAATGTCTTTCATGTCATCTATCTATTTTTGTGTCTTAGAGCACATATCCTGGATAGATGGATTCCATGCCCGAAAAGGTAACGTAAGCCTTTCTTCGAATCCTCGCATCTTTGAATCGCTTCAAGACAAAAAGATCTATATATGAAGCTTGCGATAAGCCTATCATCATTTTCTTGCGATCTCGAGTGATCTTGATCCCAAGGACGTGTCCTGCTTCCCCTAAGTCCTTCATATCAAACTATTTCAAAAGTCATGCCCTTACGTCTGACAATACCTTTACATCGTCTCCGATGAGCAGAATATCGTCTACGTATAATACTAAGAATATCAATGCAGTTCCGACACGCTTCTTGTACACACAACTTTCATATTCATTTTGATCAAACCCATAAGACTTTATTACATGATCAAAACATTGGTTCCAAGCTCTGGATGCTTGTTTGAGTCCGTAAATGGACTTCTTGAGCTTACAAACTGGGTGTTCTTGGCCTTTTTTAATGAAGCCTTAGGGTTGTTGCATATAGATTTCTTCTTCAAGACTTCCGTTAAGGAAAGCTGTCTTGACATCCATTTGTCAGATTTCAAAGTCGAGATCGCAAAGAATCGACAAGAGAATTCGGATGGACTTGAGCATTCTACTGGTGAAAAGGTTTCCTCATAGTCGATCCTTCTTTTCGAGTATAACCTTTTCGCCACAAGCCTTGCCTTGAAGGTTTCCACCTTCCCGTCCGTCCCCTCTTTTCCTCTTGTATACCCACTTACAACCAATGGGTTTGACCCCATTGAGTGGTTCGACTAGCTCTCACACTCTGTTATGATACATAGAACCCATTTCGCTTCCATTGTTTTGCCAAGAAACCGCATCCTTGTCTTGGATTGCCTCATCGAAGTCCATGGGTCTCGATTCATCTTGTGGGGACTAAGTCCGAGGACTCTTCTAGCCCCATGAATCTCTCGGGTTGTTTCACAACCCTCCCTTACGACGAGGTTCCGGTTGTGTAAGTGTGTCATTTTGTATGTCATCTTGTACAAAGTAATCGAGGTTAGCCCTCTAAGCTCATTTAAGGTAATCTCACTTCGGGTTTTTTTTTCGCTCATATAGTCTTCTTCCAAAAATCTAAAGTGGGTGCTTATGACCACCTTTTTTGATCTTCCGGACCATAGAACATACACCCTTTTGTTCCCGGGGTATCCTATATAAATGTATTTTAATTTCGATCGAGGGTCCAATTTGTCCGCCATTTACTTGTCCAACACGAGGCGGACACCCCCAAATTCTCATGTGTCTCAACCGGGCTTGTGCCCGGTCCACAATTTTTTGGGAGTTTTGGGAACCCGACTTGATGGCACCAAGTTCGTAATATAAGCCGTTGTTTCCAAGGCGTGACCCCGAATCGACTTGGGTAGATCCACATAACTCATCATTGATCTAACCATTTCTAAAAGAGTTTGTTTTTTCGCTCGCAACCCCGCTTTTATTGAGGGGTTCCGGTGCGATTATTTGGGATACAATCCCTTCATCCGATAAGTAGTTCAAGAACTCATATTTGAGGTACTCGTATCCACACGCATCGATCGTAGAGACTTGATACGTTTTTCCCTATGGTTCTCTGCTAGAGCCTTAAATTCTTTGAATTTGTCAAAGGTCTCAGATTTATGCTTCATAAGGAAAATGTAGTCGTACCTTGAGTAATCATCAATGAAAGTGTTGGTCCCGGTGAAAACGAGTCTTACACGTGTATGGGGGGAATACACGTGTTGGTTGATTTTAAAACTTTTTCTTCGAGGTCACTTTGGGTCGATAATCCTCAAGATTAGTTCGAGA
The DNA here is from genome assembly GCA_037126765.1 of Stenogyne calaminthoides. Taxonomy (NCBI): domain Eukaryota; kingdom Viridiplantae; phylum Streptophyta; class Magnoliopsida; order Lamiales; family Lamiaceae; genus Stenogyne; species Stenogyne calaminthoides. The sequence continues at coordinate 5,549,765 of JBBCBC010000005.1, forward strand.
AGACAGATTGCTTCCGAGTCAAAGTCTCATCGAGACAGTGATCCCGAAGCCGCCAGATACCTCAGATAATCCCAACTGAATCCTGAGTGTCAGAGATCCTAAGTTGCTTGGATCAGATAACTAGCTTACTGAATCCTCAGAAGAGAGTTCAGTTTGATAACTATCTGTTCTAGCTACTCGATCGTCTTGGAATGGAATGGTCCCTTAGATTATACTCGTTTTAAGCTTTCTTCAAAAAACCTTCCCTTTATGAAATAGTGATTAGGCCATGTGATTCACTTATGCAACTTCAGTGGATTGATTCCAACCGAATATCGATGAAAAGTATGCTTTCAAAAATCAAGTCAATGCAATAGTTAAGCCACGAGATAAGGAAAGCAATAAAGAACACATAGATTATAGTGGTTCGGAGACTCAAGCTCCTACATCCACTCTCCGACTCTTCAGAGAAATTCACTATCAACTTCGAGTTTTTCGACTACCTCGTAGTTTACTTACTCAACTTCGTACGAAGTTTTCCCGACTACTCCACGTAGTTTACTTTTACTCAACCCGACCTTGAGTTTTCCGACTACCTCCGTAGTTTTACTTACTCAATCACACACAAGCTTTCGGACTACCCCATGAGCTTACTAACTTCTCCTCTATAGTTTTTCGACTACTCCGCGTAGTTTACTAACTCTTTACAACTCTACTCACCAACAAAACACACTCCAACTACCTTCTCAAGGGTTTGGGGTTTCTCGGTTGGTTTCCAACTAGGATGAGATATCCTTTACAATGAAGCACAATGCAAAGGGTTAGGATATCTCGACTAAGCTTTGGATAAATCTTATCAATCTAGGCTTAGTAAAGTGAGCTCTCTTCAATATAGAAGCACTTGGGAAATTCAAGGTATTTTGAGTGCTTTAACTTTTGCAAGAATAAGTTTGAGCTCTTGAGTTCGTGATAAATTTCCGTAACCTTACAAAGTAGAGGGTCACCAGTATTTATAGGCATACACCAAGGTCACTCTTGAAAACTATCCGTTGGAGAGATAGCTTCGTGAGTTCCCTCTTATGGTGTGTGAGAAACGGCTATATTTAGGGTTTGAAACTCCCTAACATGTTTTAGGCAATAACCTTTCATGTAGCCGGTCTTCACTTTTTGCAGGATCGAACTTTCGACATCCGACATCTTTTTTCAGCTGCCCTTCACCGTCGATTGTCAAGATGGTACAATGTCGTCTTCCTTTTTTGACTTTTGTCTTCGTTAAAAGTTGTAGACACCTTCAACGGTTTTTTTGGTTACAAACTCGAGTTTGATATAACCTTAACAACACCGACTTAGTTCCTTTTATGCGCATTTGAATGTCTTCGCAATATCTATCTTTCTAAAGGCATCGCGTTTCTCTCGATATTGCATCCTTCAAATAGATATATTGATTGCCTCGGAACATTGAGTTCATCGCGAGCTTTCGGTACATTCTTGAGTCTTGATTCTTGTGCTTCGATATTCTTGATCTGATTTCTCGGTCTTGATCTTGCGTCTTGAGTCTTGAGGTCTTACGAGTCTTGGTCTTGAGTCTTTAGATTTATCTTGTGATATATTTGAGTCTTCATCTTTGAGTCTTGAGTTCTCGATTTATCTTGAGTCTGATATCTCGATTTATCTTGAGTCTTGAAACTTCCGTTTTCATCTTTGAAAAACGATTTCTTGACATATCTTTGAGTTCTTGAGTCTTGAGAACCTATCTGAACTATGTCTGCTGACTATATTTTTGCGAGATAACATCTGAATACTCTAAAAGCGAATCGACTCAACTATCAAGATCATTACGAACATGTCATACTTTTCGGGGTATTGGGATCTTAATCAAAATCATATAATCTTTTATTAAATTCATCTCCCAACAATTTCCCTTTTTTGATGATGCCAAAACCTATCTTGTTTACAAACAAAAAAAAATAACCTATACTCAGGTTTCAGTTTATTCTTTTACAAGATTGGTTCCTGGACAGAGAATCTCCCAACAATTTCTTTTTAAGAAGGGAATCTCTTTAAATAGAAAGTCTCTCAACAATTTAAATCATTCAACAGATTTCTTCAGTAATGAATCTTTCTAAAATAGATCATTACCAAATACTTAAGCAATTTTTTCATATCATCATACAATCAGTTCAGAGACATATATTCAGCATATCAAAATAAAGACATGTAAATAAGATAATGAGATATTATCTTTTGAGCAAAATGATAAATCTTCATTGATGATAAGTATACATTTACAGATTACAATGAATTTATCAAACAAAATCAAAAAGACAAAATTTAAAGATTACAGAATCTTTTCGAGTTCTTCAAACCTTGATGCTTAGATTCGCTCTTGATTTATTTCATTTTCCACTTCATCACTGGCACCTCCAGTTGAACATTCCGAAAAATCTTTTTTCTTCAACTCATTCTCTCTCCTTAATGATGTCCTGATTTGTTCCTCGTTAGTCCCAATCGACCAAAGATCTTGAGCAATTTCTTGCGTAATGGTTTTTTCATTTACCAAGCCATTACCAAGTCTTGGAGTGAGGATAGGAATATGGACCAGGGGCTACTATCTGTACTCCACCTTCATCCGCAAGGTTAATCCAGCTTTGGAGATACTTTGGATAGAAGGTTAGAAGATATTCAATGAAAGCTTCGTTCTGATCTGAGCCTTCCCCTCTCCATTCCCCGAGAACATCGTTAATTGAACCAGAAGGTTCTCTTCACTTCTTCCCACATGTCGTTGAGTTTAATGGGCATCCATTTATCAACGTGGGGCCACTTCAGCGCTTTCGATGTTCCCTTCCTCTTGCTCGCAAACCTCCTGAAGTCACTCCTTCGCTTCTGCTCTTCGTCTATCTTCTTTATGATCACAGACGCTCCTGAGACCGAAGCGGTGACTTTCTTAGCTTGTTCTTTTGGAGTGTCTTGAGCATCTCGGTGTTGAAGACTTTCTTCGAGGTTGAGACTCGATTCTTCAGATCTTCTTCATCCGTAATCACTTTCTGGATTGGCTTAGAAGCCTTCACACGTTTGCTTACAGTTGAACAACGCCCAAGGCTTTTCTCTTCATAGGCGATTCGACTCGGCTGGCTTGTTCCAACCTTAGTTCTAACTTTCGGTTTCTCTTGCAACCTCAAGCATGGTTTGCTCAGAGACTCGAGTGTAGATGGGCTTCTCCACTTGAGCAAATTTCAATTTCTCAGTAGCTTCGACTTCTTTTAAGGCTTTGGCTAGATTGATCATTTCAGCATCTTTCTGAGCCTTCTTTTCCAAAGTACGTGCCATGAACTTCCTGAGGTCTTCACCTTCCTTTTCCCCTTCTTGGCACCGTAATTTGGAAGAAGTCTGGAGAGAGCTGTGTCCATGTGATAACGCTCTTTGCTCACACATCGGATCTCTCCCGCTGGGCGATCTTGCTAATCTTCCATTTCTCTCGATGTGGTTCTTAGCCCGCACGGTTCTTCGAGATATGTGGGCAAACCGCCGAGAGAGTGCATCTTTAAGCATCTCTGTCATCTTGGTCATGAACATCGAGCTCATTTCCTCAATGGCCAGATTTGATCAAGACCTCATTTTTTCTCTGCTTAGTTTCACCTCTAGAAATTCAATCGATTCTCGTGCTTCGGTTTCATTTCAAAGATTTAACTTCTGCGTTGACTCCTCCAAACTTTTGCATTCAAATTTTTCTTCCACGGAGGTCATCCGAGTGGTCGAGTGTTTTGTATCGCATCCGGTTCAAGAATGGCTAAGACCTTCCATTGTCCGAGCTTGATTGGCCAACGTTTCTTCCATCGAAAGCAATTTTGATCGCCATTGGCTCAATCTTCTCAAGTTTCTCCATTACGGAGTGAGATCAATCTCAGAACCTTTTGCACCTTCTGTCTTTGTTTGATCATCCCGAGCTCGGTCTCCATTTGAGCCTCGGTCGCTTATCGACAATTCGTAATTAAAGATAGTACTTTCAAGAATTTGGCATAATTGTCAATAGTGCCAAAAGGTACACTGAAGAGTAAGTGCTAACCGCCCCGAGGTTGATCACAATGAAGTCTCTTTTTTCTATGTGAGATCGATCCTCAAAGATCTCCCCGTTGGTCCCCATCTCCATCTTTTGGATTTGTCTCATTGCTAGGGCACCAACTTCATTGTTTCTTCTTCACTAGCTTCCTCCGAATCAAATTTCATCAAAATCAGAATTTTTCATCTCGAAGCTTTGTCCTTCCGAACCCGAGAAGTCGGGTCAGAAGGTCTGCCTCCTCATTCCACCAGTCTTCCCCTCCGAACGCAAAGCAATGTCAAGCATCTCGGGAAGAGTCCGATTGAGGATATACACTGCCGCCCCAGACCAAGAAAACATCTTTGCGATCGTATGAGTTTGAGCTTCGAGTAGTGATCAAGGATGAACCGTTCCCTTGCTCCCTCCATTAATATTCTTCACCCTCGCCTTCCCGTCCTAGGGCTCTCCGATTCGATGGGAAGGCTCTTCCGCTATGGGATCAAGCAATAGATCACTCTGAGCTCATCAAGAATATTTTGCTCACCCGAGCCTCAAGAGTGTCCGAAGTTTGTGCATTCAGTCCTCGATTTGCATCCCCAGTTGGTTCGAGGTCTGCCCGCATATCCTCGGTTTGAGTCTAAAGGTTGGCTCGTCGGTCACCAGCCTGCCGTCTTCGGATCGGCTCGAGTTTGTCTCTTTCAATCGAACTTCTACATGGGGAGGTAGGCATCTCTCGAGGTCTGAGCTCCCTTAAAATTTCCCGAGAAATTTTATCCGGCCGATGATGTCTCGAGCACCTCGGAGAAGATCCTGCCCTCGATCGATCCTGTGTCAGAGACAACCCTGAGCCATCACTTGTAATGGCGAACTCGAAATGGTTTTGCCCTCCGGTTGTATCTCCTAAGAATCACTGCTACCTTCCATCGGTGAGAACCACCAATCTTTTTGCGCTTTGGAGCAAGATCCTTCCGCTTCATCAATTTTGCTCCTTGCTCCATTTTTGCCTCCAACAGAACCTTCCCCGGGTTTGTTGGGTCTCTTTCTCGGCAATTTTGATAAGGTGATTCTACCTTCTTTTTCTCTTTTCCTCGAATGGCGCTTCTTCCACAAAGAATGGGCTTGAAGAGAATTTTGGTTTTAGGGAATGGGGTTGAATTGGCGAAGATATCCTCCTCTTCGCACATCTCCAAAATATAAGCAATTTTGGTGGCATGGTGGATCTTGCCTTTCATCGTGATTGTCCCATGACCCTTTTTTGACCTTGGCTTGCTCGGTCACCATCTCGAATTAAGAATTTAGACGGTTGAAGTCGGTGGTAGGAGATGCCTCGATCGCCGGGTTTGTTGAGTCTCTTTTTCACCAAGAATGGTGGTTCAACCTTCTTTTCTCTCTTCCCCGATGACCGCTTTTTGCAAAGAATGGGTTTAAAAGAGAATTTTGGATTTAGGGAATGGGGTCGAATTGGCAAAGATATCCTCCTCCTCTCTGCACATCTCCAAAATGTAAGCAATTTTGGTGGCATGGTGGATCTTGCCTTTTATTGAGATCGCCCCGTCAACCTTCCTCAAAACTTTGGTCCGCTCACTCACCGTCCGAATAGAATTTCCCGGTTGAAGTCGGTGGTGGGTGAAGGCCTCTATCGCCATCATCCGAGCCGGGTCACCGATGCTCAAAACTCCCGCAAGACTCATGATGTACTTGCTCACAATATCCATCAGCACACGATATTGTGGCTTTAGATGTCTCTTATGCAAAGTTGCCTCAAACTTCACAGGATTCTCAGCAATCCTATCAAGGTACTCCTATTCTCTACCCGACATATACATCGCAGGATCCTCTCCTCTATCACAGAGCTCAAACACATCATTCAGATTTTTCGGAATTATGCACAAATCCCTCTCAAAATCGACGTATTTTGACGAATGCTCTAAATGTGATGTGGTAATCGAAGAATGTATACCATCTTCTTCATTTATTCTCAAATTACGATGAATTGATTACCTCTTTTTGCGAACTCGCGGTCGGGTGGGGCTACTGCGACTAGATGGGTGAGTTTAGCCAGTCGGATCATATGCAGAGCCTCCTCTTCTGGATTTGAGTTGGTTGTGCTTTCAAGTGAGACAATGAACTCGTACCACGGCTTGTTGGTTATGGCTAATTTCTCGAACAAGGTTGGGGCCATTTTAGAGATTGAATTAAGAATTTTGAAGTTTTAGGGTTTAGAGATTTCTGGGCAAAGGGATTTTTAACTGCAGAGGATTTGGGAACGAAGGGTTTGATAAAATTTTGGCTTAAATGTCTTAAAGGGGTATATATATAGCTTCGAGATTGTGGAGAATCGTGTTGGTTAGGTGAAAAGCAACGGTTGAGATTAATCTCCGATTAATCGGGTATACGAACCGACGATCTCTAAAAAGTTAAGCCGCCAAAATATCCTCATTGGTCAATAATGTGGCAGAGCATTAAATGACTGTTGACCTTCTTCGGAATTTAAAACGATCCCGCTCAAAAACATTCCTCAGGTGTTTTATATTTATTGCGAATGATTACTGAGTTTTATTTGAGCAATAAATGAGTCGCATGAGTCTTTACTTCTTCAGACTAAATTCTCTCTATCAGTCTTTTACCGAAAGTAATCATCCTTGATAAAATGTCAAGATAATACTTAAGATCGAATGGGTTCAAGATGCTCTCGAGTAATCGACCTTCAAGAAATGAAGTTTCCCCGAGACTCGATTCAAGATTTCCATTTTATCTTGAGTTTCTCAGTAGAATTCTGAGAAAGCTTCATGCATCTGAAAATCTTCAATTTTTTTCAGATTTACTCTATACACCTGGTTCCAACATCCCTAATTCAACCGAAAGTTCACGAAATCTTGATTCAAACCCAAAGGTTTAGTCAAGATATCAATTTTGCTTATCAAGATGAATTTTCTCCATCCTTATGTCCTTTTTCTCGACATGATCTCTCGATGAAGTGATGTCCGATATCCACATGCTTGCATCGGTGTGCAATAACCGGATTTTTGTGAAATAGCAATGGCACTATTGTTGTCACAAAATATTGGTACTTCATTGGCTTCAACTTTATAATCCCTTAATTGTTGTCTGAGCCAAAGAATCTGAGCACGCAGCCTTCCTCGCAGCCCATGTATTCAAATTTTAGAGTTCGTTGTTATCGAGGTCTTTTTTTTGAAAACCAAGATATCACTTTTGCTTCCTAGAAATTGACAAGTTCTTGTTGTGGACTTCACAATTCTACAACCTCCATAGTCAAGATCCCGAAAGTAACCAGTTAATTCAAGGTTATCATCACCGATACCATAATCCTCTATTCATCGTGCCCTTAAGATATCTTAGTATCTTTTTCGAACCTCCATGTGACTAGTCTTAGGATTAGCTTGGTATCTTGCACATATCCCAACAACAAATGTTATATCCGCCTACTTGTCAGAAGATAGAGCAATGATCCAATGATTCCTCTATAATAAAGATGATTCACCGACGGCCTTCTGAATCAGGATCCATCTTGTAGTTAGTATTCATAGGAATCCTAACTGCATTGCAATTTTGTACACCATATTTTGCAATCAGATCTCTGGTGTATTTTGCCTGGTTGATGAATATTCCTTCCTTTGATTGTTTTCACTTGAAGACCTAGAAAGAAATTCATCTCTCCCATCATTGACATCTCAAACTTGCCTTTCATCGGTGTTGAAAAACTTTTCACACGGTGATGGTTTGGAGATCCAAAAATGATGTCATCAACATATATTCTGAACTAGTAAGATCTCTTCCCCATCCTCTATCCCGAACGAGTTCTATCAACAAATGACCTTTGACAAAACCATGGTCAAGAAGAACCGAGAAAGAGTATCATACCATGCTCTGGGTGCTTGCTTGAGACCATACAAAGCTTTTTCCGAGCCCTCAGAACTTGGTCATTCTTTTGAATCCAGGAGGTTGTTCTACATAAACCTCTTCTTTAAGCACACCGCTCGAAATGCACTTTTCACATCCATTTGATAGATCGTGAACTTCATGTGGGCAGATATGCAAGAAACAACTGATGGCCTCTAGTCTTGCAACAGTGTGTAAAGGTTTCATCATAATCCAAGCCTTCTTCTTGGGAATAACCTTGTGCAACTAGCCTTGCCTTGTTTCTTACAATGTTGTTGTTTTCATCTCTTTTATTCTTGAAAACCCACTTGGTTCCAATGACATTGTGCCTTTCGTGTCTATCTACCAACTCCCATACTTCATTCCTTGAGAATTGATTTAGCTCATCTTGCATAAGAAGAATCCAATAAGAATCTTGTAGAGCTTCACCAATCTCAAAGAGTTCTTTTCTCCGAAAGGAAGCAATGTATAGTGCACTCTCACCATGGAACCTTCTTGTCTTAACACCTCAAAGATTAGATCACCCACAATCGACTTGTAGGATGACTATCTAACCATTTCCTTCTTGATGTTCCCCTTCAATAATATCCTCAACATTTGAGATGTTAGGTTCATTTAAATCAAGAAACTCAGGAACAACAAAAAAGGAGAAAGAGAATCATCTTCCTCGGGAGATTCTATTCGTAACATTGTCGAGACATCTGCTCCTTTGGTTGATAGATTCAGAATTTGCCTCACCGTGACCACATCTTCATTGGCATCACATACCGAAGTCCGAACGGTGTCTGCTCGCATTGGTCACCGTTGGAGTGTTGGTTTTCCCGAGGCTCACCATCCTCGAGTTCCATCCCGAACTTCCTTATCCGAGTCCGAGTCACCCAATCATAGAATGTGACCGACTTCTTTTTTTTTAGGTTCAGTGGATGATTTATCTTTCGCTTCAGCTTAACTGGTGATCCTCTTAGTCGGGTTCATCTCAAGATCATGTTCCCTGCTTTTCCCAACACAAATAGATTCATTAAAAACAACATGAGGTGTTTCCTCCACAATAAGAGTCCTACAGCTTGTAAACTCGAAGTTTTTTATCGACTTCGTAATATCCTAAGAATATTCCTTCATCGCCTTTTACTATCAAAAAGTTTTCAACCGATCTTTACCATTATTGTGTATGAAACACTTGCAACCAAAACACACGAAAGAAAAGAAAACAAGAGGCTTCTTTCATTCCAAAGCTCATAGGGTGTTTTGCCTTGACTCTTGGTCAAGATGGATCTGTTTCGAGAGTAGTACGAAGGTTGATGCCTTCAAATTTCAAAAAATTTTAGGAATGTCACTTTCAAATATCATAGTCCTTGCAGCCTTCTTTCGTAGTCCCGTTCCTCCTTTCAAAGAACACCATTCATTTGAGTGGTCCTTGCACCGATGTTTTTCATGAAATTCCATTCTCTCGCACAATAATCGATATGATATGATTTATGAATTCAGTTCCTTTATCGATCTCGATTTTGACCACACTCGATTTTTCTCAATATCGAGCCTTTTCAAGAATTCGGCAGCTTTTATCCGAAGTCTCTTTCTTTATCGAGTAAGAATATGACCCAAGTATATCTCGAGTAGTCATCAACTACTACCAATGTGTATTTCGCCATTAGTGCTTACAGTGTTATAGGACCAAAAGATCCATATGTAGTAATCAAGTATTCTTTCAAAGAGAAACCTCAACTTTACTTTTTTAAATGATGTTCTTATCTGTTTTCCTTTCTCGCACGATCAAAAATATGTTCTCATCGAACACTTTTGTTAGCAACCCTCTCACAAGATCTAATCTTGCAAGCTTGTTCGTGGTTTTGAAATTTAGGTGATTCATTTTTTTATGCCATAACCAATCGGGTATCTCGTGGAACTTTTAGCAATTAAACATGTATCTTTAGGAGCAGTAACTCCAATCAAAGAAGATACACATTCCCTTTTCTTGTACCCAAGTAAAACTTTTCGTGATGTATCATTTTTTCACAAAACATAAGTTCTTAGAGAACTCAACATTGAAACCCTTATCACGTAATGGCTAATTGAAAGTAAATTATGCTTCAATCCAGATACATATGAAACACCATGGATATGAATCGAGTCGATTTCCAAAGTTCCATATCCTTCACCGTCCCTTGAATTATCTCCAAAAGTGATCAGGCCTCTTTGTTCAACATAGTCATCGAGTGTCTTCTTGTATCCTCGTCATATGTCTTGAACATCCACCGTCGAGATACCAAATGTCGAGTTTTTTTCATCTCGCTTTCATCGGTGCCATGTGATCATTAGTCAGGTTTAGTGCCCTTGTTTTCCTCCCGAAAAACAGATCAAATCTTAGGTACCCAATTTGTGTAGGGTCCTACAAGGTTAGATGTACCTTTCGAATCCAAATCGCCTCGACAACTCTAATCACTTTAGAGTGGCTAATTTGTCTTCCATAAAATCAACATACACATCTACTACACGGGTGCCTTAGCGCTTTTTCGTGTATGTGTGCTAGCTTTAGCATGAACATGGGCTTTTGAATTCTCTTTTGGTTCAGCCTTTGTTCAGTGATGCTTGGGCTTTTGTGCAACGTTGGTCTAAATCTTTGTTGACTCGGGTTCGAGATAACCTTTACCTTTTAGGCAAGTGAGGTTTGTGTTTGTTCAGATCAAATCTGGGTCTTTCGATTGCATCGAGGACTTGGTCTCTTCGCTTGAGAATGTCTCTGCCGAGTGTTTCTCATCCGAGGATTCTCTCCGATGGTTCAATTGTGGAGCTTTTCAGATTTGCATTCTTAGCCCGAGGCTTTGAAGTACTTGCTCGAACTTTCTTAATCGATCTTTCAGTTTTCTAGCCTTCACCGAGGTTTGGGCTTTTAACCCCGATCATTCAGTTTTCAAAACCATAGGTCCTTTTCCTTGTTTACAACCTCGGGGCATTACTTCACTTGAAGTGTAGGTGCCATCGGGTTTTACAAAGATAGTCTTCTTGCTACATGATGTAGCATTTAGATGACCTTGTGAGGTTCCCCCGAGTGTATCCTAATCCAGCTTTTTATAATGGCAGATCTCGGGTAACTCAATTTCATCTATCACATTAGATGCTTTATTCAATAGAGTTAACTTTTCGCACTATCCTCACAGATTCAGAGAGTTTTATGCTTCTCAGAGAGGTCATTGAACTTCGATTCCGATTAAGTGAATCTCTTGGTGGATTTTCTACTTTTTTCAAATTAGGGACATGATCAACTTTTCTTTCTTCGGAGAGTTGTACTTTCGTAACATCCGATTCATCAAGAGGCTCCCATTAATTGGAGAAGTGATCTCGGTTTTTGCTAGAGTCTTTCCATTTTAGATTTTTAGCATTCCGATTCCTTATTCTCGCTCTTGAGTTTTATTTACTTAAATCCCTTGCAAAACAAAGATAGTCCTTCATCATCGATTCTCAAAAGAATCCATCAGTCAAAATGACTGCTTTTCAGTGGAACTTGAAAACTCTTGTGCTAGTGTAGAGCAACAATGAGATGTAAGAGTTTACCTCCTCAATGGCCATCGTATGGATGTCATCACTTTCACCGCTCGAGAATATCTCATCTCAAGAGCTAGATCCTCCTCGTGAGTGTTCTTCTTCTCGCAACCATGGCCTTTTTTGCTTGAGAACTTCCGTCTCTTTTAGCTTGTCTTTCTCTTCTCTCCTTAAGACTCAACACCGACAATCATAATCGAAGTTGACCTTTCTTCCGCAATTATAAGATCTGCTGGCATCATCATCCCGACATTTTTTCTTTGGACTTGGAGTCCTTTTTTTCGATGAAGATCCTTCACCTTTCGTGTCCTTCTTCTTCTCGCTTGATCCGTCTCGTGTTTCTTCCGCACTGTGGGTTCCTCGTAATAGCTTTTTGTATTTTCCAAATCATTATTAGGTTTATTAAACCTCCTTGCCATCGCTTTATTTTTCCTCAAGCTCATCCCGATGTTTCGCATGGGGGTTCTCGAATCTCTAGTTTTTTTGTGTTTTATCTTTTGGCTTTTAAAGCCACATTCTTACTCGATGAAGAATCATCTTTGTCACCTTTTTGGATTTTTTATCAATTACAAATTCATAGGCTTTCAAATTTCGGAGAAGACTTGTTGGTATGGCATTGAACTAATGTTCTTGGTGTTTTCAATCACCACTGCATGGATATCCCATTTCTTAGAAAGACCTCTAAGAATTTTCAATGCCACTTCTCTTTGTGGATATTTCTTTCCAAGTGCGTTTAGATCATTCATGATGCTAGTGAATCAATTCCAATTTGTCTATTGATTCACCATCATCCATTTTTAAAACTGGGCCAAACTTTCCAATTGCCACTTTAAAAGTTTGTTTTCTTTTATATGATATGATGCGTTTTGGCACATAACAGCCTAGTGTATCCTATATCTCTTTAGCAAGATTATTGCCGGAGAGATCATTCCCATCACACCATCATCAATTGTACTATATAGCGTGTCTTTTGCAATGTAGTCTAGATTGACTAACTTTCTCTCCTCAGGAGTTAGTTGGTCATCAGACTTAGGAAATTCTACTCTAGGATCAATTCTCTTCTTCTCAGAATTCGGATTCACCACAAAGAAATTTGAATGGTCCTTGAGAAACCACTCTCCACACACGCCATGTTTGAATACGATGAGCCCGCATTCTCGCCTCCATAGATCATAGTTCTCATCGAGAACATGGGAAGTTTTTTAGAAGACATTTTTCCGATCTTTTGAAAAGAAAAATTTCAAAGAATAAGATCGATTCAGATAGACCACAAGTATTTTGAAAATAAAACTTTTGGTCAACACAAACAGGGTCAAGTTGAACCACCGCTTTCCGATACCACTTGTTGGTCCCGTGAAAACGAAGTCTTACACGTATGGGGGAATACACGTGTTCAAAGGATTTTAAAACTTTTTCATCGAGGTCACTTTGGGTCGATAATCCTCGAAGATTAGGTTCGAGAAGAAGAGATCGGCTCCGAGTCAAAGTTCATCGAGATGGTGATCCCGAAAGCTTTCAGATACCTCGATAATCCCAACCGAATCCTCGTGGTGTTAGAGATCCTAAGTTGCTTGGATCGATAACTAGCTTTCATCAATCCCCTGAAGAGACACGCGGGTTTTGATAACTATCCGTTCTAGCATTTACTAATGCAAGGAATGGTGGCCCTTAGATTATACTACTCGTTTTAAGCTTTTCTTCAAAAACCTTCCTTTATGAAATAGTGATTAGGTCGTGATTCACTTATGCAACTTCAAATTGATTGATTCCAACCGAATATCAAGTGAAAATATGCTTTCAAAATCAAGTCAATGCAAACAAGCTTAACACGTATAAAAGCAATAAAGAACACAACAATTATAGTGGTTCAGAGACTGCCTCCTACATCCACTCTCCGACTCTTCGTAGAAATTCACTATCAACTTCGAAGCTTTCGACTACCTCAGTAGTTTATTTACTCAACTCGCCCCGAAGTTTTCTCGGGACTACTCCACGAGTTTACTTACTCAACCCGACTTGAGTTTTTTCGACTACCTCCGTAGTTTACTTACTCAATCACACACAAGCTTTCAGACTACCCCTGTAGCTTACTAACTTCTCCTCTAGAGTTTTCTGACTACTCCGCGTAGTTTACTAACTCTTTACAACTCTACTCACCAACAAAATACACTCCAACTACCTTCTCAAGGGTTTGGGGTTTCTCGGTTGGTTTCCAACTCAGATGAGATATCTTTTTACAATGAAGCACAATGCAAAGGGTTAGGATATCTCGACTAAGCTTTGGATAAATCTTATCAATCTAGGCTTAGTAAAGTGAGCTCTCTTTCAATATAGAAGCACTTGGGAAATTCAAGGTATTTGAAAAGTGCTTTAACTTTTGCAAGAATAAGTTTGAGCTCTTGAGTTGTGTATAAATTTCCCGTAACCTTACAAAGTAGAGGGTCACCAGTATTTATAGGCATACACCAAGGTCACTCTTGAAAACTATCCGTTGGAGAGATAACTTCGTGAGTTCCCTCTTATGGTGTGTGAGAAACGGCTATATTTAGGGTTTGAAACTCCCTAACATGTTTTAGGCAATAAGTTTTCATGTTCGGCCTTCACTTTTTTTTGCACCGAACTTTCGACATCCGACATCTTTTTTCAATGGGCCCCACACCGATTAAATCAAGATGGGTATGTTGTCAGAATGATTCTTCCTCTTTTTGACTTTTTGTCTTAGAATTAAAGGTAGACACCTTCAACGGTTCTTTTTTGGTTACAAACTCTCGAGTTTGATATAACCTTCCAACAACACTTCTCGACTTAGTTCCTTTTGTCCGCATTTGAATGTCTTCGCAATATCTATCTTTCTAAGGCATCGCTTTTCTCAAAGATTGCATCCTTCAGATAGATATATTCAATTGCCTCTAACATTCAGTGTTCATCGAAGCAGTTAGATTTAATCAAAATTCTAAATCTTTTAATTATTGTGCTTTCGATATTCTTGATCTCTGATTTTCGATCTTGATCCTTGCGTCTTAGAGTCTTGAGCCTTCAGTCTTTTGGTCTTCGAGGTCTTGAGTCTTCTGAGTCTTGATTTATCTTGACGAGGATATCTTGAGTCTTCATCTTTGAGATCTTGGTTCTAAATTTCATCTGAGTCTCTGATATCTCGGTTTCATAAAACTTTCGATGGTTTATCTTCGAAACTTAAGTTTCTTCAGAACATCTTGAGTTCTTCGTAGTCTTGATAACCTATCCTGAACTATATCTAAAAGACTATACATTTCGTAGATAACATCCCGAATACTCTAAATCCCAAGAATCGACTAACTATCAAGATCATTCTTGAACATGTCATACTCAGGGGTTTTGGGATCTTAATCAAAATCATATAATCTTTTATTAAATTCATCTCCCAACAGAAAGTGACGAAATACTCATAACCTCCTCTTGCTTTGATTGATATTGGACCACATACGTCTGTGTGAACGATTTCTAACACTTCTTTGGCTCTATTCCGTCCTAATGCCCTCTTGGTCATTTTACCTCCAAGCAAGATTCGCAAGTTGGGATTGGTTCAATCCGGTGAGACTCCAATGAACCATCTTCTACTAACTTTTGAATCCTTTTTGGATTAATATGTCCCAATCTAAGATGTCATAGAAGTGTCTCGTTCACGTCTGATGAACGTTTTCTTTTATTAGAAACAATTGATGTGTTATAGGATGCATTTTGTGAGTGGTGTGCACGCTAATTGATAGAGATTATTCAACAACGTTCCATGACGTATAAATTTATCATAAAGAGAAATGGTAACAACTTTATCAAAAGTAACCGAATATCCATCAAGGTAAAGTTTAGAAACCGAAATTAAATTCTTTCTAAAAGTAGGAACGTAAAGAGCATCTCATAAAATTAAAACTCGTCTTCAAAAGACAGTGCACTTCTCCCATCGCTTCACCGCCACTCTCAGAAGATCGCCCGGGTGATGAGGATCTCACTTCCATTTTAGTTGTCGGGTCCGCTTGAACCCGTGAAGAAAACATGATCGGTGGACCTCGTGATCCATTACCCATTTAATGGGTAAAGATACGCCGCTAAACAAGTTTCAAACAACTAAAGGCGTGAGAATTACCTTTCTTTCCATTCCGCTTTGGGATCGAACAGCCAACATCCAATGTCCTCTTTTTTAC
This sequence comes from Stenogyne calaminthoides, assembly GCA_037126765.1. NCBI lineage: Eukaryota > Viridiplantae > Streptophyta > Magnoliopsida > Lamiales > Lamiaceae > Stenogyne > Stenogyne calaminthoides. The sequence goes on from JBBCBC010000005.1 coordinate 5,565,395, forward strand.
CGCAGCTTGAAACACTCCCCTTCGATTTTTCCTCGACACCACCAAAGATTCATTATCTTACCATTGCCCTTGGCAACAGTTGAGTTTGATTGCTTATGGCTTTTGGTCATCTTTTTCTTTCCTTCCCTTGGCCTAGAAGATGAAGACAAACCACTTGTCGTCAAAGCTTGAGTTTGGTGTCCCATCAAATCTCTGCCAAGACCAAAGCTTGCAACAAATCAACTAGCGAGGCCAAAATGCTCAAAAACTTTTTGGGCAGAGAGTGAAGTACCAAATTCATCTGAGTCTCCAGATTATAACTGCACCCAGAACCTCAAGTTTGTTCAGATGGGCCATCAATTTTGAGGACGTAATCCCTTACGGGTTTGCCCTCCACCATTTTCAGCGATGACATCTCTCGCAAGGTGATCTGACGAGCCCCGCATTTTCGACTCGTCAGTTGGCTCATCTGAATTTTTGTGTGTGAAGAATCCACTTGTGCTTTTGTGCAGTTAGGACAATCATAATTTTTCGTTTCCAATCAATATAGTTTCCATACTATTCTATTAACTTTAAGTATATTAACAGTGGATTAAAAGGTTGCGACATGATGAACTGAAATAAATAACTATTGTATAAACACAAAATTATCACAAGGTTCGATCACATGTATCATATTAAAATCTCAAAAAAATATGAACATGCATCAGCCAACATCTCAAAACAGTTTAAATAAGCCACATGGGGTGGGTCATTATTTAATCACATTCAAGCAGGTTACAAACAAGAAACAATTATAAACCTTTAATATCCAGATTAATAGTTGGCTCCCACTTGACCAATATAAATTTGACAGGGACTTCGGGGAAGTATATGCATATCAATTTTATACCTAAGTAATAATCATGATTAAATACAGAATTATTACTTTGCTTTGAACGAGCCTCGTGGGGCGGGTCATCGTCGCCACTAATAATAACCCACAATCATCCATTCGGAATTTATTCATGTGAAATCTATCTTTTGGTCCGTCCGTGGGAATTTCTCCAAAAAGAATCCACAAATAAATAAATCATGGAGGTCAAAATTAATTCAATTTTATTATCCGGAATAAAATTGTCAATTAATTATTTAAACATACTTAGTAATTTTTTTTCGAAGATGAGATTTTTCGTTGGGCAATTCTCATGCACACACATTTAAATAAAGCACAAGAAATCACAACAATAAATCAAGCAAAACGGAAAATTAAACATATTGGGCAAAAAATTATTCAATTGTTATGGTTTGATGCTTGATTTTGAAAAAACGCCATCTTGAAACTCGATCGTGATTAAAAACTCAAACGCCCGCAAATCCATTGATGCAGGAATTTATTTAATCTTCGCGTGCTCGATCAGGCCATTTTAACGCCACATCTATAAATAGCCAGTGCACAATTGTTCCATTCGAATCCAAGAAATTGAATCCTTTTCCGATCCTACATAATTTATTTACAAAAAAATAAATAAACCTAGAACTACAAGTCTATTAAATCATGGATTTTCTCACGAGGTAAAACAAATTAAATCGAATCTAATTAAAAAAACCACAAATAAATAAACACATTAAATACTAAATTGGATACCTTCAAAAAAGATCTAGCAATTCTACTATCCAATTTCAAATTTAATGAAAATGAATTAAATTACAATTTAAATTACAATAATATTTTTTCCACATAAAATATGTTAAGATATACTCCCTCCGTCCCAAAAGAAGAAAGAAACGCGTTCGTTTTTTTTTCAACGTTTTTTTTGAACGAGTTTTTATTAGTATTTGAAATGATAAAATAATTTTTTAGAGATGCATTTAAATAGATGAAGGTAGATCTATAATATCTCTCTTTAAAAATCACTTTATCATTTGAAATACTAATAAACAACTCGCTCACAAAAACTCGATAATAAAGTAGGTGTGCACGCTTTTATGGGATGGAGGTAGTACATAAGAGCAATTATAAAATAAAATTATTTATAAGAAATTAATAATTGAATATAATTCACACTAAAATTTGGAGTCCAAATAGGGTTAGGAAAGATCTTTTCTTGATCTCCAAGAAATCTTGAATATATCCCATATATTCTTCTTTCCATGTGTATTTTTTCACAAAAATCTCACACCCCATTTTACTCATTATTTTCGAAAAAAAATAAAAAGAAATATTTCAAGATTGGATCTTTCTTGAATTTATGAGATATTCCTGTATTCCAAGAATACATATCTTTTTCCATAAAATCAAGAAAATCTTTTATTCCTTCTTATCCCCTAAATTTTCGAAAATTTATAATTAAAGAGATCAAGTGGGAGATTTCTTGAATTTATGGGATAATCTTGTATTCCAAGAATACTTATCTACTTTCCATAAAATCTTTCCAAGAAAAATTTTCTCCCTCTTTTCTTTAATATTTTCGAAAAACCAGGAAATATAATGCAACAATAATTTATTTTATTTTAAGCACCTTTTATTTATTGGACTTTTATTGGGCTACTTGAGGGGTCTTTAGGAGAATTAAGATGGACCTTCCAATAGGCTTCTTAATTCATATATTGAGCCACAATATAATTCAACCCATTAATGTTAATTAATGCCACTATATAATTAATATTGCACTATCCAACTTAACTCATATTACGGTAATATGGCTCCCGGTCATTATTTCCCGTGTTTAAGATTATTTAGTCCATTAATTAATTAAGCCACTGAAAAGATTTATATTGATTAATATCTTTATCCTTGGAGTAAGTGTTGGGGAATTAATTGCCCGGATCTATTCGGGTTGAATATTTAAATACAAATTTAATTCTAACAATTATTACTAGCATGAATTAATCCTATATTAATTCAAATAATAATTCAACAACCAATCATGCATACAATTAGTTCACGTAAATCCTACGCATACGGAATTACTACAAGTTTACGTAAACTAACCTCTCGGAGTGATAACCGTTGAGAAGATGGATCTCGTTCACACGAACACACCAAAAGGTCTTCTCAAGTATTCCCTTGCCCTTGTTCAACAATCCGGTGGAAGAAACTCGTGAACAATTTAACAAAAGGAAAAATAAAAATATGCTGCACCACCTTTGTGGATTTCTAATTTTTCCAACACATGGAATTGCATTGGGGATGAAATACTCATCCCCTATTTATAGAGGGAGTGTTGGTCGAATTTTAGGTGGAAAAATAAGATGGGAAAATCTTTTCTTGATCTCCAAGAAATCTTGAATATATCCAATATATTCTTTTCTCCATATTTAAAATATTCCACAAAAATCTCAACTTCTCTTTGTTATGGAAATTTCGAAATTAATAAGGAGTGAAATCCAAGATTTGGATCTTCTTGAATTTATGAGATATTCTTGTATTCCAAGAATACATATCTTGCATAATATGTTTCCAAGAAAATCTTTCCTCTCCTTATTTATTCAAAGTTTTCGAAAATTTCTTAATGAATAGCCAAGTGGGAGATTTCTTGAATTTAATGAGATAATCTTGTATTCCAAGAATACTTATCTACATTCCATAACAAAATTCAAAGAAAATCTTTTCTCCTCTTTTTTTATTTATTATTTTCAAAATTTAGGAAAAATAGGCAACAATATTTTATTTAATTTTAAACACCTTTTTCAATTATTGGACATTATGTTTGGGCTACTTGAGGGGCCTTTAGGAGAATTAAGATTGGACCTTCTAATGGACTTTGAATCTTCAATATTGAGCCACAATATTATTCAAGCCCATAAATATTAATTAATCCCACTACATAATTAATATTGCACTATCCATCTTAACCCATATTATCATTAATATATGACTCTGTTATTATTTTGTTTAAGATTATCTAGCCCATTAATTAATTCAAGCCCATCAAAATAACTTTCCATTAATTAATATCTTTTGTCCTTGGTCAAGAAACGGTTCAACATTATTATCCATACCGGAAACAAATTCCACTTGCAAGATTTGGTATGATAAATCTTATGAACCTCCCAAGGGGGCAAATCAAACGAACGAAGACACTATTCTTCAGATTAAATCTTAGCAATCACATGTAACCAATAATATAATTTCAAGATATAAAGTATTGAATCTCATTGATTCTCTACCCGTCATAAGTCAAAGCAATAATTACTAACCACACGCGATCCTATTTAAGGGATTTAAGATTAAGAAATAACTAACCACCGAGGTCTAATTCTTCCCGGTTCATCTTCAAGAATTTATCCTCATGTAGGTCCTTTTCAAAGGCATCACCATGCACTAGTGTAATCTTTTTGGTCAAGACAAGTCAATCTCGAGCCTTACACCTCAACCTTTCACGATGGATTGTTCATTTCCATCTAAAAAACCGCGTACTTTTAGTTACGGCGGATTAATTTAATCTTTCGTGATCCGGTATCACTAAATTAACTACAATGTAACGCAGATCGATTATTGAACAATTATGTAATAAGTATATGTAACATTCAATGATATTTAAAGCATAATGATAAATAATTTATTTCAAGAATAAGAAAAAAATTTGGTTATACAAAGTAAAAGCATACTTTCCAAAGATAACCCCAAACAATAAGGACATCCCAAATTTCTATTATCCACACAGGAAAATTAATTCCACTTGCAAGATTTGGTATGATAAAGGTTTTGCCCACCAAGAGGACCAATCACGCAAGATATATATAATAACGCAAGACATTTTTAAGAAAGGCAATTAATATTATTGCCCAAGATATAGGTATCAAGTCGCAGTGATTCTCTTCCCATTTATAAGTCAAAGCAATAACTACTAATCACACACATTCCTTATTGTTGACAGAGATTAAGAAATCAACAACCACCGAGGTCTAACTCTTCATTAAGGCAAAGGCGAATGAGTTTATCCTCTCAAGAAAAAGATAGAATGCACTAGTGTAATCTCTTGGTCAAGACAAGTCAATTTGAGTCGTACACATCAACTTCTACCAATAGATTGTTTGGATCTATCTAAGTTGTGAAACACGCACTCGTTTACAAGACACTGTTAACGTGATCTTCTGTGATCTGGTATCACCACGTTAACTACAATGTAACGCATGCTATGAACGGTTTGCAATAAATATATATAACATTCAATCATATTTAAAGCAACAGTGATAAATAATTTATTTAAGTAAATAAGTGTTTAATACATAGGTTATACAAAGTAAAAACATACTTTCACGTATAACCCCAACAATCTCCCACTTATACTCAAAGTCTACTTTTAAGTATACCACAGCACGTCTCGTGTAGTTCTACGTGACATATAATGCCACCTACATGAACCTAATAATATCTCTCCCACTTATACTCAAAGCAGACATCACACGACTTGACAACCATTCCTCCCACATGTCTCTTGAATGTTTCGAATTAATTTTTGTGAAAGGATTAACTAGGTTATCCACCAATGCGATCTTAGCCACCTCTACATCTCCTCTCTTAACGATTTTCGCCTAAGATTTCTTTCCTTCAATTGTGTTTGTTTGACTCGTGGACTCTTGGTTCCTTGAATTTACAACTCCCCAAGAAATATTATTATGGGGAATAAGTTGCACAGATCTATTCGGGTGAATATTTAAATAAAAATTTAATTTTATAATTATTACTAAAGATGAATTAATCCTATATTAATTCAAATAATAATCCAACAACAAATCATGCATATAATTAAATCACGTGAAATCCTACGATGCGGAATTCTACGAAGTTTACGTGAACGCATTCTTCAAGCAATGGTCTTGTTGATTAGACTCACCAAAAGAAATTCCCAAGTATTCCCTTAATCCTTGCTCGACAATCCGGTGGAAGGATACTCGCGAACAATTAACAAAAGAAAAAAATAAACTTTGTTGCACCACTTTCGTGGATTTGCTAATTTTTCCAGCACATGGAATTGTACTTGGGAATGAAAGAATCATCCCCTATTTATAGATAGGTGTTGGGCGAAAATTTGGGAAGAAAACAATGTGGGAAAATCTTTTCTTGATCTCCAAGAAATCTTGAATATATCTCATATATTCTTTTCTCCACAATTAAAATATTCCACAAAAATTCCACCTCATCAAGTTATGGATTTTTAAAAAAATTTAGGTCAAGATTCCAAGATTTGGATCTTCTTGAATTTATGAGATATTTTTGTATTCCAAGAAATACATATCTTCCATAATATCTTTTCAAGAAAATCAAGAAAATATTTCTTGCCATTTATATTTCAATATTTTCGAATTCTACATATGAATAACCAAGTGGGAGATTTCTTGAATTTAATGAGATAATCTTGTATTTCAAGAATACATATCTTCATTCAATAACAAAATTCAAAGAAAATCTTTCTCCCCTCTCATCCATAATTTTCGAAAAAAATGAAAAAATTAAGAACAAATATTTATTTTATTTTTAAGCATCTTTTTTCAGCTTATTGGACTATATGTTGGGCTACTTTAGGGGCCTTTTAGGAGAATTAAGATTGGATCTTCCAATGGATCTTGAATTATCAATATTGAGCCACAATATTATTCAAGCCCATAAATATTAATAAATCCCACTACATAATTAATATCAGACTATCCATCTTAACCCATATTATAGTCAATATGGCTCCCTGTTATTATTTCCGTGTTTAAGATTATCAAGTCCATTAATTAATTAATTCGAAATAGCTTTCCATTAATTAATATCTTTTTGTCCAGTTGAGAACGGTTCAACATTATTACTCATAAGGAAACTAGTTCCACTTGTAAGATTTGGTATGATAAAACTTATGAACCTCCCAAGGGGCAAAACGAACAAAGCGATTTTTGCACACGATTCTCCGTATTAAATCTTAGCAATCACACGTGACCAATAATATTGCCCAAGATAAAAAATATTGAATCTCGTTGATTCTCTACCCATGATAAGCTAAAGCAATAGTTACCAACCACACATGATCCTATTTAAGGAACGAAGATTGAGAAATAATGAACCACTGAGGTCTAATTCTTCCTTGTTCGGGCCTCAAGAATTTGTCCTCCCAGTAGGTCCTATTCAAAGTGCATCACCATGTACTAGTGTAATCTCTTGGTCAAGACAAGCCAATCTGAGCCTTACACTTCAACCTTTCACGATGGATTGTTCACATCTATCTAGGTCGTGAATGGTGTACTTTTAGTTACAAGGGAATGTTAATTTAATCTTCTGTGATCTGGTATCACTAAATTAACTACAATGTAACACGTACTATTTATTGAACAGTTATGCAGTAAATATATATAACATTCAATGATATTTAAAGCATCAGTGATAAACAATTTATTTCAATAAATAAGTCCAAAATTCAGTTTTGATTATACAAAGTAAAAGCATACTTTTCAGTATAATCTCAATAATCTCCCACTTATACTCAAATTCTGCTTTTAAGTATACTACAGCATGTCTCGTGTAGTTCCTAATACGTGACATCTAATGTCACCTACTCGAACCTAATAATTTCTCCCACTTATACTCAAAGCAGATTGACAACGGTCTTGACACTCATTCCTTCCACATGTCTCTCGAATGTATTCAGATGCAGACCCTTTGTGAATGGATCAACTAGGTTGTCTTTCGATGCGATTTTTGCCACCTCTATATCTCATCTCTTAACGATTTTTTGTATAAGATGGTATTTCCTTTCAATGTGTTTGCTGGCCTTGTGGGCTCTTGGTTCCTTTGAATTGCAGAATCTCTAAAGATTGTCACAATAAAAATGATTGATGTCTTTTGGCAAATTCGAACTACGCCCAAGTCCACTAGGAAGTTCTTGAAAAATCGCAAGCCTACATATTCGCTTCTTTGCGATGCATTTCGCTTAACGCTTCTCCATGTCATGGCTCATCCCCCATGCAAAACACACTACACGGAGGTAGATTTTTCGAATCTAAGTCCGATTGGAAATCCGAATGGCCGATGGGGATTAGATTATCCGACCGATAAATTAACATTCTATATCCCGAGTTCTTTTCGGATACTTCGAATGTTTTTAATCGCCATTCAATGTTCTTTCCCCGGGTTACTTTGATATCTTGCCATCATGCCTACTTGAAAGCGGATATCCGGTCTCGTGACACAAAGATTGCATACATAAGGCTTTTCGACAAACCAAGCAAGGAATGCCTCATGTCATCTATCTCCTTTGCGTCTTAGGGCACATTTTCGATAGATGGATTCCATGTCCGAAAGGTACAAAGCCTTCGAATCCTTTCAATCGTTTCAAGACAAATGTCTATGTAAGAAGTTTGCGACAAGCTATCATCTTTTTCTTGGGATCTCGAGTGATCTTGATCCCAAGGATATCGGCTTCCCCTAAGTCCTTCATATCAAACTGTTTTTAAAGCCATGCCCTTACGCCCGATAACACCATTACATCGTTCCCGATGATCGTAATGTCGTCTACATATAGTACTAAGAATACCAATGTAGTTCGACACGCTTTTTGTACACACAACTTTCGAACTCGTTTTGATCAAACCCATAAGACTTTATAACATGATCAAAACATTGGTTCCAAGCTCTGGATACTGTTTCCAGATATGGACTTCATGAAAGCTTACAAACTAGGTGTTCTTGGCCTTTTTCAATGAAGCCTTTGGGTTGTCAGATATAGATCTCTTCATCAAGATTTATTAAGGAAAGTCGTCTCGACATCCATTTGCCAGATTTCAAAGTCGAGATGCAAAGAATCGATAAGAGAATACTGGATGGACTTGAGCATGGGGCGAAAAAGTTTCCTCATAATCGATCCCTTCTTTTTCGAGTATAACCTTTTCGCCAAAGTCTTGCTTTGAAGGTTTCCACCTTCCCGGCCTTTGCAACCAATGGGTTTGACCCCATTAAGTGATTCGACTAGCTCCCACACTCGCTATGATTCATAGAACCCATTTCGCTTTCATTGTTGTTTGCCAAGAATCGTGATCCTTGTCTTGGATTGCCTAGTCATATGTCCATGGGTCGATTTCTTTGTTCGGGAATCAAGTCCGAGGACTCTCCTATTCCCATGAAATATAAATTTGTTTTCACAACCCTCCCCCACTAGATTCCGGTTGTACAAGTGTGTCGTTTGGTATGTCATCTTGTACAGGTTGGCATTGAGGTTAGCCCTTAGCTCATTTAAGGTAATCTCATTTCTCGAAGTCTTCTTTCGTTCATATAGTCTTCTTCCAAAAAATCTAAAGTGGGTGCTTATGACCACCTTTTTGATCTTCGGGACCATAAAACATACACCTTTTGTTCCCCGGGTATCCCACAAACAACCTTAATTTCGACGAGGATCCAATTTCTGGGCTTCCTTATCCAACACGAGGGCCGGACACCCCCAAATCCCATGTGTCTCAAACTAGGCTCGCACCCGGTCCCAATTCTTTGGGAGTTTTGGGAACCGATTTGGATGGCACCAAGTTCGTAATGGTCTTCATTTTCCAAGGCATGATAACGACTTGGGAAGATCCAAGATAACTCATCATGGATCTAACCATTTCCAAAAGAGTTATGTTTTTCGCTTCTGCAACCCCGCTTTTGTTGAGGGGTTCCGGTGCGATTAGATGGGATGCAATCCCTTGATAAGTAGTTCAATAACTCATCATTTGAGGTATTCGCCTCCACGATCGAATCGTAGAGACTTGATACGCTTTTTTCCCTATGATTCTCTGTTTTGAGCCTTAAATTCTTTGAATTTTCAAAGGTCTCGATTTATGCTTCATAAGGAAAATATAACCGCACCTTGAGTAATCACCAATAAAAGTGACAAAATACTCATAACCTCCTCTTGCTTTGGTTGACATTGGACCACATACATCCGTGTGAACGATTTCTAACACTTCTTTGGCTCTATTCCTCGTCCGAATGCCCTCTTGGTCATTTTTTTTACCCCAAAACATGATTCGCAGGTTGGAATTGGTTCAACTTGGAGAGACTCCAATTGAAACGCTTCTTCCAACCTTGGATCCTTTTCGATTAATATGACCCAATCTTAGATGCCATAGAAGTGTCTTTGTTCACGCTTTTCTTTTAAGTTGATGTGTTAAGGGGATGCATTTTCGTGAGTGGTGTGCGCTAATTAATTGTATAGAGATTTTCCATCAATGTCCCGTATCAGATACACTCATCATTTCAAGAAATGTGTCATTCTTATTAGAAGAAACTTAGTGTCCTTTAATCAAATTTTAGAAACTTAAAGTGAATTATTTTCAAAACGGGAACATAAAGAACATCTCTTAAAATTAGAACTCTGTTTTCAAAAAGATCGGTGCACTTCTCCCATTTTTCACCGCCACTCTCAAAAGAGATCGCCTTGGTGTTATGAGAATCTCATCGCCACTAAGTTGCGGATCGGTTTGAACCCGTGGAAGCAAACATGATTAGTGGATCTCGTATCAACCACCCACTTAATGAGAAGTATACTCGCTAAACAAGTTTCAACAACTAGTCGTGAGAATTACCTTTCTTTCCATCCTTTTGGGGTTGGAACAGCAAACCTCCATTGTCCTTTTCACCGCAACTTAAGCACTTCCTCTTTTGATTTTCCTCGACACCACCAAAGATTCGTCATCTTATCATTGCCTTCGCAACAATTGAAGTCCGATTGCTTATCGCTTTGGTCACCTTCTTCTTCTTGCCATCCTCGCTTAGAAGATGAAGACCGGACCACTGCCATCAAAGCTTGAGTTTGGTGTCCTATCAATATCTCTCGCCGAGACCAAAGCTTACAACTCAATGAGGCAAAAATCGCTTTCGTAAACTTTTGGGCGCAGAGTGAAATACCAAATTCATCCGAGTTCCAAATTATAATTTGCACTCGAAACTCAAGTTTGTTTAGATGGGCCATCTATTTTGAGGACGTAATCCTTACGGGTTTTTCCTCCACCATTTTGAAACGACGACATTTCTCGAAGGTGATCCGATGAGTCCCAATTTTTTGACACAATCGGGTTGGCATCCATTTTTGGTGTGTCAAGAATCCACTTGTGCTTTTGTGCGGTTTGACAATCATAATTCTTCGTTTCCAATCAATATAGTTTCCATACATATCAGATTGACTTTAAGTATATTGGTGGATTAAAAAATTTTACATCCGAATCGAAATAAATAACTATATGCATAAGACAAGTATATCACAAGGTTCGATCACACACGATCATATTAAAATCTCAAAAAAATATGAACACGATCGCCCAACATCTCAAAAACAGTTTTAAATAATTGGGGTGAGTCATTATTTAAACACATTCAAGATGTTACAAACAAGAAAAGCATAAACCTTTAATATCCAGAGATTAATAGTTGGCCCCACTGACCAATATAAAATCGACAGGACTTCTAAGTATATGCATATCAATTTTATACCTAATTAATAACCATGATTAAATACAGATTATTATTTCGCTTTTGATCGAGCCTCGTGGGGAGGGTCATCGTCCACTAAGAATAATCCACAATCATCCATTTGGAATTCATTCATGTGAAAGCTAACTTTTGGACCGCCCCATGGGGAAATTTCTCCAAAAGAATTCACAAATAAATAAATTGGAGGTCAAAATTAATTCAATTTTATTATCCTAATAAAATTGTCAATTAATTATTTAAACACGCTTAAGAATTTTTGACGGTGAGATTTTTCATCGGGTAACTCTCATGCAAACACATTTAAACAAATTAAATAAAGATAAGATAAAGACAATAATAAATCAAAAAAAAAAATAAACATATTGGGCACAAATTATCCAATCGTCATGGTTTGATTTTCTTGACTTGATTTTGAAGAAACGCCGCCTTGAATTTCTCCCACTCGATCGTCTCGAAAAGAACTCCGTCTAAACGCCACGCCTAAGTAACTGCAATGATGCACGCCCAAGATCCGGCCCGCCATTGCCAGCGATCAACCAGTAGGCCATGAGAATACAGAAGATTTCGGCAGTTTGCAGGCTCTAAGAGTAAGAACTGCCCGGGACCAGAAGGCCTCATTGGCATCCGCCATCCACGGGTTAATATCTTATCTCACAAGGCCGGGCTCACAAGCCGCCCGGCTCAATACATATCCAAGGTTTCTTTTCTACTCGACCTCGCCACGTCTGGCGATTTCCCTTGGCAAAGCCACGGCTTCCCCCGTCCTCGATTTTATCTTTAATTCTTCGCCTCCTCGCTTTAGTTTATCCTTTACAATTTATTTACAAAAAATAAATAAACCCAGATCTAGACTTAGTCTATTACATTGATCAAATCAAACAAATCATAATCCTGTGGATTTTCTCATTTAGGCAAAAAACGAATCCGAACTAATCTAATTAAAAACCACAATTTATATAAAGATGCAGAATAAACACATTAAATTCCATGACAATCGATACCGAAAAAAGATCTAGCAATTCTACTATCCAATTTCAAATTTAATGACAATCTAATTAAATTACAATTAAAAAATTGAGTCTCAAACCGTGGCTCGATACCGCTTGTTGGGAATAAGTTGCATAAGATCTATTCAGGTGAATATTTAAATACAAATTTAATTTTATAATTATTACTAGCATTGAATTAATCCTATATTAATTCAAATAATAATCCAACAACAAATCACGATATAATTAAATTATGTAAATCCCACGACGCAGAATTCTACGAGTTTACGTGAACGCATTCTCTTGGGACTCAAGAATGGTCTTGTTGATTAGACTCACCAAAAGAACTTCCCAAGTATTCCTTAATCCTCGCTTTCGACAATCCCGGTGGAAGGATATCATGAACAATTAACAAAAAAAAAAAAATAAACTTTGTTTGCACCACTTTCGTGGATTTGCTTAATTTTTCCAAAGACATTGGAATTCAGTCTTGGGAATGAATGAAATAATCATCCCTATTTATAGATAGATGTTGGGCTTAAAATTTGGGAAAAAAACAATGTGGGAAAATCTTTTTTCGATCTCCAAGAAATCTTGAATATATCTCCTATATTCTTTTCTCCACAATTAAAATATTCCACAACAATCCCACCTCATCAAGTTATGGATTTTTCGAAATTTTTAGGTCAAGATTCCAAGATTTGGATCTTTCAATTTATGAGATATTTTTGTATTCCAAGAAATACATATCTTCCATAATATCTTTTCAAGAAAATCAAGAAAATATTTCTTGCTTCTTTATATTTCAATATTTTGAATTCTACATATATGAATAAACTGGGAGATTTATTTTGAATTTAATGAGATAATCTTGTATTTCAAGAATACATATCTTCATTCCATAACAAAATTCAAAGAAAATCTTTCTCCCTCTCATCCATAATTTTCGAAAAAAAATGGAAAATTAAGAACAAATATTTATTTTATTTTTAAGACATTTTTCAGGTTATTGGACTATATGTTGGGCTACTTGGGGGCCAAGAGAATTAAGATTGGATCCTTTTAATTATCAATATTGAGCCATATATTATTCAAGCCCCATAAATATTAATTAATCCCACTACATAATTAATATCAAGACTATCCATCTTAACCCATATTATGGTCAATATGGCTCTTTGTTATTATTTTCCGTGTTTAAGATTATCGTTCATTAATTAATTCAAGCCTGAAATAGCTTTCCATTAATTAATATATTTTGTCCTTGGTTAAGAATCGGTTCAACATTATTACTCATACCTAAACTAGTTCCACTTGCAAGATTTGGTATGATAAAACTTATGAACCTCCCAAGGGGCAAAACTAAACAAGCGTCAACGATTCTCTCAGTATTAAATCTTAGCAATCACACGTGACCAATAATATTGCCCAAGATAAAAAGTATTGAATCTCGTTGATTCTTACCCATGATAAGTCAAAGAATAGTTACAACCACACGTGAAAGAATCTAAGATAAGAATAACCAATCGGCGACTAATTCTTCCTTATTTAATTTGTCCCAAGGGCCCTATTCGAAGATACCACGACTAGTGTAATCTCTTGGTCAAGACACAAGTCAATCAGCCTTACACTTCAACCTTTCACGATGGATTGTCCATGTCCATCTAGCGAGTGAATATTGTATTTTTGAATTCTGAGGAATGTTAATTTAATCTTTCGTGATCCCAGATCACTAAATTAACTACAACGTAACATCTTATTTATTGAATAGTTACAAAGAAATATATGTAATATCTAAATGATATTTAAAGATCAAATGATAAACAATTTATTTCAAGAATAAGTCAGAAATTCGGGTTTTGATTATCAAAGAAAAACATACTTTTCAAAGATAATCCCAACAAAATTTCTTAGACAAATTCGGAACTCCATCCAAGTCCACTAAGAAGATCTAGAGCCAAACTGGTTCCTTCACTACTTCACAAACATCTACTTACCCGGCTTCCTTGGTTGAGTCAATGATGCATTTCTGCTTCAATAGTACTACATATAAAACATAACAATATTACACTCGGCCCTCAACAAAACAACCCTGTAACCATTCAATAGTAACATTAACAATAAAACGTGAACACAATTACACAAATATATATGATGAGAAAAAATAAAAATAATGAAACAAATACTCACTAAGCGAGAAAAGAATAGCAGAAATCAAATGAAGAAGGTTAAAATATTTTGTATTGAATGAACATAAATGGAATTTGTTCACGTTACAGGGAAATCAAATAAAAAAGATTAACATATATTTCTTTAATGAAATTTTAATCAGAGGAGTAATTAATTAGAGAAATTACCCATATTGGAACGGGATGAACTCTAGCAACGTAAACTGATTACTAAGAAAATGAGGAAAGATAAAATAATAGTGATTAAATTTCTAGCAGGCGGCGGTCGTTGCGGAGAAGGTGATAGTAATTTGGGAATTTTAGATTGGGGAGGATTTGAGAAAATTGAGTCACGCTCACACAAGGCAATTGAAAAAGTTCCTCCGATCTTTGTTTTGCACTTAACAATAGAACTCGTATTATGTAGCAATAGCGAAGGAAATATTTAGACGGTTAATCCACTGTCGGTTCTTTAACCAGGAGCGGCCATGAGAGCAAAGGAAGAAGAAACGATTTGGGAGAAAAATGGATGAGAGACTCGCGAGTTTATCTGTGGTAGGGTTTGGACAGATTTTGGGCCTCCTTTATCGGGTCAGTCTATGACCCGCGAGTTTATCTGTGACCCGCAAATTTAATTAACTGCCTAAATTGTCTCAAGATACGGCTTCAACATGGAGTAGTAAAGATTTGATTTTGTATTCATAATTGTAATTATTGATTCCCAAAGGATCTAGAATATTCTCTACTGTAATTAATATTTTTCCATATTTTTAGGATCCAGAACATTCTCTTTATATTTATATATATTTGTGATCAATGAAACATAAAAGTGTGCAGCAAATTATTACTGTCCTCTTCATGTTGAATGCTTAGTTCCTGCATGGTATCATCTGCCTCTAACGATCCACACGCCTAAAACACAAAACCCTAAACCTGCTTCCTTTTCCTTTTGGCAGCACAATTCCCTGCCTCTCTCTCAGCCATCCCTCATGTCGTCCACAACTGAAGATTCGTGAGCCACGACAGCCACCAAAACAATGCCGCCCCTTGTTCAACTTAAAGCCTTAACCCAACTCCCCCTCCATTTATCCTCCACCAACTATGTCTCATGGAAGTTACAGTTTACTTTGTTGTTCATCGGATTAGATCTTATGGGGTATCTCGACGGGTCGTCGTCCCCTCCACCTAAGACCGTTGTTGAAGGCCCGTCCGTCGTCCCAAATCCGGCGTACACTCACTGGCATCGTCAAGACCAGCTAATTCTTCATGCCCCAATTGCTTGATCCATCTTATCGGAAGGGCAAAAAACGCGCATGATGCGTGGTCCCCCCTTCATCGTATTTTCTCCAAACACTCACAATCCCACATTATCCATCTGAAGGACAAACTTTCGTCCATCTCTCAAGGTACTCTCCCTGTGTCCGATTTTCTCCTTTAAATTAAAGCCCTAGCCGATGAGCTTGCAACACTAGGCGCTCCCCCTGGTGATGAAGATCTCCTAATCTACTTCACGTGGGGCCTCGGTCCTGCCTACAAAGAAGTTATTGCGGCACTCCGAACTCGTGATACTCCAGTCTCGTTCAAAGAACTTTTTGATAAACTTATCAACCATGAAACATATTTGCGTGATTCCGAAAACACCACCGTGCCACCCACCCTAGCCGTTAACTCTGTTGGGATTATACTGAAAAGTATGCTTTTTACTTTGTATAATCGAAACTGAATTTTCAGACTTATTTACTGAAATAAATTGTTTATCACTGATGCTTTAAATATGATTGAATGTTACATTTATTTACTGCATAACTGTTCAATAATTAAATGCGTGTTACATTGTAGTTAATTTAGTGATACCAGATCACAGAAGATTAAATTAACAGTCCCTTGTAACTAAATGTACGCCATTCACGACCTAGATGGGAATGAACAACCCATCACGAAAGGTTGAGGTGTAAGGCTCAGATTGGTTTGTCTTGACCAAGAGATTACACTAGTGCATGACCGATTTGAATAGGACCTCTGAGGAGGATAAATTCTTGAGAATCGAACAAGGAAGAATTAGACCTCGGTGGTTCGTTGTTTCTTAACCTTCGTCCCCTTAAATAGGATCACGTGGGATTGGTAACTATTGCTTTGACTTATCATGGGTAGCTTAATCGGAGAGATTCAATACTTTTTATCTTGGACAATATTATTGGTCACATGTGATTGCTAAGATTTAATCTGAAGAATCGTGTGCAAGCACGCTTTGTTCGACGCCCCCTTGGGAGGTTCATAAGCTTTATCATATCAAATCTTGCAAGTGGAATTAGTTTCCCAGATGGATAATAATGTTGAACCGATTCTCTCGACCAAGGACAAAAGATATTAATTAACGAAAAGCTATTTCAATTGGCTTGAATTAATTAATGGGCTAGATAATCTTAAACACGGGAAATAATAACCGGAGCCATATTGATCGTAATATGGGTTAAGATGGATAGTCAATATTAATTATGTAGTGAGATTAATTAATATTTATGGGCTTGAATTATATTGTGGCTCAATATTAGATATTCAAGGTCATCCATTAGAAGGTCCAATCTTAATTCTCCTAAAAGCCCCCGAGTAGCCCAACAAATAGTCCATTAATCGAAAAAAGGTGATTAAAATAAAATAAATTTTGTTGCTTATTTTTCCTCTAATTTTTTCGAAAATTATGAATAAGTTGGGAGAAAGATTTTCTTTGAATTTTGTTATGGAATGAAGATATGTATTCTTGGAATACAAGATTATCTCATTAAATTCAAGAAATCTCTCACTTGGTTATTTCATAATAGAATTTTGAAATATTTGAAAATATAATGGGCAAGAAAGATTTTCTTGATTTTCTTGAAAAGATATTATGGAAGATATGTATTTCTTGAAATACAAGAATATCTCATAAATTCAAGAAGATCCAAATCTTGGATTCTTGAACACTAAATTTTCGAAAATACCATATTATAGAGGAAGTGGGATTTTTGTGGAATATTTTAATTATGGGAAAAAAATATAGGAGATATATTCAAGATTTCTTGGTGATCAAGAAAAGTTTTTTCCCACATTAATTTTCTACTGAAAAATTCGACCACCTCCCTCCTATAAATAGGGGATGATTGTTTTCATTCTCAAGTACAATTCCATGTGTTGGAAAAATTAGCAAATCCACGAAAGTGGTGCAACAAAGTTTATTTTTTCCTTTTGTTAATTGTTCGCGAGTATCCTTCCACCGGATTGTCGAGCAAGGGCTAAGGGAATACTTGGGAAGTCCTTTTGGTTAGTCCGTCCAACCGAATTCACTGCCATCCCGAGAGGTACGTTCACGTAAACCCGTAGATTCCGCATGCGTAGGTTTTACTTGGCTTTTTATATGCATGATATGTTGTTGCAATTATTATTTGAATTAATATAGGATTAATTCATGCTAGTAATAATTAAATAATTAAATTTGTATTTAAATATTCACCCCGAATAGATCTGTGCAACTCATTCCCCAACAAACTCCACCAACACAAACAACCGCAACCGCTCTCAGTCCCAGTTCAGTGCTCCTCCGCCATCCGCTGCTCCAGGGCTCCTCCCTTCCCCGTCTCTGCCACCTTCTCAGCCGCCTCCTTACAACGGCTCACGGGGGTCCCCTCGCGACTCCCGCTCCAAAGATAACCGTCCTTCCATTGAGTGTCAATATTGTCATCGTCCAGGTCATGTTGCAGATAAATGTTGGGACCTATTTCCCTACCTTCGTCCTGCCCGTGCCCAAGTCAACTCTGCTCGTACTGCTACTTCCGAATCCGGCACCTCGGCCTCTCCATGGCTCCTTGATTTTGGAGCGTCAAATCATGTGACTCCCAATCTCTCGGATCTCTCGTACCATCAGATCTATGATGGCCCCGATGATGTGGTTATAGGTAATAACGCCTCTCTTGAAATTGCTAACATTGGTAAAACTCAAATCTCTTCCACACTATCCCTTTCAAATGTCTTGCATGTGCCTCAAAAGAAACGTAACATTATCTCTATCTCTTAATTTTCACTGATAACTCTACATCCATTGAATTATTTTCTTCTTATTTTGTTGTTAAGGATCTTTGCACCCGCTCCACCCTTCATCAGGGACCAGCAAAGGGTAATCTCTATGAATGGTCAACTCCAACCCCACCGTCCCCTCCCCAAGTTTTTTTGGTTACCAGAGTATCTCCGCTATTGTGGCACAGTCGACTCGGTCATCCGTCTCCACAAACAACGAATCAATTGCTAGCTATTGTTCTTCCATCTACCACATCAGCTCTGCCTCTTTCCTTTTCATGCACTGCTTGTTTGAATAATAAAAGTCATAAACTTTTTTTTGGCATTTCTAGTATTAAGAGTCGGGATCCCTTGGACGTTGTCTTCTCCGACATCTGGGATCCTAGTCCTGTTGAGTCTATTCATGGTTTTCGCTACTACGTTATTTTCGTTAATCATTTTACCAAGTATGTTTGGTTTTATCCTATGCGCTTGAAGTTGGATGTTGCTACTATTTTCCCTATTTTTGCTCGTGGTGTGGAAAAATAACTTAATCATTCTTTTAATACATTGTACAATGTCAACAAGATATTTTTGCGTGTTTCATAATCTTAGGTGGTGATATTTTTTATTTTTAAATTTTAATATTTACACGTCAACAAGATAAGTGGATTCCGACGATCATATCAGACCGACCTTGTCGAAAATAATGTTCGGGATGTTTTTAAATATTAAATGAAAGTATGTGCCAAATTTTAAGAGGAAAAAAAATATATGCTAAAATTGATGAAAAATCAAAAGTATATGCTAGATTTAATTGTTTGGACTTTTGAATATGATCGCATTATGCAAGCTTGTCCGCTTCCAAATCTCAATTTTCCATTTTTATTCTTCACAATTTTTTCAATTTTCCATTTTTATTCTTCGCATTTTTTTACCATGAAAAATTCATTCTTATTCCCTTGTGAAATTTGCCTTATTATACAAACTTATGTTACGATAGTTTGATAGACTCCTTTCTAATTCCATCGCACAAATTCACATTAATTCAAGCAAGGATTACAACGAGTTTGAATCATAAATGATCACATAACTTTGGCCTCAAATAGATTTAGTCCCATAAGTTTTTTTTGTCGTCGATTTAGTCACAATAACTTTGACAATGTCCAATTTTAGTCCCAAATAAACCGAAACAACGTCGTTTTTCCCTATTTATTTGGGGCTTTCCGACGGATGTTGTGACTTGACTGCCACGTGTACTGTCACATGTATTTTTAAGTGTGTTTGACTAATTCTTGCCATCAATTTTGTTTTAACTTTAAATTTAAAATTTTAATTATATATGCCTGAAATTTCAGCTGTTAAAAAAAAATACACGTGGCAGTCCAGTCGCATCATCCGTCGGAAAGTCCCAAATAAAAATGGTAAAACGATGTTGTTTCGGTCGATTTGGGACTAAAATTAGACATTATCAAAGTTATTGAGACTAAATCAACGACAAAAAAATTTATAGGACTAAATCTATTTGAGACTAAAGTTATGAGAGTATTTGTGATTCAAACTCGAATATAACTGTCAAGTTGATAGATTAGAAATTTCAGTATATTAAAATATTCCATTAAAAAAAAATTAAATGCGAAATGAAACTAATTGTAAATGCTCTAAAAATAATAATTGCAATTTTCCTTTGCATAACTACGAACCCACCAATAAATGTCAAATTCATTTTTATTTTTATATATGGAATTGAAATATCACATTAAGGAAATAAGGGTTACTTTTCAAAAAAAAAAGGAATAAGGGTTATCAATTATCATGAAGATAATACCTAAGATAATGCGAAGACCCTCTAATTAAGTTTGAAAACAATTACTACTACTTATTTTGATCTCTTATTAAATTTTTATTCAAAAACTTAATTACAAAATCTTAGCTGTCGCCTAAAAAAAAAAAAAAGTAGCCAAAAATATATTAATCAAAATTAAATAAAAAGACCGTTTGAATTTTCATTTACCGTATTCACTGTCTCTAGTTTCTACCTACGCCACCAATAAACCCGAAAGTTCATAAATACAATGTTTTCAGCACTTCACTGTAAAAACTGACCTGCAAAATTTGAGGTGCGTTTGGTGTATTTCATTTATTACCTTCCAAGTTTTGATTTTTATCGCGTTTGTTTTAATTTTGTTCCGTTTTTTATTTGGGTTTTAGCTGAAATTAAAGTGGGGTTGCTTTCTTTTTCTGTTCCCTTTTTCAAGTGTTCTTGGTTTTGGGAATTGAGTTTTGCTCGAATTTCAGTTATTTTTGCGTATTTTAGGGCGTTTTGAGTTATTCTTGAATAGATCTCTTTGGAAATAGGAGTTGTTATAGATCAATGAGAAAAGGGTCAGTAATTCTTCCATTGCCTTTTGTTTATGCAGAAATTTAAAAGAATTTATTCAAACCAGTTCGTGAGTTGATACAATTTTATAGGGATTTCTTATTGATGATTCTGCATTTTGATACATTAGGTTTCAGCCAATTTAGTAAAATTCACTGGCATTGATTAGTTTATCATATGTGGAATTTAGATGTTGGAATTTCAATTAGGGTTGTAGATATGTGGTTAATGCCAATTTTTCTGCGAAACCTATTCACAATTCTACCTATATTAATTATTGAGACACACTTGCATGAGACGGTCTGAGACGGAACATAATTTAGGCATTGACGCTTTTAACATTTTGGGAGGGTGGGTGTTGATTTGTGCTAAGTTGTACCCCGTCTCATATGAGTTTTTGTCTTAATTATTTATGTATTTATATGCCTGCTTTTTGGATATCAGTTTTGCAGTTCTCATATCTAGATCCCAAGTACATTTAGCTCTTTTGAATTTGTGCAGTGTGTTTGTTCAAGTTTGATGACACATTTTGATGGCGTGTGATGAGTGAGACGATCTTAGTTGCATTCTGATCCCATGTGATCCCACCCCCTTCTATTTTCATGATTCAATTTTGACCTGAGATTTGAGGGGAAAAAAATGAACAGAACTATAAATGCAAAATTCTTTTAAGTCCTTACTTTGTTTCCGAAATAGAAGAATTACGTATGGTTTAGATGGAGTATCGTATTTTTATTTCATGTGCATGATTCAATTTTGACCTGAGATTTGAGGGGAAAAAAATGAACAGAACTATAAATGCAAAATTCTTTTAAGTCCTTACTTTGTTTCCGAAATAGAAGAATTACGTATGGTTTAGATGGAGTATCGTATTTTTATTTCATGTGCTAATCTTTTCCTGGTTAAGATTTGAGTTAGCCAACGTTATTGAATGTGTTATGCTCATGGAGAAAACAAATTTGGTTATTTCAAAAGAAAACTTTTATAGATCACTAATGCACAACTTAATATCTTCTCTAACGATCAAGAATCAGCGTAATTTTAAGATGGATTCGATTGTCTGTGTTTTTCAGATAGCACCTTCATGAGGAGTTAATATTACGCGCATGGATAAAATATCGTCCGATTGTCCTTATCCCGGTTGCTTCTTCTGCGTAATGAAGGAAGGAAACCCGAGCAAACGCAGGGCAAGCATACTAAAGTTCTTCCGGGAGCTTCCATCACAAGACAACGATGGTCAAGTGCTTCCTATAAGTGGCCTCTGGAACACGGCAATGGTCCATCCTAATGACCCTGAATTCATCGATCTCGGGATTTTCGAATGCATGACATCACTCATCTGGAAGGGCCTAAAAAACCGCCGTTGGTTGTCTCACGACCAAAACATATACATACCTTACTATGCTGCTCATATAATCGGCTCGTACACAATGAACATGGAAGAATTCGCGGAAGCGGCCGTCCACGCTGGCGTTATCCCGGCATTGGTCGAGCTACTAAGAGGCCTGCTAACTTGGGTTGAGCAGAGAGTGGCCGTACGAGCGCTAGGTCACCTAGCTACGTATGCTAGCACGTTCTCGGCTCTAGCAAATCACGGCGAGATCTTGGAGCTCTCGATGCAACTGGCCGTGAGTTCTTTAGAAATAGTGTACACACATTTTTACCAGTACGTTGATCGGAGGCTTAGTTACCACTGCGATCTTCTTACTCGTGGTATGGGGGGCGTTGAGATGGAGTCGAGGAAGGCGGAGGAATGGGCGAGTCAGCTGCAGTGCTGGTCGTTGCAACTCATCAATTGCTTTGCTTTTAAACCAGAGTTTCTTCCGACTATTTGCAAATCGGAGTTTTTGGTTAAGCTTCCCGGGATGTGGGGTGGGCTTGTTAACGAGAATTCACCAGCTGGTATCGGATTGTTAAGGACAATTTGTCACCATAAACTTGGTAGGGGCCCCGTTGCCAGCTGTCCTGAAATTATAGACGCACTTTGTAACATAGCACGATCATCGGACGACTGGCAATGTATGGCAATTGACTGTCTTCTTTGGTTGGTTCAAGATCTGAGTACCTGTCATAAGGTAATAACTTGCTCCTAATTGCACTGTTGTCTTGATGAACTATTTATTTGCAGCTACTTAAATGTTTATGACTGGTTTATTCTGCTTCCCTGTTCTATGTTCAAACTGATTTTTAGTTAAATACGAGCTTTAAGGAATGAGATGTTTGCATGAAATTTGTGCCAAAAGATTGTGGATAGGGGTGCAAATGAACTGAGTGAAGTAGTGCCAAACTTGAAACTGGACTCGATTAAAAATTCGAAGCTTGAAATTCAACTCGAACTCGATCGAGCTCAATTCTTTTGAGCCTGATAAAACTTGACTCGATAACTTAACTTTAATTAGAGATTTTTATTTGTTATAATTAGAGTACATTTGTAAATAATTAGCATATTATGGATAAAATAGTAAAATTATGTGAGCCTGATAAAGCTGGATTAGCCTGACGAGCCTAGTATGACAGAGCTCGATTCGATGAAATTCGAGTCGATTTCGAGCTTTTCCTGAGTAGCTCGTGAGCTGGCTCGATTTGAACTGAATTAACAATGTCTACATCAATTTGGCTGATTTACAGTCAGTTTCTCGAATGATTTTTACCTATTGCCTTCCGAACTCTGTTCTAGAGCATTATAAATTGGAAAATGTCATTGTAAACTCCAACTTCAGTTTTTAGTAAAACAACTGATACTTTTTAGTGAAACAACTAAAACTTTAAATAGATACACATCAGTTGCGCGACACAACTGGTGTTTACAGGTTTTTACCAATTTGTTTCTTTAAAATTAATAGCTCCACTTTTGCAGGTTATACATACAGCACTGCCTGCACTAATTGACCTTGCAGAAATAACTACATTAGGCGAACACAAAAAGCTCGGTGATTCAATTGTTAACGTTCTTCAAGAATGCATTCAATCACCTAAAGCGGGCCTCAATTCGATCAGCGCCCACTCTAAAGAACAGGTCGAGGAGTTGCTCGGTGCTCAAGAAAGGTTAAAATGGGAAAAGAACATGCCCAAAGAGGATCTCCACATCAAACAGGCCGCCGCCTTAGTGGTTAAACTAGAAGGAAACTCTCTATTTTCATCAGGAGATATTTCCGGTGCAGCTTCAAAGTATTCAGAAGCATTGTCATTATGCCCGATGAGGTCCAAGAAAGAAAGAATCGTTTTATACAGTAATAGAGCTCAGTGCCATCTTTTACTGCAGCAACCGATGGCTGCCATAAGTGATGCCACGCGAGCCCTCTGTCTTCACTACCCGGTTAATCGTCATGCCAAAAGTTTGTGGAGACGAGCACAGGCTTACGATATGATCGGGTTAGCAAAGGAGAGTCTTTTAGATGCTATTTTGTATATAAATGAGTGCTCACAATTGAGTGATGTGGATGCAAACTCGAGACAGAATAGGGTTCCTGAGTATGCAGAGCGTTTTGTTAAGAAACAGATGCGTTCCGCTTGGTTGTTTAGGGAGGCCGGTATGAAACACGGGGGCTTGCACTGTGAAGGGGATGTTTATGGGCAAGAGAGCGACGATTCTGAATGGGAAACGGCGAGTGAAAGTGATGTAGGTGATGAGGAAAAGGACGAACCGAGTGGAAAATGGAAGAAGGGCGTCGAGAGGAAAGATAGGCGCAAGAAGGGTTCGAAGAAAGGTATTTTCCGGAGTATTTTTTAAAGATCAATACTTATGTGGTCTAAATTTGATTATTCTTGATTTTTGGCTTTAATGTGTTGCAGAGATGAGGCAAGGTTACAATTTGCAGCTTACAGAGGATGAAGCATAATGTGAAGATCATCATGGGTTCCTATATATGTAATTTATGTTTTGAGTGTATTATTATTTTGTATCATTCATAAATTTTGGTGTGTATAGATTTTGAACTTTGAGGATTACTGGCGTTGCCTTTGATTGAGTGATGTTAATTGTTTGCTGTCATTTAGGTGATAATCTTGCTCTTGTTACTTATAATTATTCCGTTATGTTGTTCATTATTTTTTGTAATTTTATTCTTTCTGAATGCCATCCTACAAAAGAGTTTATACATTTTTTTTATTTTCAAAGAGCTACTATTTGTCTTAGTTTTCATTAAAATTTAAATAGGACGACTGAGATTGGATGATGTGAGATCAATTATTTAGATGGAGTGTAAAAATAATAATTGACATTTACATCTTGAAAGAGATTTATAGTTTTAAATGGATAGAAGAATATATTTTACATAGACTCTTGTGCAAGAATTTATCTAATTCAGTATAAGTTATCATAATTTAAGAATGACAAATGATTGATCGAGTTTGAGAATGAACTCACGCGTGAAATGAAATAATTTTATTGCTTACCCAAAAACACTTTGAGTGATATCACTTGAATTCAGAGAAAATTTCTTTGGGAGGGGGGAGTGATGAGGTGAGGAAAATGGCATGAATTAAGTGGAGTAATATTGTGCTCCAAAAGAAAAGGGGGGACTTGGGGTAAGGGAGTTGGGACGTTTCCATAAGGCTCTTATGGGAAAGTGATTGTGGAGGTATTTAAATAATAAAAATTGTTTGTGGGCTAGGATCATTTCATCTTTACATAGGGAATTAAATGAGTGTGAGGGGGTTTTTACTTCAAATGTGAGAAGAGCTAGTTGGTCAAGTTGGTGGAATGATGTGGTAGGTCTAGGAACGAGGGTTGAGGGACGTTGGTTACATGGGAACTTGGTAAAGGTCGTTGGGGATGGGAAAGATACTCTATTTTGGGAGGCGTGTGGGCGGGGGAGTCGGCTTTGTGTCATAAATTTCCTAGACTTTTTCATCTAAGTAATGATAGGTCGTGTAGTGTCTCATCTATGGGGGAATGGGTTCAAGGGTTGTGGCCTTGTGGGTATGGAAGTGGAAGTGGATGAGGGAGTTGTTTGAGCATGAGGAGTCAAGTCTTAATGATCTTATCACTTTGCTAAACAGGTACATGCTGATCGAGAACAGGAAAGATCGATGGAAATGGTCCTTTGCCTCGGATGGGAAATATAGTACTAAATCTACTTATGAATACTTGATCTCAAATGAGGAGTCAAGCTCCATTCCTATCGATGCGCTGCTGGAATTTAAGCTGGTTTGGAACAAGATTGCGCCTCACAAAGTTGCGGCTATGGCTTGGCGAACACTGTGGGATAGGCTACCTAAGAGAAAGAACCTGGAAAGAAGAAGAATCATAGCATCAAACGATAACAAATGTCCTCTGGGCTGCCCGTGTGAGGATTATGCCGATCATATCCTCATACAGTGTCCGAGAAGCTTTGAAATCTGGTCTGGAGTTCGTTGGTGGCTAGGTATATCTATTGTATGTCATGCTCATGTTAAAGAACACTTTCTCATGCATTCAGGGTTGTTTAAAGGAAAGAAAGGTACGTGTTTTGCTGTTTGTCTTTGGGAATGCGTGGTGTGGTCTATTTGGAAAGCAAGAAATAAAATGATATTCGAGAAGGTGGACTTTACTCCGTCAAAAATCTTGGAGGAAATTAAAAGAAAACTTTGAAGTTGGTGTTTGGTGAAAAAGTTTATTTTTTGTAATGCTTCTTTAGAATCTTGGATGACCAACCCTCTTTCTGTAATTAATCTTTAGTGTGTTGTGTAAACTCTTTATGGCTACCCTTAGGGTATGTTCGTTTTGGGCTTATCAGTAGGCGTAGAAAATTCTGGACTTCAAAATCCTATTAAAAAAATTGAGTATATGTTTATTGAGGATTTTATAGGATATGATTGTGTAGGATGGAGAAAAAGTTGATTGATTTGTATTATTATATTATTATTGTAATAATTGAATGAATGTGATGTTTTGAAAATTGTGTAAAAGTGAGGGGAGTGTAGGGTGCAATAGTATTAGAGATGGAATGTTGTAGGATTTCAAAATACTTTATTTGAGTATTGAAGAAAATGATATTTGAGATTGTATAGTTAAAATCTATTATTGGTAGTCGCAAAACGAACATACCCTTGTAGTCATGTTATTAATAAAAAATTTACTTTGTCTGACCCAAAAAAAATCGTATAAAGATTAATTATTTGCTTTATTGGTAGAAAATTGAACCTATGTAGGGTCTAAAGTCTAAACAAGCAATTGGGCCGTAGACTTTATTTAGTGCTCCCTTTACTTAAAATAACAAACCATAAAAATAGATGTTATTTGCAATAGAATTACAAAAGGAGTCTATCAAACCACAACCACGGAAACTGAATTTTGTTTAATAAAAGCGAAATTTCACAAGGAAATATGCACTTACCTTACTTGTCGTGGTAAAAATCATGTGAAAAATAAAACATAAACTCTTTTTTCATTTTTTGTCATTTGTTTATAGTATGAAATTGATAGCATCATGTACACTTATATAAATTGATATTATTATTTTTATAAATTAATATCAATAACATTTAATATCACGATCTTAATTTATAAATGTAAAAATATTAATTTATAAATATAACAGTATAAATTTCATACAATGAACAAGATTAATCGAATTTTTACTCAAAATAAAATAGAAAATTGAGATTTAAATGCAAACAAGCTGACATATTGCAATCATCTTCGAAATGCAATTACCTAAAGAGCAAGCAAAGGCACGACTATATCTCTCAAAATTGATTGAGATGTTTTATAAAATATTTTAAATGTATAATACGTACAAGTAGTATTGACTATATATTATTAGTTATATTAGTATTATTTATTGCACATGATATAAAGTGCTAACTGAGAACAGGGAAAAAAAACCTACTTCTTAAATTTAGAATCTTGTGCTTGAAATTATGCCAAAAAAGACACTTTTGTCAGGCTGCTGAGGGAAAACTAAAAAGAAATGCTCCAAAACATACTAGAGTAATTTTATAATATTCACTTATATTTAGTCTCTTTTCTTTTAGAAGAATAATCATGTTTGACAGCTAACCTTTTGCAACGCATATTATTTTTTTTTTTTTAGGTAATCAAATATAATAATTCTCCAAAGATAATCAATTACAATAATTCATTCTACTATCGAACACATGATACATTTTTTCGTCTTATTATAGACCGAAACTGCAATCACTATAAGAGAGAGACCACCGAAAACCGCAACCGCACGCAACCACCAAAATGAAATGCAATCTTATGAATATGAATTTTGCACCTAGTACTTAAATTAGTGAGATAATGACTCTAAGGTAAAAAAAATAGGAAGCAATAACTCTAAGGTACAAATGCAATTTTTATTTACTCTAAGGTACAATTTTTTTTTTACTTTGTTTGAAAAAAAAAAACTGCATTTTGTACCAAAAAGTTGCATTTGGACCTTAAATTTTTTTGCTTTTGCACTTTGTACCTTAAAGTTTTTCCCCTAAATTAGTTGCTTAGCTTACTAACTAGACCAATCTAAATTTTTTTACATATTTATTTTATTTTAATACTTCTAGAAATTTATAGATTTTCAGAGGGTTATTAATTTATATGTAGGTAATGTATTATATTGTAGAATTGACTTTTATAAAAAATCGTGTAATACAGGAATTAGCCTAAAGATCGATCATTGACCACATAATACATCAATCTCCTCAAATACACAGTGTAACTAACTCTAATTTAGATTATACTAAAGATTACGATTGAAATTAACATGTTCTTACCTGTACTCCAAATTGTATATTTGGTTGTCCAAAATTATGTTTGGATTAAGTGGCCAATTGCCACGTTATTCAACCTTGAAAAATAAATTAAGAATTCAAGGTGTGGTTCAAAGACATAAGTATACCTATCAAATTATGAACAAAAGATTATGTGTTGGGACAAATGTCATGTGTAAAGCAAGAATTAATTAGTTAGGCTAATTAGCTGTAATATTTAAAACAAAAGTGGAAAAATTAAAGGGCCAATAATCACAAAGTTTAGTGGCTGCTGGTGAAAATCCATTACAGCAGCCGTTACCCAGTTTCCCACCAAAATAAAGAACCGAGAAGTCAAATTATAACAAAGCGTGTAAGTAAACAATTAATATTTCAACTTGGATTTGCATGGGTTTTTTTTTTGGCTCTTTTCTGATGATGTTTTATTTTTAGAAGGCACACTTGTGACTAAAAGTTTGTTAATTATGCATGCATTTAAAATAATTTTCCCACTCATGTAGTATATATATGATGATAATGTCATACTTTTTTAAAAAAAAAAAAAATGATACTTACGTGTAACAGTGGATAGTGTTTTTATAACATACACTTTGTTGAATATTGATTAATTATAGACACTTGCGTGAGACGGTCTCACGATGAGATGAAGTATAATTTGGACATTATACTTTGTCTCATGTATGAGACTGTTGAGGGAAATTAAATAAATGAATTGATTCTCACCCTCTCTACAAATTCGGACTTTTAGATGAGATGAAATTCTTTCATGGTATCAGAGCCCGAGTTGTGGATTCGATTCCCGTGGAAGACTCCACCCATTTAAAATTGTCCACTCTGCACCCACCCAACCAACCCCCATCCCCAAAAAGAAAAAAATACAAAAAAAAGTCAATTAGAGGAATATATATTTTAAAATATTTATTTTTATAATAAAATTTTAATTTTAAATAAAAAGTCAGCTTCCAAACTACGTACTAGGTTTCTTACTTAGACCTTGACTTGGTTTAATTTATTTTTTTGGGTTTTTATTAAATAAATCTTGAACTTTCAGCGACTAAAATAAACTGTAAAAAAAATAAAATAAAAAGGCACCATATTTCATTTTATTTTCTATATATTAACACAAACTGTACTTTTTATTTTATCACCACTAGACAGTAGACACTAGTAGTAGAATGCGTTTTGATGAGATCATTTTATATTCATCACTTATTTTATATTATATCGCTGCCACAATAATCGAGAGTGGAAGGTGTAACAATCCTAACTTCAACTTCGATCCACTAAAAATGCAGCAATAGCTAGCATTTAGCAATGTAATTAACTGACTTATATATCACACCTTAATACTAATTCACAATCTTTATATCCTACGTTTCTTCATACTTTTTCACCATTATCCGTTTCTCCAATTTACATTGCTCCACAATTTTTTTCACCATTTAAATTTAAAATTTCTCCACAATTTAAATTTCAAAGTTTTAAATCTTTACTATTTCATCTCTTTCATACTTACGGTTTCTCCACAATTTAAATTTCAAATTTTAAATCTTTACTATTTCATCTCTTTCATACTTACAGTTTTCTTATCTTCTTTCTTCTAATTTTGTTATCACCGTTTCTCTTTTTTCTATTATATTTTTCATTCTTATGGTTTTCTTCTCTTCTTCTTTCTTCTGATTTTATTTTCACAGTATCTCTTTTTTTCTTTCTTTCTATCTGATTTGAAACTCTTTTTATCTTCTCCATTGATGTCACCTCAGTGTTCTCCATTTTTTATATTACAGGTATGATATGTATAATATATTAGTTCGGTATTACTATCTATTTCACAATTTTTTAATCCTACGTATATCTCTAAGCTAATCACGGTTCACGACTACTCTTTTTCTCATTATTCTACTGATTTTTTATTTTATTTCTCCTAATGATTTTTTACTGTAGTTTTTATTTTCGAAACTTTTTGCAACCCAGTGATGATTCACAGTTTTTTCTTAATTATTTTACGAATAGCTAAATATGTGAATAATCTCTCGTAAGGTTTTTTTTTGGGTTCCCGCAGTTAATAAAAAATATTCTAATTATTTTTAATTTTATTTTATAATATATAAATATATAAAATATATAATTTATAGGTTTATTTATCCCCAAATTATCTCAAGTTAGTTGTGGATTAATGCCTCACATTAATCTATTATCCCACCAATTTCTCAACTGACAGAATAATTAAATTATTAAAAATTAAAATTGTGCAGTATAATTTATTCTCAATACTTTGAACTCACATATTAAATTGTATCATACGCGTATAAAAGAACAACATACTATCATAATAACTTTCAATATCATAACAAACACATATCATATGAATAAAACATTTAAAATACAATTTTTAATCGTACAGGTAATGGAAGATAGTTCTATTTACATTATTATATACATATTTTAAGAATAAATGATAATTATAATTATTAATATGATAAAATCAATATATGAAAATTAAACAATAATATTGCATTTTATTATAGTCGACTACAAACGGTGGAGAGATGGTTATTAATGGAGACAGTTAAAAAATGGAGACGTTTAAAAAATGAAGATGGTTTAATATGTTTGGTTGTGTGCTTGCAGAAGAATTGAAAGTTTTTAAAAAATTGAAAGTTAAAAAATCTATATAATATGGACGGCGAAAGATGGCGTGAAATAGTTAGATCTGGATAAGATTAAATTTAAATTAATCTGGCAGTTAAAAAAATATTGGGATATTTAGTAAAAATTAATTACTATGAAAATTTTGAAATTATAATTAGCAGAAATTTAATAGTGACATGTAGTAGTAATAAAACTGTGAAAATTGTCCGTTCTTTTTGCTACGCAATACTCGAAAGTCATGTTTTAATTTTCTAATTTTTCTAAAAATAGATTTTTTTTATCCATTCATTAAAAGTTATATATTAGTTCTTTTTTTAGCGCATATATTAGTTCTAAAAATAAGGAGAAGTTGCATTTATTTTAAATTTAAAATTTAATTTTTTTTACAGGAAATTTAAAATTTAAATTTAAACTTATCCTATTTTTTAAAATAATTTAAACTTATCTCATTTAATAAAATAACGTTTTTTTTTCTCTTATCCGTTATTACATCTAATCGCAGTTTGCATTCTTTTTTCCACTTTCGTTGCAGTTTTCTATAGTTTGCATCTCTGGTCATCCAAATTTAATAAAAGTATGAATCTCATATATAATTGAATTGTCGTTCTTTGTTGGAAGACAATTTATATATTTTTTTGGATGTTTATATTTGATGGTTTCATATTTTTCTTTTCTACATTTTAATCTGTATATTTTTTTTTTCTCCTAATCTATTGTTCAATAGTTTTGACCAATCCTACATGGTTCAATGCTAATTACAGTTGCTCCCTCTCTAATTATTCAACAATTATTTTTTAAGAATCTTTTTGATTCGTTTCAATTGCGTCTTTTTTTGTTTTCTTTTTTATTGTTGATGTTTGCAGGTTTCAAATTGTGCTGAAAGATTTATGGTCTTTATTGGTCGAAGTGGACTCCAAAACTTGGTTGGTTTAAATTTTTGGATATAGATATTTGAACGTCATGCCTTTTAATTTTTAGATTGAAAGCAAAATTCAGATTTGTTTAAATCCGTTAATTAATATTCTCATTTTAAAATTGAATTTTGCATTATTTTAGTAACATTGGTTTAATCAAATTGGATTTGTAGATCCAATTTATTTGATTTGGATTGGTATTTTTATTTGACATGAATTTTGGTTTATGAGATTTCTCACTTTCTGGGTTTGTCTTATCTTAATACTATATATTGGTAAACTTGTTTTAGCCTACTTGGTGACGAAACCACGTCAGTCTGAGCAAAACTCAATTCAACCATATTATTTCGTACAAAATCGTGCATTCTCATTAAAAGATATTGGTCCGGGCCTGGCTGGGTTGGGTCCGGGCCGGGTAAAAAAATTTTGAACTAAACTGAAAAAATTAATATACAATCCTTCTCTTCTTTCATTTCTACTAATTTACGTATTAATATACACACATGAAAGACGTTAAAATTATCGTAGTTGATGGCAATTCTTTTCTCCTTTCTTAATTTTCTACTAATTTAAGTATTAATGTATACATGAAAAGCTTGCAATAAAATATGATTATGCAGATTTCTTCATCTAATTTAATGAATTTTTAATCTAATTTTATTTTGTATATTGTAGGGAGTATTGAGATAAATAACTTGAGTTCTGAATGTGAATTATAACATAATTATTAATTTGCAATGAATATTCTTCTTTTGATTATGCAGATTTCTTAATCTAATTTGATCAACTTTTTTATTTGATTTTATTTTGTATATTTCAGGAAATATTGAGGTAAGTAACTTGAATTTTAAATGTAAATTGTAGCATGATTTTATTGATTTGCAATGAAATGTTCTTCTTTCGATTATACAAAATTCTTAATCAATATGTCTTCATCGTAGGTTTATACTATTTAATTTGTATAAATTCTTGCATATTTAAAAAGTCGTATCAAAAGAGCATACACACCTGCTTACGCCCATCTAGAGTTTCTGTTCATAGCAAATATATACATGAAAGGCTTGCAATTGTACGCAATGCTGGAAGCTTTACAACAATCAAATGAGGAGAAGGTAATATTAATTAAACACGTATATCAGTCACTCATTTAGGGTATCGTACGCCATTTAGGTTTTCTCTTATTCATAGAGATTCTTCTAATTTTATAAATTTATTAAACTAAATTTATTTTTATATTGTAGGAGTATCGAGGTATGTAATTTAAGTTTTAAATGTGAATTGTAATATTTTATTGATTGCAATAAAATTTTCTTATTTTGATTATGCATATTTCTTAATCTAATTTAATAAATTTGTTAATTTGATTTAGTTTTGTACATTGCAGAGAGTATTGAGATAAGTAATTTAAGTTTTGAATGTGAATTGTAACATAATTTTATTGATTTGCAATGAATATTCTTCTTTTGATTATGCATATTTCTTAATCTAATTTGATGAACTTTTTAACCTGATTTTATTTTGTATATTTCAGGGAGTATTGAGGTAAGTAATTTGAATTCTAAATGTAAACTGTAAGATGATTTTATTGATTTGCAATGAAATATTCTTTTTTAAATTATGCAGATTTCTTAATCAATATGTCTTCATCGCTGTTTATTGTAGGGAGTATTGAGGTAAGTAATTTGAGTTCTGAATTGGTGATGAATGTTTAATGCAATTGTATAATTATTTTGTATATTGCAAGGAACTTTTTTTATATTGCAGAGAATATTGAGGTAAATAATTTGAATGCTAAATTAGTTGACGATGCATTTTTTCTTTTCTGTTCGTAGCGATTCTTCTAATTTGATGAATTAGTTAATCTAATTTTGTTTTGCATATTTAATCTAATGTGATTTTTCTAATTTGATAAATTATATTTAATCTAATGTGATTTTTCTAATTTGATAAATTTGTTAATCTAATTTATTTTTTTAATATTTAATCTGATTTTTTTTTATATTGCAGTGAGTATTGAGGTATATATGTAATTTAAGTTCTAAATTGGTTATGAATGTTTATTGCAGTAGTGCAATTATTTTGTATATAGCAGATAATTTTTTATATTACAAAGAGTATTGAGATAAGTAATTTGAGTTCTTCGCAATTAAGCATTGTACTCGCATATTTTGCAATATTACATTTTTCTCTACTCTATATTACGTTAAAGAGGTATTTTAAAATTTGAAAACTTTAAATATTATTTTTTTCCTTCGCCAAAAAAATAAAATAAAAATAAAAGCATGCTTCTAATATTTGTTCTACGCAAAAAGAAAAGAAATTATATAGGTTTGAAATTTTTATATAGCTCTTACGACAAAGTGTTTAGAAATTAAAGGCCTATTTTGAAACTCTACTTCAATAATTAGAAGCTCTTTTTTTCTTCTTTTTTTTTTGAAAGCTGATGAGATTCAATTTTTTTTTTTTAAATGCTTCTTAAGCTAAGTTGTGTTTCATAACAGGTACTAAATGTGATTGAACAAGTTAAAATTTATAAAAAACAACTAGAGGGATACAAATTAGAATGGATGTCATTAATAGATAAGATGGTTTTTATTTGAAGTTGATATAACTTATATTAGGGTCCATTTAATCGTAATTGATGTATACAGTTACTGCGTGTGTGTTTTACCCTCCCATTATTTTTAAGATTATTATTATTATTATTATTATTATTATTATTATTATTTATTGTTAATATTGTTATTTGTTATTAATATTGTTATTGTTATTTATGCGAGGTACATTTACATGAGAGTCATCTCATAGTGAGACGAAACATAATTTGGTCATTGACACTTTAATACTTTGAGAGTGATGAGTGTTGAACTATTGTTTTATGTTAGGTTGCACCCCGTTTCATGAATGAGACCATCTCATACGAGTTTTTTTTCTTATTATATTGGTTGTGAAAAGCCGGAGACAGAAATAAAGTGTTTATTCAAATGTAATTGAGTGACAATTAACGTAATTTTTAAATAAAAATATGAAGAATTATTAAAAAAAGTGGTGACACAATTTGTCAAAAAAATAAAATGTAAAGTTTTGTTTGAGACTCCCAAAATAAATAAAAAATGTAAAATTTTGCTCTGGATAAAGGGAGTATATTAGTATATACAATATTAAAAAATAAAATTATGTCTATAATTAAAATATTTTTAATATTAATTATATATTTAAAGCAGTGTTTTCATAACCGAACCAGTGATCAAACCGGCTTGGACAACGGTTGCCGGTTCAACCAGTTCAACCGGTTGTAACGACGGTTCAACCGTTTAATGTATTAGAATAAAGTATTAAATTGTTCACCACGTACAAAGAAATCCATTTAAAATAATAGTGATACATTATTAAATATCACTCTTAATTTTATTATTAACAATAACAATATTGATTAATAATTAATAAGTTATAATTTGATTACTACTGAATATATACAATTAACATTCTAATTAAGCATAATCGGACTACTATCTAGGTATATGTAATTAAGCAACCTAAATTAATAAAACAAACTAAAATTTTAACTCCTATATATTCCAATAAAATAATACATATTTATACACATAAAAGTAAAACAAGTAGTACATACATATATACATACCTCACACCAATAAAATCAATAAAACAAACTTACAAACCTGTCACCTTCACGTGACCTCTACCATTATCACACGCATCCATTATCACACTCACAAACACATAGTCATATATACATATATACATATATGTACATATACATGTAGAGAGATATGAGATCTGTTTTAAAACTGAAAGAACATGTTCGAGAAAATAGAAGACGTCGCGAGGAAGAGGAGTCACGAGCCGTGTAGGACGTCGTGGAGAAGCCGACGGTGTTGGCGTGGAGAAGAAGACGGTGGTTTTTCTGATATGGATGTGCAGCTGAGATTTTTTTAGCGGTTCTAACGGTTCGGCGGTTTCCGGTTTTACCCGATTTTTCCCGGTTCAGGCCGGTTTTTCTCGGTTTGACCGGAAAACGGTTATTTGGGGGTAGTTGGACCTTTTATCGGCCGGATCCCGGTTAAACCAGTTGAACCGGCCGGTCCGGTCCGATTTTGAAATCACTGATTTAAAGTATTTGATTAAAATAATATTATAATTTTTTTTTTCAATCTCGCGAAATTCGCGGGATTACGTGCTAGTAAAATCATAATTATAAACAATAACTAACTCGAATGTTTTGATTTGCACATATTTTAGATTATTATGTTTTTACATAAAAGTGTTTTTGTGGTTAATTTACTCACCCGAGCAAATTTTAATAGTCTTTCTAATTTTTTTTTTTTACTTAAAATGGGTATTATTTTATATTAATCTAATAGAATTAAATATATTGTATTTCAATTGTGTTGTTCTAACTTCTAAATCATTATATTTGAATAACTCATATATTGACAAAATTATATATGAACAGGATAATATATATTAACAGATTTGAAATAGTGAATAAACTGACTAAAACTTGAAACAAGTTTTTTTTTAATTTATAATAGCTCAAGACAAATTAATAAATTTATGTATTAAGAACAATTTTTTTGATTCCATTGTCCACTCTGTTCTCAATGAATTTAGGAGACCATTAAAAAACAAATTAAATATTTTTTCTAGACACCTATCCATATATCATAATATATATTTTTTAAATTATACAAATATAAAGAATTTTAAAATTAAAGATTTTTTTACATATAAATTTTATAAATAAATGAATTATACTCAACCCCGCATGTTACGCGAATTTTATAAATAAATGAATTATACTCAACCCCGCATGTTACGCGGATTTTACACTAGTGATATATATATATAGCAATATATATACAACGTCGACTTTTTAATTAAAAATGAATGTTTTTAATTTGGACCATTTCTTTTTTTGAAATAACACTTCTTTCTTTTACTTTTTTGAATGGACTTGTGTCCCATGAAACAACGAAACTTATAATTACCCGCACAATCATACAATCACATATGCAACAATTACTTAAATTAGCCAATTTCAAAGAACTAAACGACTTTAGCATAGAAAAATGCACATAGTTTCTGAATAATGTGCAATTTCTCAACAACTCGATATTATATATATACACACACAACGTGTATCACCTTGTCCATTGGTAGACGTTGCTCATAGTGGTGGTCAAATTCAGGGCATAATTTGAAAATTTTAAGTCCAGTGATAAATAAATAAAATTCTTGCAACTATAGTATTTAATTTAGTGTAACAATCAGGACCACCTAATCATGAACGTGGCAAAACATAGCCGTCCCTCATTCTTTATTAGGACAAACCAAAAGCACATTGCAACTATTTCATCTTATATATACTCAACAATTTCCAATTCAACCTAGAAAGAATTAACTAGACACAACACTACATTTATTTCCACAAAAATGTTTTCGATTTCCAAAGTTTTCATACTCTACTTCTTAAGCATCATCTTGCTTGGAGGCTTAACCCCCGGCCATGCTTTAACTCGTCGATACAAGTTTGTAGTAAGTTAATTTATACTAATATTTATAAAATTAAATGTCATAATTATTTAATTAACTTATTTCGATTATATTTTCAAATTTAACAAATTTATTTTTATTGCAGCTTGGAAATTCTGCCCACACGAGGTTATGCACCAACAAGACCATGCTAACGATAAATGGACAATTTCCAGGGCCAACTATATACGCTAGAAGAGGTGATTTAGTCATCGTCGATGTTCAAAACCGTGCTGGCCACAATATAACCATCCACTGGTAACTACTCTCCAATGAAACTTGTTCATAGTATTTTTTTTTTGTGAACAGTATTCCTTGTTTTCACTAAACAGTAATATTACTTGGTCAGTACTAGTGGTTTAATTGTATAGTTATTTCAGGCATGGTGTGAAAATGCCGAGATATCCATGGTCAGACGGGCCGGAGTATGTGACACAATGCCCGATTAGGCCCGGTACTAGTTTCAGGCAACGGGTGGTCCTTTCGGACGAGGAAGGAACTTTGTGGTGGCACGCCCATAGCGAATGGTCTCGCAACTCTGTGTATGGAGCCCTCATTATTTTACCCCCCAAAAGACAGACTTACCCTTTCCCTAAGCCTCATGCTGAAGTACCAATCTTACTAGGTATGTATATGTGCAAATAATTATAATTACATTATGAAAGTTTATTTATTGCTAAAAATTTGAAATGCAGGAGATTGGTGGAATGCTGATGTGCAACAAGTGGTGGAGGAATTTCTTGCTACTGGTGGTGGCCCTAACGATTCTGATGCTTTTCTAATAAATGGTCAACCTGGTAATTTGTATCCATGCTCAAGACAAGGTATTTAATTAATTGATGTTTAATTCCAATTTTCTGTTCCACCTTTTCCGCATGTTGCACGTTATTTTAAAAAATGGATTAATTTTTTTGTAGTCATGTAACTTTGTTTCGTTTTGAAATTGATTCCGTACATTTTGACTTTTTGATTTTGGTATTGTAAGTTTTTTAAAATTTTGAAATTGGTCCTGTAAGTTTAAAAAATTTTGAAATTGGTTCTTTTCACCTGCTACAAAAGGTTACCAAGCAGGTAACCGCTACATATGTAATTATTTTGTTATTCTATTTAATTTCAAAGCGTCACTTAAATTTTTTTAATCATAATAATCTTAGCCAAATTTTTTATCGGGTTTAAAAATAATTTGTACATTAAAAGACAAAGTAAATTAGGTCAGTTTATTGGGTCTAAACTG
Organism: Stenogyne calaminthoides; assembly: GCA_037126765.1. Lineage (NCBI taxonomy): Eukaryota > Viridiplantae > Streptophyta > Magnoliopsida > Lamiales > Lamiaceae > Stenogyne > Stenogyne calaminthoides. The sequence goes on from JBBCBC010000005.1 coordinate 5,604,410, forward strand.
ATCAAAAAATAACAAAATAAATCAAAATACACAGAAAATCACTATTCCTGCCTAAAAAAACACGCAAAAAATCCCGACATAAAATCATTAGGATTAAAAAAGTTTAGGTGCTATTTCAAAATTTAAATAAAAAATAAAATAATTACGTAGATGGTTGTTACCTGATTGGTGACCTGCTATAGCAGGTGAAAGGACCAATTTAAAAAAATTTAAAAATTTACTGGACCAAAATCAAAAAGTCAAAAGATACAGGACCAATTTCAAAACGAAACAAAGTTACGTGACTATAAAAAACTTAATCCCTTAAAAAAAAGACAAATTTTTGTGTACATCGGTTTCACAGCACACAAGTATTGGTCTTTAAAAAATTATAATGTAATGAATTTGGTGCAGATACGTATAAGCTGACAGTAGAATTTGGGAAAACTTACTTGATCCGAATGGTGAATGCCGTGATGAACAACCTCATGTTCTTCAAAATCGCAAACCACAACATCACCGTCGTCGGAACAGACGGAGCCTACACGAAGCCATTTACTAGCGACTACATCACAATTTCTCCCGGCCAAACAATCGACTTCTTATTACACGCAAATCAACCTAGAAGCCATTACTACATGGCTTCCAGAGTCTACGCCAATGGGGGCGATTTCGACAATTCCACGACTACAGGTGTCATCGAGTACGTCGGAAACTACACTCCCCCCGCGAGCCCTCTCCGCCCAATCCTACCCGAAATCAACGACACCGCCTCCTCCGTTAGCTTCACGGGCCAACTTCGAAGCCTAGCCAACAAAAAATACCCCATCGACGTCCCGTTAAACATAACGGAAACATTGTTCTTTGCTCTCTCGATCAACTTACGTCCCTGCTCGCTTACCAACCCGTGCAACGGGCCGTTAGGGGAACGATTTCTCGCGAGTGTGAATAACGTAACGTTGTTACTTCCGAAAACGGATATTCTCGGGGCGTATTACAGAGGAATTAACAACGTTTACGAAACGGATTTCCCCGATAACCCTCCGCTTCTGTATAATTTCACGCAGGAGCGTATACCGAGAGATCTGTGGAGACCCCAGAACGGAACGGCAGTTAATGTTCTCGATTATAATGCGACGGTGGAGCTCGTGTTTCAAGGGACTACCATGGTTTCAGGAGTCGATCATCCGATGCACTTGCACGGATTCAGTTTCTATGTTGTCGGGTCGGGTCTTGGAAACTTTAACAGGACTACGGATCCTCCCAAGTATAATCTCGTCGACCCGCCTTTGATGGAGACGATTGCTGTGCCGATAAATGGATGGACGGCCATAAGATTTAAGGCGAATAATCCAGGTGACACAGTGTAACATACAAGAAAATTGATCTTTAATGACAAAATTTATGTCATTAAAAATTCATTTTCTATCATTAAACACATTACTTTTATCATTAAATGTCTATTTTCTTGCAGTGAATGTTTCTTATTTTGATTTTTCAAAATTTTAAATAAATTGAACTAATTTAATTAATTTTAATCTTGTAAATACAGGAGTTTGGTTCATGCATTGCCATTTTGAGCGGCATGTAAGTTGGGGAATGGGAATGGTGTTCATCGTTAAAGATGGGAAACGACCTAATGAGAAAATGTTGCCACCACCTCCAGATATGCCTCGCTGTTGAAACATTTCAGGAAATTAAATAATTTCACTCCACATTATTCATATAATTCATTGTTTTATAAATGTGCTATTTTCTTAATTTGGGGACGACCTGAAAACACAGCCAGGATATGGTTAATTGTAATAATTGGATTTGTATTCCAGTAAAGTCACCCATAGAAATTATTTTGTTTACTGGCTATGTTTCAAATTTTTTTTAAAATTATTTCAATTTTAGAATGTGATTAATATTTGAGTTTGCTCAATTGTGTAATTTTTCGGTGATTTTGTCCATTGTTGAAATGATAAAGGCTGTCATTTGTCGCAGTTTTGAATTTTTTTTCCTATCGAGTTTGAGCGACGTCTCTAATTAATTAATTGCAACACAAGATCTAATTATTAAGACAAGTAGGGATATACGAGGAATAATTTCAAACCTCGTTAATACCTACTACCCATAGTTAGTATAACTTGGTCGTGAGACGTTTGATATATTTGTATAAATTATTCCATGTAACAACTATTATTATGCTCATAATACGTGACGTATGTTAGGATTTCACTATATGGATTTTGTTTCTTAGTTTCATTCTGTGACGGGTCATTTTCTTTGACTTTCTTTACGCATAATCTGATAATCTATTTTCTTTGAGGCTATGCGGGGTGAATCACCCTTGAGGTGACAACTTTATTAAAGTTAAATGATTGATTTATCCTTCTAGTTTTTGGCTCCATTAATTTATATTTTGGGAGCAATATTTTTATGATGATTCAACTTTTTCCCCTCCAAAATAAAATTGTATCCCGCTTCTTTGTTGACTTTGAAACTAATATAAATTTAAATTAACACAAATTTAAAAATTATTAAATAAATTTAAAATAACAAATAATATAAAATCATACATTTCAGAAAACTTATATACATATTTTTTTATTAATTAAGATAATATATGATCAAATCTAATATAGCGATTTCTAGTTCCTTTTCTTCAATTCATCAAATTTTGAGAATTTTCGACAGCGGTTGTGCTCCCATATTTGTCTTTATTATTGTTGTTGATTCGATTATTTTTATTATTTTATTATTGGTGTTAATTTTTGTTGTTGGAGTTTCGTTGAATTCATTGTTCTTCCCCCCACTTACAAGTTCTCGAGAGGAAGTAGGTGAATAGTTCTTTTTACTAGTGTAAAACCCGCGTAATACGCAGGGTTGAGTATAATTCATTTATTTATAAAATTTATATGTAAAAAAATCTTTAATTTTAAAATTCTTTATATTTGTATAATTTAAAAAATATATATTATGATATATGGATAGATGTCTAGAAAAAATATTTAATTTGTTCTTTAATGGTCTCCTAAATTCATTGAGAACAGAGTGGACAATGGAATCAAAAAAATTGTTCTTAATACATAAATTTATTAATTTGTCTTGAGCTATTATAAATTAAAAAAAAAAAAAACTTGTTTCAAGTTTTAGTCAGTTTATTCACTATTTCAAATCTGTTAATATATATATTATCCTGTTCATATATAATTTCGTCAATATATGAGTTATTCAAATATAATGATTTAGAAGTTAGAACAACACAATTGAAATACAATATATTTTATTCTATTAGATTAATATAAAATAATACCCATTTTAAGTAAAAAAAAAATTAGAAAGACTATTAAAATTTGCTCGGGTGAGTAAATTAACAACAAAAACACTTTTATTTAAAAACATAATAATCTAAAATATGTGCAAATCAAAACATTCGAGTTAGTTATTGTTTATAATTATGATTTTACTAACACGTAATCTCGCGAAGTTCGCGGGATTGAAAAAAAAATTATAATATTATTTTATATCAAATACTTTAAACATACAATTAATATTAAAAATATTTTAATTATAGACATAATTTTATTTTTTAATATTGTATTTGTATAATATACTAATATACTCCATTCATCCGGAGCAAAATTTTACATTTTTTATTTATTTTGGGAGTCTCAAACAAAACTTTACATTTTATATTTTTGACAAATTGTGTCACCACTTTTTTTAATAATTCTTCATATTTTTATTTAAAAATTATGTTAATTGTCACTCAATTACATTTGAATAAACACTTTATTTCTGTCTCCGGCTTTTCACAACCAATATAATAAGAAAAAAAAATTCGTATGAGATGGTCTCATGCATGAAACGGGGTACAACCTAACATAAATCAATAGTTCAACACTCATCACTCTCAAAGTATTAAAGTGTCAATGACCAAATTATGTTTCGTCTCACTATGAGATGACTCTCATGTAAGTGTACCTCGCATAAATAACAATATTAACAATAAATAATAATAATAATAATAATAATAATAATCTTAAAAATAATGGGAGGGTAAAACACACACGCAGTAACTGTACCCATCAATTACGATTAAATGGACCCTAATATAAGCTATATCAACTTCAAATAAAAACCATCTTATCTATTAATGACATTCATTCTAATTTGTATCCCTCTAGTTGTTTTTTATAAATTTTAACTTGTTCAATTACATTTAGTACCTGTTTTGAAACACAACTTAGCTTAAGAAGCATTTTAAAATAAAATAAAATTGAGTCTCATCAACTTTCAAAAAAGAAAAAAGAAAAAAAGAGCTTCTAATTATTGAAGTAGAGTTTCAAAATAGGCTTTTAATTTCTAAACACTTTGTCGTAAGAGCTATATAAAAATTTCAAACCTATACAATTTCTTTTCTTTTTTGCGTAGAGCAAATATTAGAAGCATGCTTTTATTTTTATATTTTTTTTTTGGCGAAGGAAAAAAATAATATTTAAAGTTTTCAAATTTTAAAATATCTCTTTAACGTAATATAGAGTAGAGAAAAATGTAATATTGCAAAATATGTGAGTACAATGCTTAATTGCGAAGAACTCAAATTACTTATCTCAATACTCTTTGTAATATAAAAAATTATCTGCTATATACAAAATAATTGCACTACTGCAATAACCATTCATAACCAATTCAGAACTTAAATTACATATATACCTCAATACTCACTGTAATATAAAAAAAAATCAGATTAAATATTAAAAAAATAAATTAGATTAACAAATTTATCAAATTAGAAAAATCACATTAGATTAAATATAATTTATCAAATTAGAAAAATCACATTAGATTAAATATACAAAATCAAATTAGATTAACTAATTCATCAAATTAGAAGAATCGCTACGAACAAAAAAGAAAAAATGCATCGTCAACTAATTTAGCATTCAAATTACTTACCTCAATATTCTCTGCAATATAAAAAAAGTTCCTTGCAATATACAAAATAATTATACAATTGCATTAAATATTCATCACCAATTCAGAACTCAAATTACTCACCTCAATACTCCCTACAATAAACAACGATGAAGACATATTGATTAAGAAATCTGCATAATTTAAAGAAGAATATTTCATTGCAAATCAATAAAATCATCTTACAGTTTACATTTAGAATTCAAATTACTTACCTCAATACTCCATGAAATATACAAAATAAAATCAGGTTAAAAAGTTCATCAAATTATATTTAAAAATATGCATAATCAAAAGAAGAATATTCATTGCAAATCAATAAAATTATGTTACAATTCACATTCAAAACTTAAATTACTTATCTCAATACTCTCTGCAATGTACAAAACTAAATCAAATTAACAAATTTATTAAATTAGATTAAGAAATATGCATAATCAAAATAAGAAAATTTTATTGCAATCAATAAAATATTACAATTCACATTTAAAACTTAAATTACATACCTCGATACTCCTACAATATAAAAATAAATTTAGTTTAATAAATTTATAAAATTAGAAGAATCTCTATGAATAAGAGAAAACCTAAATGGCGTACGATACCCTAGATGAGTGACTGATATACATGTTTAATTAATATTACCTTCTCCTCATTTGATTGTTGTAAAGCTTCCAGCATTGCGTACAATTGCAAGCCTTTCATGTATATATTTGCTATGAACAGAAACTCTAGATGGGCGTGAGCAGGTGTGTATGCTCTTTTGATACGACTTTTTAAATATGCAAGAATTTATACAAATTAAATAGTATAAACCTACGATGAAGACATATTGATTAAGAAATTTGTATAATCGAAAGAAGAACATTTCATTGCAAATCAATAAAATCATGCTACAATTTACATTTAAAACTCAAGTTACTTACCTCAATATTTCCTGAAATATACAAAATAAAATCAAATTAAAAAGTTCATCAAATTAGATTAAGAAATCTGCATAATCAAAAGAAGAATATTCATTGCAAATTAATAATTATGTTATAATTCACATTCAGAACTCAAGTTACTTATCTCAATACTCCCTACAATGTACAAAATAAAATTAGATTAAAAATTCATTAAATTAGATGAAGAAATCTGCATAATCATATTTTATTGCAAGCTTTTCATGTATACATTAATACTTAAATTAGTAGAAAATTAAGAAAGGAGAAAAGAGATTAGCTTAGAGATATACGTAAGATTAAAAAATTGTGAAATAGATAGTAATACCGAACTAATATATTATACATATCATACCTGTAATATAAAAAATGGAGAACACTGAGGTGACATCAATGGAGAAGATAAAAAGAGTTTCAAATAAGATAGAAAGAAAGAAAAAAAGAGATACTGTGAAAATAAAATCAGAAGAAAGAAGAAGAGAAGAAAACCATAAGAATGAAAAAGATAATAGAAAAAAGAGAAACGGTGATAACAAAATTAGAAGAAAGAAGATAAGAAAACTGTAAGTATGAAAGAGATGAAATAGTAAAGATTTAAAATTTGAAATTTAAATTGTGGAGAAATTTTAAATTTAAATGGTGAAAAAAATTGTGGAGCAATGTAAATTGGAGAAACGGAGAATGGTGAAAAAATATGAAGACACGTAGGATATAAAGATTGTGAATTAGTATTAAGGTGCGATATTTCAAATATAATCTCAATCCATTTATATTAATATTTGAAAATGATATAATTAATAGAGAGAGAATGTGTGTGTCAATTCAAATTTGAATTGAAAATTTCGGTCAAATCAAACACAATTCATTTGTAGGAAAATTTTCATTTAAGGTAGTGTTTTCAGAACCAGGTTGAATCGGGAACCGGCCATGAAACCGGTTCAATTACCTTTAAAAAAATATTTTTGCGGTTGAACCGGAAAATAATGATCATAACCGGAAACCGGTAGAACCGGTTTTTTATTTTATTTTTAATTTTTAAAATTTAAAACTTAATCTTAATTTTTATCATTCCTATTTTAAACTTTAGTATTTTAAATTGTATTATATGATATTATTTATGATTCTATTGTGTTTATTTTCAATATGAAAAATATAGATTATCATTTTAAAATTTTATAAGTGCATATTTATTTTATTTTAATATAATATATGCAATATTTTAAAAGAATAGATAGAGATCATTTTAACAGTTGAACCGCCGGTTCGACCGGTCCAACCGGTTGAACCACCAACCGGTTCCCAATCCGGTTTGGTCGCCGGTCCGATTATGAAAACACTTATTTAAGGGCAAATTAGACTTTTAACAATGAAAAAAAGAGTAAAAGGAAAAAGGATCCTATCACCCCAAGGATAATCACCCCGCTGATCATTTCTCTTTCTAGGATTATTTTTTAGGTTAAAACATAATTTATATGTAAACTTTTTTATTTAGACTGCTAAAGATTGTCATTTTAATTTGTAATTCTATTTAATTTTCGACAAAAATTCATATGAGTCGGTCTTATGCATGAGACGTGATACAACTTATTACAAATTACACACATTCCTCTCAAAGTGTTAAAACGGCAATGCTCATATTATGTTCCGTCTCATACAATTGTGTCTTGTAATTATATAATAATAATAATAAACATTATTCCCGTAAAATAAATTTCTAAATTCGTGCATACTTACAGCTAAAGGCCTGAAGCCCTCTAACTGAGGGAGCTACTATGCCATTTTTCCAGAAGGCAAAATTAACCAAATGTCTCTAACTGATAAGTGGAATAAGTCAAGTGGTAAGAAGTCATGAATTCGAGTCATCATTTGTCCGATATAAAAAAAAAACCAAATGTCACTATCTTGCCTAAACAATCTGCAGCAAACCAAAAACAAAATTTGAACATTCAAATACATTTTCTAAATACGAATCAGATTTATAATATGTGGGTCCGGGTTAAGAAAACAGTGCTTCCAATAAACATTTGGGTGAGAGGCCTATTAATAATATGTGGGTCAAGTCCAACAATATTTTTGGAAAGCCCAGATCATTGAGGCCCATTATTCTTCCCATGTGACAAGGTCCATTACGACCCGTTAGTTAGAGGCTTAGAGCTGACAAGTTAGGTCCAATAATTCATTTTAATGTGTATATTAAAAGGGTTAAAATTATCTTTTCTCTCACGTTAGGGTTCACAAATTTGTGAAGACTTGGAACACTTAATTAGTTGGAATCATTTAGTGCGTATAGTTTTGCCAGCCAACACTAAACTTGCACAACTGAATTGGATACCTGTTAGAAAAATTAAACAAACGAATTAATTACACACCTCTCAATAAGTTCGGATTTTTAAATAAGACGAAATTCTTTCATGGTATCAGAGTCTAAAAGCTCACACCCAAGTCTACCCAACTTATGTTCCATCTCACTGTGAGACCGTCTCATGCAACTGTGACTCTTCTTTCAATACCACCACAATTGTACCAAAAAAATGAAATGTACCCCCTTTATACCTTGCGTTAAAAAAATAAAATTGTATTTTATTATGTATATACTCAAATGTATCCCCAAATTTTGAATCCTGAATCCGCCACGGGAGAGGGGAGAGGGGGGCGATATATATAATTTTTTTTTTTATATTTATACTTTAAAATCATAAATTTTATCATTTTGATCTTTAAAATATTAAAATATTATCACTTTTATTCAATAAAAAAAATTCGATCTCTTATGACGAAATCCTGGACCGTTCCTGAATACAGTGACGGACTTGTTAAGGTTCAAGGGGGTACACCCCCAAAACTTTTTTTTTCCCAGTGCATAGTAATATATTGAAAAATTCTGAAACATAAATTATAAGTATGCCATTACAATTACATTTATTTGTTTCATTTGTGATACGCTAATACACAAGATGCCCCCTCCTTTCTTCATTTCTCGTTACCTCTGGAAAGCTTTTGTTTTGCATTTTTGTTTTCTTTTATTAATTCTTGGTTACATTTTTTCTTAATAGCTCTTCCAAAACAAATCTTCCAAAGAAATGATACTCGTATGACTCATTGTAATTTATAGTTATAATTTTATTTGATCTTTGTGAAATATCATATTTATATACCGATTTAATTTTATTTTATATATGCATTCTATATATAAAGCAATATTTATGTATAAATATTTTTAAATTATAAGAACATTTGCTTGAGACAGTCTCACGGTGACTTAAAAATGAAATCACAAGATACACAAGGCAAATAATATTATATATACATACAAATAAAATTATACTTAATTTTGGATCACGTAAGTTTGGAGGGAAAGCAATGAAGCATTGTCCATCAGCTGGTTTGGCACTTGTTATTCTTTTAATAATATATAATTTGTCAAAAAGAAATAAGGAATTTTATGTGCTTTGGAGACTTTTTAAAACATTTCATGACCGTCAAAATCATATTTTGCACCGTTTCTTTAAAATATTATTTAAATTTAATATATTGTTGTGCAAGATGATATTTTATGTGAGAGGGATTGTGAGAGAATTATTTCGACTCATGGACCAAAGTCATAATTTGCTTAGCGCGTTCGAAAAGAATAGTATAGTTTGTACAATCATAATTATGTTATGAGGTATCTTTATTTATTTACTTAAAGGTAATAATTATAATAGTTTAATAAGATAATCAATTACATTATTTCCTTTCATTTGATGAAAAATCACTACTACAAGAGAAGGGTCATAAAAAATTAAATGCCCATACAATCACCACAAGAGAGGATCATCAAGATTCATGCCTCGAACCCAAGACATAAGATATCTTTTTTAATTGTTCTATTTGAGTTATCCACACTTGACTGAGGTATCTTTGTTAATTGTTCTATTTTATGGTAAAATATACAGAAACAAGTTTGCCCATATGTTTTAAGAGTGATTTATATTATTAAAAATATTCGTTACATTTTGAATATGAATATTGGTAATTATTGGTGTCAATTTACATGGCCAGAAATTATATCTGATTTTTTTTTTCGCGACATGTGAGGGAATATTTATTGTATAAAGTACGAAAGAAAGTTAAATACATCCAAATGTAAAGTATTAGACCACAAATGAGCCTGAATGGCTGAACAGAGCAACACGACTTTTGTCTTTTCATTACCATGGGCACGGGACTTTTAGGTATAAATTGTAATTTGCGATTATTTAAATGGATCATATGCTATTTTTATTTTTGAATAAGATAAACTAATATTAATTTAACAGAGGATTGATCTGTTATTTAATCATTTATTTACGAGATGTTTTGTTAGTGAACGCGTTTTAATTGTCAAAAAATGAACAATTAATTTTAAAATAATTTATCCGATTTTATCGCTAGCCAACTCAATGTATTGAATTAAATCATTATTAGTCAATTTCATATCAATATATATTACTAATATATAAAGTTTCGGGTCGTGGTCAAGTCATGTATAAATGAGGAAAGATAATCTTATACATTACATAAGGAGGTCTTATTATAGAGTTTCATTTTGATATTTCAGTCATATTTTTTCATAAGATATAGGTGGTGTTTGCAAGTTGGACCAAAAAATTAAGAATCAATCTTTTTTTCCCCCAAAAAATCAAAGTTTACCAACTTTGAAAATAATTGATCATGAAGTATCTAGGGATTGAAAACAGTCCAAAATTAAGTATCCAAAATTGAGTTTCCTCATATGAATTTTACCTTTAATTAAGTGCATCGATGGATGTCATTTTCTATCATCAAATAGTACTTAAATATATTAATAGACAAATATTTGTAGCACCAATAGCAGTAAACAATTTAATTGTATTTTCAAATGATATGAGATACTTTTGTTAAAGGTAGTAGGTACTAGTAAGTTGGGGTTAGTGTTTTCTCTGAAAAATAACAATGAAAATTTTAATTGTATTAATAATATATTGGTTTTATTTTAATTTTAATAATATGTGGTTTTGATGCAATGTTATATACAGTTTTTTTTTTTTATTGAACAAATTACTCATATTTGTAACAAACTATAATCTGCAAGAAATCGTCCATGCTCTTTTAACGAACCCAATATTCGACTACATCATTTCAAAAGTCAATCATATTAAAAGTCAACCATACAAATTTATGTAGCAATTTTAAAATTGTCAGTTTTACCAATAATAATCAATAAATTTATCATTTGTTCAAAAAGCATATGTTTGTGCAAATGCTCACGTGACCCAAAAAAAAAATTGGGGGTACCTTTTCTTGTTCGCACATCTGTCAATTTATGATTGCGTTTCTCAAAAGAAACGTGAAGATTCTTATGGCTGCTGCCAGCCAGACTTTTCCAAACAGTTCACAATTTTGTCCAAACCACATAATTTTTACTACTGAATATAATTACAATGTTCTCTTTTTCAAGGTTTAACTAATAATCAGTTTATGTTACTTTTGTAATTTATTTTTAATAATCAGTTTATGTTACTTTTGTAATTTATTTTTAATAACTCGATATCTGCCCCAATAACCGACTAATTTGAGATATCAAAACCCACCATTTACTAATTAAGGTCCCACTTCAAGTCAAAACAAAATTTTGTATGAATTGATCCATCATTACTTTTGTATTGTTTAATTTTATCTAACTTTTCTTTTGCTACTAGTTATTCAGGATCAGAATTTTGAGTTTGAATTCAAAGTTAAAACATGGAAGGAAGTTCATAAACTCATCTTGATTATGGTTATGGAGTGTCAAACAATATCCCATCTCGAATAAATATGGAAGAATTATGAGGTTTATAAGGATGGACAATATTTCTATTAATATGAGGTCTAGGGAATGCTAAAAATATATCCGCGCTAACTCGACCTAAAGTGGACAATATCATATCAAAGCGAAGATTTGGGTTCATCCAGGGTCCTAACTCTGGTATCAGGGCCATGGTCCTAGATGATCGATGTGGAGAAGTTCTCAGGTATCGAACAAAAAAATAAAATAAATAGTAAACAAAAAGTCTTTGTGGATTAGGCAAGGTTGGCCTAAATAAAGCGGGTCGTTCGAGGGGAGGCTCAATGGTCTTTATTTGAGGAGAGGATTATTGGGGGTGTCAAATAATATCCCATATCGAATAAATTAACAATGAGAAGATCATGGGGTGTATAAAGATGGACAATCTCTCTATTGGTATGAGGACGACAAGTCTTTGTGGACTAGTTAGGCGAGGTTGACCTAGATAAAGCGGGTCTTTTGCAGTGAGCCTTGGTGAAATGGTGAGGTCTTTGTGGACTAGGTGGAGTTAACTTAAATAGAGTGGGTCGTTCGAAAGGAAGCTCATTAGTCTTTGTTTGAGGGGGATTGTTGGGGTGCCAAGGAATATCCCACATCGAATAAACATGGAAGATCATATGGTTTATAAGGATGGACAATCTCTTATAAGGATGGACGATCTCTCAATTGGTACGAAAACTTTTGGGAAAACCAAAAAATAAATCCGTGCAGGCTTGGCCTAAAGAGGACAATATCATACCAATACGGAGATTTTGGTCCATCCAGAATCCTAACACACGATATGTAATCTACCAAAGTACTTGCATAATATAAATCTCAATCAGGTCATACAATATGAACACTAATGATCAGTTAGGATCATCAATTATGCTGCTTCTAGTAATAACAACACTAATTAACTACTTGCCTAATTGGTTAATCTGGAAGAAACCAATTTTTATACCGACAAGATTAATTGAACTCAACTTTAAGCTCAAATTAGTCAAACGTTAGCACTGTTAATATAAAAGAATTTAAATTAATTCTTAAAAAAAACAAATATTTATTAAATTTAAAAAGTGGTTTAAATTACTCGTATAACTTCACGAGTTGGTCTCCCATGAACCAGGTCTATGCTATGAACTTGAATTATTTAACTCTTTTACTCATTCCAACACATTTTTCTAACCCACTAAAGTTGACCCGTATCATATCCTAAATAGATTCGAATATCCATTAATTAAAGACAAGATTCATGTCTATAAAACTCTTTGTCTAACTTCACCTACCTCTTGTGAATTGTGATCGATAATTAATAATTAAAACAAAGAAGAAGAATTGTCAAAAAGGATAAATTTTAAAGTTGATAGAAATCAAGAGAAGCAGCTGTAAAATGGTTCATTAATTCAAAGTATTGAATAATTCAACCTAATTTACGTCGTTGAAAATGAAACCATCTTCTTGTCAATTCCAAAACAAGCAAAACCACTCATCGTGATATTTATTTCCTCGAAGCAGACATCTTTGTTTTCTTCACTTGCCTTTTCTATATAAATACTTCGAGTATTTACAGAAAAAAAAAACATTTGTACCACACTCAAACCCAAAAAAAAGAAAAAAGAAACATCCTATATATAATTAAGTCGCAATTAGCATATAGAGGCGAATTTGTAATAAATCGTTGAGCATGAAGTTATTAATCCAGTATTTTACGTTACTTCTTCTCCTATGTGGCTTCATACACTAATATACATTTGGGCTTGGACAACTGTTAAAAAACCCTTTAGAGAACGGTTATAACAGCTGTCCAAGTAACAGTTGTCCAAACTTGGACAACTATTAAAAAACCGATGTCCAAAAGTTGGGCTTGGACAGCGGTTTTCAACCGCATTGCAAAGAGGGGCTTGGACAGCAGTTATTAACAGCTGTCTAACTTATTTTTTTTTATAATTTCGTTTATTATGTTAGATAGACAACGGTTATTAACCGTTGTCCAATATCTTTTTTTTTAATTATTAATTTATATTTTAAAAATCCTATAACAAAACTATAAACCAAAACTTATATATACGTCCAATACCATACACCATAAACCAAAAATCCTATAAAAAAACCATAAACCAAAACTTATACCACATATATACCAAAACATCAAATAAATAAACATATACATCAAGAAATAAATAAACATACAATCATAAACATACGTTCAATACACTAAAAACATGAAATATATATCATCACAAATATATAATTTAATTACATGCTACCAAAATTTCAAACAACGATCACTCAATATCGTATGAATATAAGAATCGATTGTAAAGGTACCCCGTCCAATCGTTTTTCCATTTCTCCAGTCTTTTCTTAGAGTAAGACTTGAGCTCACGTTCATAGACAAACTGCAAACAACGAATCAATCAATATAGTATGAATTTTTATTCAATCAATAATAATTTAAATAAATCGATAAATTGACTTACATTGATATGAATGTTCGTTAGAGAAGCGCGGATTATATCTTCAATAAAGCAACACACAAAATGACCACAATGTTCATTATCTCGTTGCCTCGGAACCTGTTGATTAACAATTATAATCACGTATTACAATTATGATTTCTTTCTATTAATTTGACAATTTACTAAATTAAATTTACCTTAATGTTAATCCAGTTCACTTTATTTAACTTAGATCTTGAACCTTGACTCTGAAGGCGACTCCGATATATCGTCATCACACTATTATTATTATAATTAAAAAAATAAAAATAGATTAAATATGCATAATTTTAAAACTAAAATAAATCATTATATAGAATATTAAAAATGAACTTACGCTTCCATATATGAAACGAGATCAGGGCGATTTGAATAAACTCCATCCTGAGCTGGGTCCATAAAATACACACTTAATGTATTCATGTGTATGGCAACCAACACCCAATGGTTCCTATATTATATTGAGAATATTAAAATTAACTGCAAAATTAGCATATATATGTGCAAATATTATAAACATGAATACAAATTTTAACGAAATGTTTATCACTCACCCCACATTTGTTGGCAAAAAAATGAGATGATCGCTCCCAGTTTGATTCAACATATGATTAACTAACCCATCCATGGTCTGTACCCTATCACCCAATATGCAAGACACCTGGGGGGAGACGAAGGAATACATTCCACTTGCTCGGACATCTCTGAAGAGATATATCTCACCCAAATATCTTTAACCAACATATATACGCTAATTAATATTTAAAAAGAAAATTAAACAATACAGAAAGTGAATATTGAGAATTAGTAAACACATACCTGAGGTAAAGGGCTATGGTGGTTGCACTCAACCACTCGTCATTCAAGACTTGGCAAGACATGTTCCTCAATCGACGAATTCTTGGAAAGTATTCTCGATGAAAGCGAAAGCAAGCATAGGAACCGTGACGATCTCGAAAAGCATTAGACGATACCATCCGGTGCACACCTAGATCGTACATAATCATCGTGATCTAAGTCTCTAGTCATGGGATAACCAAGTTCGAGCGCGAGTGGAGTCCCTCGTTCTCCCTCCGATCGCTTCTACGACACACCCTCGATTTCTATTTTTTTTTGTGGTGATTTCTTCCGAGGCATTTGTGGTGTCGGCAGATTCTACAATTAATTTGCAATATTATTTAGAACCACAAATAAGATAATGAACTTTAATAACATATATTTTACCTCATGGTGGTAGAGACCAAGTTGCTTTCGGCCATTCGATGAAGTGTTCGACCATTGTTCCGATTGTGGACGGGCTTCATCGATTGGTTTTGGCATCAATTGAATCCTCTTGTCCGACATTTAGTACATCGAGTGTGACCTCACGAAACCGGAGTGATGGGATGACCATGAATCATTCCATGGAGCAGGTAACGTTCTCGTGGCTACCAACCGTCGGGATCCTCCAAAAAAAAAGGTAGCAAAAGGTCGTTGGTCATTCAATAAGATATTTAGTTAGAAAATTTAATACACTAGTCTTTAATTAAAACAAATGTGAGACATGCATATCTGATACCTGAAAGACGTTTTGAAGTGCCTCAATAAAGTCGTCCCTAGGGTTAGCTGAAAACATAACATTAGCGATACTATGTTCACAACTTGCTCCACTCGACGACATTTCGTGGCTCGTTCTTCTCTCGGACCTCAAACGTTCCACATCTTTAGACAACTTGGCAACCTGTTCCGTTAGTATACCCACCATATTCATGGCTTGAAGACTGTGTCATCATCGCTAACGATGTCTTCACACGCCATATTCGACACTTCAGGCGGTAGGGATGCTCCTGGCGACCTATAGCCCGTCCAAACAGATCATCAGGGCCGATAATGCGGATGTCGTCGGGCGTCATGGTCTGAGTTAGATGCTTCTAAATCACAAAAACAAAAGATTATTATTTAATTATTTGTTTATAAATAATAGTTTGTAATTGAAAGATAAATTAATGGATAGATTACCGCTTCTTCGATGATGCGGCGTGACTTTGGGATCGTGAATATTCCTGCCTCGACCCTTTACGTAGTCCGAAATAAGTCGAAATGGGTAACAATAGGCTCACTCTCTCCAAATTTTTCTTTTTTTTTTTTCTTTCTACGATATAGTGATGAGCGTGTCCCTTTATTAGATATATTAAAAGTGAATATATAAAAAAAAATTAAAAGTTAGGATTTTGATCTCACCATATTTTCTCTTATTCGTGCATAACCTTTGTTCGAGCCACGATATCGCGCCTCCATCGACTTGGCTTGATCGCGATTTTTATTACTTCGATTCTACAATATAATAGAAATATAATAAACACTGAAAAACTATATGCATTAGAAATTGAGGAAATGACATTGATCAATTTTACGAAAAATCATCCTCCATAGCTCGCTCACAAACTCCTCTCAAGATGGAGCCACCACAGGGGCTATTCGTCACGGGGATGGACTAGTCGAGTAAAGACAGTTTTCGGATCTCGTGTGTTACTTGTCAACCAAGTCCGAGAATTCTTGGCCATTACTCCAGCTTGCGACAATATTTGCTTCTTCTTTGTGTGGTCAAGACCTCTGAATGTAGTCTATACGCATATAACATAACAATTTAGTAAATTTAAGGGTCATACTACAACTTTCAATAAATATATAATTAACATACCGTAAGTTCGTCCCATATTCTTTCCTTCAAAAGTCGGTTTTGATACTACGCGATCCTTGGTGGCAAAGACGATAGGATCACGCCTCGATCGCAGCCTCCGTAGAAGGACAACGACTCACTCTCTTTTCCTATTACTGTCCAAACTCATTGAACGATAAATCGCAATAACATAGTATTTAATTAGGTTCAACGATCAATCAATATATTTATCGATTTCAAACTGTTCAATTGTAATAAAATTGTTCAAGTGTTTTTTCCTTTCTACTGAGCTCTCTTAATAGATGACATGGTGACTATATACTCGAAAGTGCGCTTCTCCCCGGAGCTGCTAGTGGTGGTGGGAGCATCAGTGTCACACTCTCTCAAGTCATCAGGATGTTGTCGATCATATGCACCATGATCATATGCGCCATGATCTCCATCAGAATATCCATCATCATCTCCGTCATCTCCGGGATATGGCAAACGAGACATGATCTGTAAAAGCGTAAAAAACAACATTTAATAAACAAAAAACAAACAATATTCAATAAACCAGAAGAAACAACATTTAATAAAGCAGAAGAAACAACATTTAATAAAGCAGAAGAAACAACATTCAATAAAGTCATCTGATAATCGATCTGCTCGAACCCACTTTCGATCCATATAGAACTAGAGATGTCTATAGGAAAGACAATATGAAGACTGCTTCTCAAGACAATTATCTTAAAGTATTAAACCTAAAAGCATACCTAATCATACTTAATCTACATTCATTTTAATTTTCTAATTTTGAAATCCTTCCAATTTTTCACTCATTCACAATTTTTGTTACTTCTCAAGACAATATGTATCCTAATGTATCACAATTAATCATCATTAATCATTAATCACTATCCATTCATTAAATTAATAACCAAAATATATCCTAATGTATTAATCCTAATTTATGCTTAAATCCTCACACAAGCATATTATCAAACACCTTAAGTGCATTATTCATCTCTAACAAAATGTTCATTTCTAACACTAACAAAAATTCATTCAAGCCACTAACAACAATTAATCCAAGCTACTAACAACAATATAATTAAACCAACATTAATCTCACACTAACAACAATTAATCATAACAAATTAGCTATATATATCCTAACAATTAATCCCAAACATATATGTATATATAAACATTTATTTTATATATATATATATATATCCTAACAATTAATCTCAAACATATATATATATATATATATATATCCTAACAATAATTAATCCCAAACATATATATATATATATATATATATATATATATATATATATATCCTAACAATTAATCTCAAACATATATATATAAACACAATATTTATATATATATATCCTAACAATTAATCCCAAACACGCACACACACACACACATATATATATATAAATAAACACATGCAATATATATATATATATATATATATATATATATATATATATATATAAAAGAAAAAATACCTATATATATATATGGATAGGAGGAGGACTACAAGGGCGGGGGAGGGAGGGCGATAATGGGGAAGGTGGGGAGGGCAACGAGTAGGGAGGAGAGGAGGAGAGGAGGCAAGGCGACGATTTGGGGAGAGGGAGTTTAGGTCAATCTGGCGACCATGACGATTTGGTTGGAGGAGGAAACTAACGACGGCGCGCGATTTGGGTGAGAGGGAAGAGCTAGGTCTTCGATCGGTTTGCGGCGATTTGGGGGAGAGGAAACTGGGGAGAATAAATGAAAGGCAGGCAGTTGTTCGGTACGCCAGATCTTAATTGATATATCCGATATAAAAATAAAAAATTTTTTAAAAAAAAAAAAGCGATTATTAACTTATTTGTCAAGTGTTTCTTAGACATCGGTTATTAATCATTTGTGCAAGTGAACTTGCAATTCGGTTTAAAAACGCTTTCCAAGTTTTATTCTTGACAAATGCGGTTTCAAATTTGATTTTTTTTTAATAAAACCGCTCTCCAAGATATAACTTGGAGAGCTGTTTGAAAAAAGAATTGTTCAAGTGTAGCTGTGCAAGCCTAAATGTGTAGTAGTGATACCAAGCCAGGCAATGGTCCATCGACACAGATTTGTGGTAAGTTTATTTTCATCTTCATTATTTCTTGCAAGTTGCAACTTTCACTAATACACATTTGGGCTTTGACATCTGTGAAAAATGACATTGGAGAGCGGTTATAACCGCTCTCCAAGTAACAGTTGTCCAAGCTTGGACAACTGATAAAAAACCGTTGTCCAAGAAATCAAGACTTGGACAAACGGGTTTTTAAACCGCTTTTGTAAAGTAATAGCTTGGACCAGCAATTTATCAACCATTATCTAACTTAAATTTTTTTTATAATATCGTTTATTATGTTACATAGAGCCAATATCTTTTTTTTTAATTATTATTTTATATTTTAAAAATCCTATAATAAAACTATAAACCAAAACTTATATATACGTCAAATACCATAAACAATAAATCAAAAATCATATAATAAAACCATAAACCAAAACTTATACCACATATATATATACCAAAACATCAAATAAATTAATAAACATACACATCATGAAATACATAAACATACAATCATAAACATACGTCCAATACACCAAAAACATGAAATATATATCATCACAAATATATAATTTAATTACATGCTACCAAAATTTCAAACAACGATCACTCAATATCGTATGAATATAAGAATCGATTGTAAAGGTACCCTCAATCCAATCGTTTTTCCATTTCTCCAGTCTTTTCTTAGAGTAAGACTTGAGCTCACGTTCATAGACAAACTGCAAACAACGAATCAATCAATATAGTATGAATTTTTATTCAATCAATAATAATTTAAATAAATCGATAAATTGACTTACATTGATAGGAATGTTCGTTAGAGAAGCGCGGATTATATCTTCAATAAAGCAACACACAAAATGACCACAATGTTCATTATCTCGTTGCCTCGGAACCTGCTGATTAACAATTATAATCACGTATTACAATTATGATTTCTTTCTATTAATTTGACAATTTACTAAATTAAATTTACCTTAATGTTAATCCAGTTCACTTTATTTAACTTAGATCTTGAACCTTGACTCTGAAGGCGACTCCGATATATCGTCATCACACTATTATTATTATAATTAAAAAATAAAAATAGATTAAATATGCATAATTTTAAAACTAAAACAAATCATTATATAGAATATTAAAAATGAACTTACGCTTCCATATATGAAACGAGATCAGGGCGATTTGAATAAACTCCATCCTGAGCTGGGTCCATAAAATACACACTTAATGTATTCATGTGTATGGCAACCAACACCCAATGGTTCCTATATTATATTGAGAATATTAAAATTAACTGCAAAATTAGCATATATATGTGCAAATATTATAAACATGAATACAAATTTTAACGAAATGTTTATCACTCACCCCACATTTGTTGGCAAAAAAAATGAGATGATCGCTTCCCGGTTTGATTCAAAGATATGATTAACTAACCCATCAATGGTGCTGCATCTATCACCCAATATGCAAGACACCTGGGGGAGACGAAGGAATACATTCCACTTGCTCGGACATCTCTAGAGAGATATACCTTACCCAAATATCTTTAACCAACATATATACGCTAATTAATATTTAAAAAGAAAATTAAACTATACGTAAAAGTGAATATTTAGAATTAGTAAACACATACCGAGGTAAAGGGCTATGGTGGTTGCACTCAACCACTGTCTATTCAAGATTTCACAAGACATGTTCCTCATTTCGATTTAATTCTTGGAAAGTATTACGATGAAAGTGAGCAAAGCATGGGAACTGTGGATTTATCTCGAAAGCATTAGACGATACCATCCGGTCCACCCTAGGATGTACATAATCATCGTGATCTAAGTCTCTGGTCATGGGATAACCAAGTTCGAGCCTTAATGGAGTCCCTCGTTTCTCCCCTCCGATCGCTCATTTACACCCCTCAATTTCTTTTTTAGCCTTTTGTGGTGATTTCTTCCGAGGCATTTGTGGTGTCGGCAGATTCTACAATTAATTTGCAATATTATTTAGAACCACAAACAAGATAATGAACTTTAATAACATATATTTTACCCTCATGGTCTTTAGAGACCAAGTTGCTCGGCCATTCGATGAAGTGCTCGACCATCGTTTTCGATCGTGGACGGCTTCATCGATTGGTTTTGCATCATTGAATCCTCTTGTCCGACACGGGTACATCGAGTGTGACCTCACTAAAACCGGGAGTGATGGGATGACCATGAATCATTCCATGGGAGCTGTGTAACGCAGCGTTCGCGTGGCCACCAACCGTCGGGATCCTCCAAATAAAGGTAGTAAAAAGGTCGTTGGGTCATTCGAATAAGATATTTAGTTAGAAAATTTAATACACTAGTCTTTAATTAAAACAAATGTGAGACATGCATATCGAGCACCGAGAGACGTTTTGAAGTGCCTCAATAAAGTCGTCCCCCTAGGGTTAGTTGAAAACATAGCATTAACGTCACTATGTTCACAGCTTGCTCCACTCGACGACATTCCGTGGCTCGTTCTTCTCTCGGACCTCAAACGTTCCACTTCTTTAACCTGTTCCGTTAGTATACCCACCATATTCATGGCTTGAAGACCGTGTGTGCCATTCTTAACGATGTTTTCATCACGCCATATCCGACACTGAAGTAAGCCAGAGGGATGCTCTCTGGCGACCTATAGCCGAATCCAAACAGATCATCAGGGCCGATAATGGGGATGTCGTTGGGCGTCATGGTCTGAGATAGACGCTCCTGAATCACAAAAACAAAAGATTATTATTTAATTATTTGTTTATAAATAATAGTTTGTAATTGAAAGATAAATTAATGGATAGATTACCACTTCTTCGATGATGCGGCGTACCTTCGAGATCGTGAATATTCCCTGCCTCGACCCCTTTTTCGGTAGTCCGAAATAAGTCAAAATGGGTAACAATAGGCTCACTCTCTCCAAATTTTTTTTTTTCTTCTTTCTACGATAGTGATGAACATGTCCCTTTATTAGATATATTAAAAGTGAATATATAAAAAAATTAAAAGTTAGGATTTTGATCTCACCATATTTTTCTTATTCGTGCATAACCTTTGTTCGATCCACGATATCGCGCCTCCATCGACTTGGCTTGATCGTGATTTTTATTACTTCGATTCTACAAGATAATAATAGAAATATGATAAACACCTAAAAAACTTAGGGCATTAGAAATTGAGGAAATGACATTGATCAATTTTATTAAAAAAATCATCCTCAATAGATCCGCTCACAAACTCCTCCCCAGATGGAGCCACCATAGTATTATTTCGACACGGAGGCGACTAGCCGAGTAAAGACCGGTTCCGGATCTCGTGTGTTACTTCTCAACCAAGTCCAGAAAATTCTTGGCCATTAATCCAAACTTGCGATAATATTTGCTTCTTCTTTGTGTGGTCAAGACCTCTGAATGTAGTCTATACGCATATAACATAACAATTTAGTAAATTTAAAGGTCATACTACAACTTTCAATAAATATATAATTAACATACCGTAAGTTCGTCCCATAATCTTTCCTTCAAAGGAGTCAGTTTGGGGCAACGCCGATCCCTGGTTGGCAAAGACGATAGGATCACGCTCGATCGATTGCAGCTCAATGTAGAAGGACAACGACTCACTCTCTTTTCCTATTGCTGTCCAAACTCATTGAACGATAACTGCAATAACATAGTATTTAATTAGGTTCAGCGATCAATCAATATATTTATCGATTTCAAACTGTTCAATTGTAATAAAATTACCCGAAATATTTTCCCCTTGCTACGAGCTCTCTTAATAGATGACATGGTGACTATACCCCGAGCGCTTTTCCCCTGAGAGTCGCTAGTGGTGGTGGGAGCATCGGTGTCACACTCTCTCAAGTCATCATGATCTTTGTCAATCATATGCACCATGATCATACGCGCCATGATCTCCATCGAATATCCATCATCATCTCCATCATCTCAGGGATATGGCAAACGAGACATGATCCCAGAAAAAGGTTAAACAACATTTAATAAACAAAAAACAAACAATATTCAAAACTATGCTTAAATCCACACACAAGCATATTATCAAACACCTTGAGTGCATCAATTGTTCATATCTAAATTAGCATAAAAAATCAAGCCAAGCCACACAATATGTATTCATCTCTAACAAGTTGTTCATCTCTAACACTAACAACATTAATCCTAATAAATTAACACTAATTTATGTTTAAATCCTCACACAAGCATATTATCAAACACCTTGAGTGCATCAAACACCAATATATATACAACAATATACATACACCAATACATACAACATGATATATATACACCAATATACATATATACACCAATATACATACACCATACATACAATTAAACAAAGGCACTAAAAACAATTAAACAAAGCCACACAATAAAAGAAATATTACCCTCAGTTTAAAGATTCGAGTAAATTTAAGACCCAAAGTAAAATTGAACCCAATATGAATAACTGAACTCTTTGATCGATTTCTCTTTTTCACTTTTTGTGTGTGTATATTTTACTGTTGGAATCTTTAAAACATGTCTATTTAATAATATAACCGCGGATGGATTTTAAGCATTAATCTATCTACATATTTATTTGATAGGAAAATAATATATGGATCAATTAATTTCACACCCTTTTAATTACAAGTTCAAACTTTTAAATTAGATGAAATTAAGAGCAAATGCATGATAGTTATGTTGTGCAATAGGATTTCCATTTAGGAAAAATTACACTCAAATAATGTTTCAACTGAAGTTATATATGTTGGAGAAATTAAGTCATATATGTGTGATTATTCATACATTATTATAATTAGATGAAGAAGGGTTCTTGATTGTTGATAGGAGAGAGAGTACTACTTCCCCTACTGTCAAGAACATACCATCAAGCCACACAACAATGGACAACGGAAGTCCTTTGCAATTTTCACAGATCTTCTTACTAGTTTCCTCTAATTCAGAAGGGCAACCTTCTTCCCCAAACGACTCTTGACAAAATAGACTCCAACTTTTATCCTCATCTAGTAAGTTAACCGTGTGGTAAGATGAGTCGAAATGAAGAGCAATATTGACTAACCTAGTGGTAACAACAACACGACTACCATTATCGTTATTTGGAAAGAAAAACTTAATGTCGTCCCAATTAAAGTTCAATACTCCACATGTCATCCAGTACGATTAAATACCTTCTACTGAATAAAAATTACCTATGGAAGGAGAAAGCTAGGCGGCGGCGGCGGTAGGGGAGCTTGGCAACAAGGCGACGGCGGTGGCGGTGGCGGTAGGGGAGGACGCGCGGCGGATGGTTCGATTTGGGGGAGAGGGAGGAGGAGGCTAGGGCTTCGATATCAGCTGGTTTTAATTCACGATTTGGGGAAAATTTCCTTTGGTTCGCGATTTGGGTGTATATATATTAATCCGACCTCTTGGGACAATGGTTCGAACCATTGTCCAAACTTCGCTTTTGACAACGGGTTCTCAAAACCATTGTCTAAACATTGCACAACGGTTCTAAACCGCTTTTCTAAGTGTTATCTTGGACAACGGTTTTGAACCGTTGTCTATTTTTTTTTTTTATTAAAACCCATTCTCCAAATCAGAAATTTGGAGAATCATTTTCAAAAAAAAGGTTGTCCCAAGTCTTGTTGTGCAAAAAGTTTTAAATGCAGAAGTAGTAGTGTTTCATTCTTTGATAAATTGGGTTTAAATCTTCAACTTCAACACCTATCATAAGTTTTTATGTCTTTAAATGAAAATATTCTTTGTAGCCTTTGTCTTTTTTGGTATCAAATAAATGAAAATTATGACTATTCAATATTTGACAATAAAACCCATTGTCATTGTCAACCTTTTTGTTACGTGTGAAGTCGCTACATGTTGCGTGTGAACATAGAGATTCTTTTTCAATGGAATGGTCATATTAGAGAGCAACTAATTAATCATAAAAAAATAAAACGTCACTATATTTTTTATTTTCATGCAGGAAAATAACATTTGCGAAATATAATATTTAATTTGCAGGTGCAAGACACTCCTTACACAAGATTGTGTAGCAACAAGACCATATTAACAGTAAATGGACAATTTCCAGGGCCAACTTTATCTGTGAGAGAAGGAGATACACTTGTTGTCGATGTTATTAATAATGCAAGCGAGAACATAACAATTCATTGGTACGTAATTTATCAATTTTATATTATTGAATATATACTTTACCAAATAATTTTGTCATTTTTATAGTGTAATTTTGTTACATGTAGGCATGGAGTGAAGCAACCACGATACCCATGGTCAGACGGGCCCGAGTACATAACCCAGTGCCCGATTCGACCAGGAACGAATTTTAGCCAAAGGATCGTGATGTCCGATGAAATCGGGACTTTGTGGTGGCACGCTCATAGCGATTGGTCTCGTGCAACTGTGTGGTGCTCTTATCGTGTACCCTAAGAAGGAGGACAGTTACCCCTTCCCTAGGCCTGCCAGAGAAATTCCAATCATTCTATGTAATAAGAGAGTAACATTTGTGTGCATCAGTTGCATAATATTGTTGAATAGAAATAATTAAAATATTATTCAATGAAAATCACTAATATTGTTTAGTGAACCGTTCACTTTATATAACAACTACTATTCAGTGAAAACATTTAATATTGTTAAAAAAACACACACCGGGTGCTTTCCTAATTAATGGTCAACCTGGCGATCTGCATCCATGCTCAAGCGCAGGTAACAAATACTACTATATTGGATGTGTTATTTTTTAAATTTATCATTTAAAAAAATGAATTTAGGTTCTTGTATTATTCGATCATCTATATTTAAAAAAAGATTAGAATAGGGGGCCTTAGTTACCGATTTTCTTTAGCTTAATTGGCTTAATTTCATAGATGAACAGAGAATTTCCTTTCTTTGAAATGTCAACAAAGCTCATCTTAGTCAATGTTATTCGCAGCCATTATATTAATACAGTTGGTGTGACACTTAACCTAATTCGAATCACAAAAAGTAGATGAAATTACATCACAAATCTATCTCAATGACTAATCACTAATTATCCTGTCAAAGAAAAGGAACACTAGTTATCACAAGACATGAACTATATTAAATGCACCAAACTCAAATATATTTTTTAAACATGCAACATATTTATACTGAAGTATGTAGCTTATTTATACCGCGTGCCTAAGAAGCCTAGGGGAATGGGCTCTTTGATAGGGAAAGGGACCCACAGACCTATAACCTTGTGGACCCACCTCTATCAAACACGATTGCAGTTCGACAGAGGTGGACAACGATTCGGTTCCAGGCTAACAATCCAGGTACATAGCACGCAATTTAAATGTTCAATTACTCAATATTTCTTGTTACACAATATATGACATAGTAGGAGAAAAAAAGTTTTTTTGTCCCATAATTTTCATGTAATTCGTTGTTCGTCCAAAAAAATTTAAAATATCTAATTTTTGGTCTTATAACTATCTTGTTTCTTTTTCAGGAGTTTGGTTTCTGCATTGCCATTTGGAGCGTCATGTTAGTTGGGGAATGGAAATGGCGTTCATTGTTCAGAATGGAAATACTTCAGATTCTAGGATATTGCCTCCACCACCGGATATGCCTAGATGTTGATCATGATTGTGAAGCATATATATGAACCTGATCATAGCAACATTTTTTTCATCAAATCTTAATTTATTCTATATACTTGAATATATATTTATTGTGATTCATCAATCCTTTTGTACTTTAGGGGACGACCTGAAAACACAATTAATCAGGAAATAAATTAAATGAATAGTTAAATAAGTGTTTGCTTTTGTTGTAGATGCATGAATTAGTATTTACTTTATTATTGGTTTAATTAATAACGATGTTTTTACGATGTTTATTATTGGAGTTTGGCCAATTACTTTTGTAATTAACTAGAAAATGAAAGTATTGAAATGATTGATGCGATGTTGAAAGTTTGAATGTTTTGAAATATTAACAAAGTTGAAGCAGAAATCAAATTGTAAAACAACTCTTATGCAACTATGCATAGGGCCTCATGAATACGACTAGAAAAGAATATCTAGTGTACGATCTTTAAAATAATGGTACAAACTGAATTATATAGTGTTAGTGTTATGAAGTTAATTATATAGTAGTACATGCTTATTTGCATTGGCACGAGTTTAACTTTACCCAATAATTAAAAAGGCATAAAGAATACAACTAAACATATTGACAAAAAAAATATTTTTAAGTAGGGATGAGAACGGATCCTCTCCGGTAAAGGTTCTCTCCATCTCCCGTAAAGGTTAATATATAATTAAGGGATAAGATTGTGTCACATCATTTTGCATATTAAAAAATTGATAAAATTTATCATGGATATTCCATCCCCCAAGTGTACTGTTCCAAAACCATGTCCTTTTCTTTCCCACACCCACATTTAAAAAAATAATCCTATTTTTACTAAAGTCTAGTTTTGATATCGCCTACTACACTAAAGTCTAGTTTTTACTAAAGTCTAGTTTTGAGTATTCGAATCCTTTAACAAAAAATCAGCTCTAAAGTCTAGTTTTGATATCGCCTACTACACTATCCGCAAAAAAAACATGGGGCAAGTTTCATTTCTTCTAATTCAATTTGATAATTGCAGAGAATTAATGATTTTGATATGATGGAAATGGAGAATATTTAAAATGACGTGGCACAATTTTGATCTTTGATTATAACCAAGGGTTGAGATATAGCTAAATTAAGGAAATGAGGATAACCTTTATGGGAAGGATACAAAAGGGGCGTGGAAATTTGTTGGGGCAGCTGGAGATTTTTCCAAACACGTCACGTGTCAAAATCATATTTTAGCTTTGCCTTTTTCACATTAATTTGTTTTCGTTTTAAGGTTCATTAATCAGATTATAATTATTTATTACAGTCAGATTGCGAAGTATAAATAGCAAGGGTGCAGAAATCGGTAGGCGTCAGGCGGGCGTTTATAGGCAGCCTAGGTGCCGCCTAATTTTTTTTTTCCAAATATTATTTTTACTTTGAAATTTTCAACATAAAAAATAAAAAATCACAACAATTAACATAAAATCATAGTCATAATTACAAAATA
This sequence comes from Stenogyne calaminthoides, assembly GCA_037126765.1. Taxonomy (NCBI): domain Eukaryota; kingdom Viridiplantae; phylum Streptophyta; class Magnoliopsida; order Lamiales; family Lamiaceae; genus Stenogyne; species Stenogyne calaminthoides. Next base: position 5,632,499 of record JBBCBC010000005.1, read on the forward strand.
AGAACTCAAAAGTAGTGTTTTTAATTTTTAGATTTCAAAGAAAAAAAAAATCAGCTCCTAAGCCCGCCCAGGCCCTAGAACGGCCGATTTTGTGCGAATCGCCGCGGCGGACCGGCGCTTAGGCGCGATTTTTGCATCATTGATAAATAGTGAAATCGAGCTTGAAATCTCGCCTTGATTATATTAATTTATATCAAATTCATGTAGCAGTCTTTGTTTTCCTGTACCACCTAACAAAAATTGTTTTTTACGTACTCTTTTCGGAACACCAATGAAATACGAAAAGTGAAACAGAGAATCGAACCGACATTTTTCTTATAAAAATTAATTGAGACACACTTACCATTGTCTTATAAAAAAATTAATATGCGCAATATAGTAATATATCGTAATTCTAACGTATTATATCTCAGAACACTCTAAAAATATTAAATTTAAGAGGCACACTTATATGAGACAATCTCACAGTGAGACGGGGTATTAATTGAGCATTGACGTTTTAACACTTTGGGAGGAGTGAGTGTGATTTGTGCTAAATTTTACCCCGTCTCATGCATGATACCGTCTCAAATAAGTTTTTGTCTAAATTTTGTAAAAGTCTGCCCGATATATTAATTTAAATAAATTATCTACAAAATTAACGATCATATCATGCAGCTAGCAATGAACACAAATACAAACACTCACTACTAAAATATTGAAATTTAACTACTAACCCTATTATGATAAATCCGATTGTAAAATTTTTAAGGAAGTCGCTGATCGATGTAAAATCCGCTTGTCCATTCTTTCATTCCCAATGAATTTTCCTTACCAAAAAAAACAAACATAAAATGGTCCAATTCAAAGTATTGGAAAATTCAAACTAATAAAGACGTGTAGTAAATGAAAAACCAACTCCTCCATGCCAATTAAAGCACTAATCATGAATATTTTTCTATGAATTTTCTTGACTTGATAACTCTATATATATATACAAACATGAGATATCTGCGCAAAACATAATCAATTCCACATTCCAAATATCAAAGAGCATAAAAACATCTAATTAATTTATTGAGCATGAAGGTGCCCATCTTGTATTTTACGTTATGTCTTCTCTTACGTGATTTTGTACTCGGCCAGGCAATGCTCCATCGACACAAATTTGTGGTAAGTATATATACATGCTCCATCATGATAATTTACCCAAAAATATTACTCTCTTCTAAGGGTGGACGGTATCGAAATTTTTGGTTCATACCGTATGTCGTACTGAATCTTCGGTATCAAAAATTGTATATCGATACCGTACCGAAAATTTTGAAATTTTGGTATTTACAAATTGTATACCGATTCCATACCGAAATTAATTTTCGGTATGTTACCGCTAGGTCTCACACACTGAATCTCAAAAGAGCACAAGAAGCAAATCAACAACGCAAGTAATATGAATACCTGTGAAAATTCAGGATAAACACTTAAATTGAAAAAAACACAAAGAAGGACAAATCCAAAAGGACAACAATCTTCGATCCCATGAAAACCCACAAATTTTTTTTAAAAAAAGGCCTTAATGAAAATGAAAAGTAGCTGAGTAGATCGGCAGAAGAAGTTTAGTGCCCAGTTGTTACCTTAATGACCACTTCTCTGTTTGAAACCCAGAACAAGAAATAGAGAGAGTGAAACTTGAACGAGGTAGAGAGTCGAGAGACGGCTGTGGAAGAATGGGAACAGATCAAGTTTTTTTTAAGGGAAAACATTTCACTATAAAGTCACCATAAATATTACAATCAATGCTTCATTTTTTAATTTCTGCTCAAATCCTGTATCTAGTTGTAGTTTTTTCTTTTTTTAATTTGTGCAAGGAGCAACTAGGGCATCATTTTTTATTAGTTAAAATCTAATGGGCTGGGTTGATGGGGTTAAAAATCAAATGGGCTGATTTTGGTAGTACGCAATGACGGGCTTAGGAGCTTCATTTAATTAACTAAATATTAAAATATTAAAAAATAATAAATATACCGAAATACCGAAAAATTCTGAATTTATATACCGTTGTCGTACTGAAATTTTCGGTACAATATCCGTACCGAAATTTTCGATATTTTTCGGTACGGTAAGCCCTGTATACCGAAATTTCGGTATTTTTGTCTACCCCTACTCCCTTCATCCCACACTCAATTGGGCATTTACAATTTATACAGTATTTAATATAAAAAGTTGTTTATTGATTTTTAAAGTGAAAAAGTGATGTTTTATTGAAGACATTTCAGATAAGTTTACTTTATTGATAAAGTGAAATATGAGTATATTTTATGTGGGGATCAGTGGTATGTGTGGTAAATAAAAGATATTTGAAGGGCGCGAGTTAGAATGAGTACAATAATTTTATGCTATTTATGAAAAGAAAAAATAAGCATGTGACGGACCAAAATAAAAAATATCCAATATTTTATGTGACGAAGGGAGCTAGTTCTAAAATTTAATAAGTATATATTAAATCAATACACATATGTTAAAGAATAATATATTAAAATTTTCACATACAATAATATATTTAAAATCATTATACTCTTAATGAATATTTATCTTTCTCAATAGAATTAAACATTTATTTATGTATTTTAATAATTTAATTATTATGAATTTTGATATTGGTCCTGTAACTTTACAAAATTCGATATTTTAGTCTTGTCACCTGCTACTGCAGGTCACTAGCAGGCGACAGGACGAAAAAATCAAATTTTGTAAAGTTACCGTACCAAGATAAAAAAAAAAAAAAATTAATTGGACTATGATCAAAATGAGTCAAAGTTACGGAAAAAAAAAATTAATATTCCTAAAGATTGTTTAATATTTGCAGTTGAAAGATACTCGATACACAAGATTGTGCAGCAGCAAGAGCATTTTGACAGTAAATGGACAGTTTCCAGGGCCAACTCTACATGTGAGGCAAGGAGATACACTTGTTGTCGATGTAATCAACAATGCAAACGAGAATATAACCATTCACTGGTATTTAATTAATTTAAATTCTTGACTATATACTTCAATTACCAAATAAATTTCCATAATTTTTCTCACCTATATAAGTGCTTATATAATTTATTATATGCAGGCATGGAGTGAAGCAACCACGATATCCATGGTCAGACGGGCCCGAGTTCATAACTCAGTGCCCGATCCAACCCGGGAGGAGATTTAGCCAAAGGATCGTGTTGTCCGATGAAATCGGGACTTTGTGGTGGCACGCTCATAGTGATTGGTCTCGAGCTACTGTACATGGTGCTCTCGTCGTTTACCCTAAGAAAGGACATGATTACCCCTTCCCTAAGCCCACTAAAGAAATCCCAATCATTCTAGGTAAATAGCTCGATTTTATGGAGTTTCATCTCGTATATCATTAGAATAGTTGGTGTAACAAATTGAATAATGCAGGGGAATGGTGGAAGAGTGATATAATGGCAATCATGAATGAGTTTCTACGAACCGGAGGCGACCCAAATGTTTCCGATGCAAAGCTCATAAACGGTCAACCCGGTGATCTATACCGTTGCTCAAGATCAGGTAAAGTTTGATAAGAATTAAGGGTCTAGATCTCATGCTAAAACACGTAATTATATATTCACCTTCTTGAAAATATGGACATAGATACATTCAAGCTAACAGTGGATCAAGGTAAGACGTACCTGCTGCGAATGATCAACAATGTAATGAACAACATCATGTTCTTCAAGATCGCCAACCACAACATCACCGTCGTGGGATCGGACGGGGCCTACACAAAGCCATTCACGACCGATTACATCACGATATCTCCGGGGCAAACCATCGATTTCCTCTTACAAGCCAACCAAAACCCCAGCCATTACTACATGGCCTCTAGGATATATTCTGTAGCAGGAACTGCAGACAACACAACCACAACTGCAATTATCAAGTACAATGGAAACTACTCAGCCCCGTCTTCTCCTCTCCTTCCCAATCTTCCAGAAACGAACGACACGTCAGCATCCACCAGTTTCACAGCCCGATTAAGAAGCTTAGCAACCAAAGATCATCCTATAAATGTGCCTCAAAAAGTGGACAACAAGTTCTTTTTTACCCTTTCGATAAATACATTCGCATGCCCACCAGATGCCCCCTGTTCAGGACCAGGGGCAGGCCGGTTCAGAGCAAGTATCAACAACATAACATTTGTGCAACCAAGAATCGCCATTCTTCAAGCATACTATAATCAAATAAGAGGAGTTTATAGTAACGATTTTCCTAAAAATCCACCTTTTCCGTTCAACTACACTATGGAAATCGTCCCAAGGGACCTACGCACACCTCAAAACGGAACAGCAGTGAGAGAGCTAGAGTACAATACCACAGTGGAGATTGTGTTTCAAGGCACTAACCTTCTTAATGGGGTGTATCACCCCATGCATTTGCATGGATACAGCTTTTACGTAGTTGGATGGGGAAACGGGAATTTTGACAGGGAACAGGACCCATTGAACTATAACCTTGTCGATCCACCCCTGCAAAATACAATTGCAGTTCCACAAAACGGGTGGACTGCGATTAGATTCAAGGCAAACAATCCAGGTATATATGCATATGGCAGTAATTAGTTTCGTGTTTTTGTTTGTTTAAACTAAGGTATAAGAGCTTACCTCTAATTTGTTGCAGGGGTTTGGCTTATGCATTGCCATCTAGAGCGTCATATTAGCTGGGGAATGGAGATGACATTCATCGTCAAAAACGGGAAGAGCCCAGATGCTAAGATGCTGCCTCCACCTCCAGACATGCCTAGATGCTGATTTTGAGGCACATATGATACAATATGTTGAAAATCTTTAGCAGAATGTTTACTTCCTTCAAGCTGTAATAACTCCTGCACTGTTGTAAACAGTTCCATGTAATGCAAGGGCAGTTTTGGGCAGCTCGAAATCAGCTGCCCACAAGATTGATCGGGCACAGTACCACCAAGAGCATCGAGATCTGGTTTCACACGAATGTCGTTCTTCAGAAAATCTTCCTTTTATTAAGGATAATTAATTTATATATTAAGGATAATTAATATGTAATTAATAGATTAGATCTTGGTCATTATTGGTCATTAATATGTAATTAATAGATTAGATCTTGGTCATTATTGGTCATTAATTCTTGGTCATTATTGTTGTAATTGTATCCTTATTTATAGTGGAATTCTTCCAATCACCTCATTAACGGTGATATTCTAATTATCATCACATGGTATCACGATCCTAAACCTACTTTTCTGCTGCCGCCGATCATCTCTTCCGCTCGCCAGCTCTCTTCGTTGGACTGGTCCCCTCCAACTCCTCGACTGATTTCGGGATGCGTCCCTCCAAAGATCGTTGTTCTCAAGAAATATTACGTTTCTTTCAACCCTACGCCGAGTTTTTCAATGGCAGATCATCCTCTTCCACCACCGATCCGCTCCCCGTCAATACCATGCTCTCAATGGTACCGATCAAACTTGAACCCCTACTTACTTGATGTGGTATCGTCAAGTCATTCATATGGCCGAGTGCTTCGACCTAATGGAATTTTTTGATGGATCGCCGCGGGCCCCATCCCCTACAATCACGATTGATGGCGCCCATCAACCTAATTCGGCGTTTTGCGTGGCGATGAAAGACAAGAAATTACTCGGCGTCGTCTTCACGCCGCTCACTCCGGATCAAAGATCGGAGGTTCCGGATTATCAAACCTCTCATTCGGGCTTGGTCGACGACTTTGGGCGTTCTCCGACTCATCCGCTTCTCACACTCATCACCTACGTGAGGAGTTGCTTTTCTTCGGAAGGGTGATCTCGGTGGACTACTATGGCCGGAAATTTAAGAACTTGTGTGATCAACTTTTCGCAATTGGTCGCCTTTATTGATGAAACCGATAAAAGCCATTGGTTCTTACGAGGGTTAGGCATTCAATTTGCCTCGCTTATTCGACAATTTAATGGCGCTAACCACATTGCTGTGTTTCGCACCTTGCTTCATCAAGCTCGTCGGTTTGAGATGATGTTGCGTGCTATGGAAGGTGGTTCTCCATCTCGGCGGCGTTCACGGCTTCAAACCCGGAAATGGTCGTGCGGTGGTGGTGGTCGCTCGTGGACAAGGTCACCTTAAGGGCGACTCTGGTTTCTCTTCGGCAATCGGGGTTCAACAACAGAGAGGCGAAATTTTCAAAGACTCTAACAATCGTCCCAGATCTCTGAGGGTTTCGTGGTAATTCGGGTAGCAAACCGGGTAATCAGGGTGGAAACGGGGTCGTCGTACCTATACTCCTCGTTGTCAGATATGCAGCGGTGAACATTATGCGAATAAATGCCCTCAATTTATTGATGCTCGGGAATCGCTTCTTCCGCCAATCTTGCTCGAGCCTTTAATCACTCATGTCGATTTACGATTCCACTCGATTGGTATTTGGACTCGGTGCTTCGCAAGATATGACGAATCAAACATCTGCTCTTGAATCCTTCGGGCCTTACACCGTAACGGTTACATTATTGTTGGTAATGGTTCGCTTTTAAATATTTCGCGATATATCCAAGACTTCTAAATTATCCGGGGATGTTAAATTGTTGGATGTATTGGTTGTGCCACATATTACTAAGAACTTATTGTCTATTTCTAAGTTGATGGCCGATGATTACCCTGTTGACGTTGTGTTCTTACGATAAGTTCTTTGCCATTCGTAACTTAGGGTGACAAAGAAAATTATGGCTCGGGGAAGGGTTGATAAAGGTTTATATTTGCTTGATCGGGTGTGTCCAAGTATTTAGTTAAAGAATTAGGAATAAAGACTTGAAGGCCAGTTTTGATTTATGGCATCTTCGTTTGGGGCATGTCCCGTTTACTATTATTTCTTTATTGCAAAAGATAGGCCAATTATCTATTACTTCTTTATTACCGACTCCTACATTTTGTTCCTCTTGTCAGTTGGCTAAGAGCAAACGTGTACCTTTTCTGTTGAATGAAAAACGTCTTGAAAGATGATTTGACTTAGTCCATTAGATCCGTGGGGCCCGGCCCGATTATTTTTCGTCGATGGGTTTAAATATTATGTCGCTTTTGTGGATGATCATTCTCGTTTTCTCTTGGATTTATCCCTTCGTGCTATGTCCGAATTTTATGATATTTTGGTGAAATTTCATGCTTTTATTCTGCGATTTCGGTTTTCCAGAAAAATCAAGGTTTTCCAAAGTGATGGTGGCACAGAATTTGTGAATTCTAGAGTCCGTGAATTTATGTCACTACATGGCATTCTTCATCGTCTCTCGTGTCCATACACTCCTCAAATAGAACGGGCGGGCGTAACGCAAGCATAGACATATTTTCAAAATGTGTCTTTCTATGTTATTTCATTCACATGCTCCTGTATCGTTGTGGTTTGATGCTTTTGCCCTGCAGCGTTTATGTTATTAATCGCCCGCCCTCATCATCATCTTTGTCTAACAAGTCTCCTTTGAGCTTTTTTTTTGGATCAATTCCAAACTATGCCAATTTTAAACCTGTTCGGTTGTCGAGTTTATCCATTTTTGAGGACTATCTTTGAACACAAGTTGGCACCCAAAAGTCGGCCTCAGATCTTTCTTGGGTACAATAGCACACATAAGGGATTTCGTTGCCTCGATCCAACCTTTTCTGGTCTTCTTATCGAGGCATGCTCAATTTGATGAACTATGTTTTCCTTTCTCGAGAACTCAAATGCGCAACACCGATGTCCAATTTGGATTTCTCAAGTTTTTTGGATGGTACTATCATCGTGCCCATGCCTCTGCCGCCATCCATTTATCCCGTGTCATCGCCTTTGTTTTCGTCCTCACATCATTCCTTTGGATGATGAGGAACAACTCCCACTGCATATGGCACCTCTCCGCACCGCCGCCTTAACCCAAAGCCCACCGTTGGCACCACTAGCGATCCGGCCCCGAACCCGCTCTGTTGCGGTCCCCGATCCACCGGTCCGGTCGTGGGGCCCGTCCATCCTATGGTGACATGTGCCGTGCGGGGTGTTCAAGCCTCGTTATCCCGGTTGATCTTTCAGACCCTTTACTATTCTCCTCTAATCGCTAGCTCTACGAACCTAGAGGTTTCAAATCCGCCGCCAAACCTCCGAATGGTTGTTCGCTATGCAGAAGAGATCGATGTTTCACGTCAAAATAATACGTGGGATCTTGTACCTTGTCCTTCACGTACTAATATTGTTGGTTCGAAGTGGGTTTTTCGGACCAAGTTTCATTCCGATGGTACTATTGAGCGTCATAAAGCTCGCCTCGTGGCATAGGGGTTCACTCAGGTTCCCGGGGCTGATTTTCATCATACATTCAGCCCAGTCGTCAAGTCTGCTACTGTTCGAGTTATTCTTGCTCTTGCTGTGCAATCTTAGTGGTCGTTGCATCAGTTAGATGTCAAGAATACATTTCTCAATGGATTTCTTGACAAACCGGTTTTCATGGCTCAACCTCCGGGATTTGTTGATCCACGCTTTCCTGATCATGTTTGTCGTCTAAAGAAGGCGTTGTATGGTCTGAAACAAGCCCCTCTTGCTTGGTTTCAACGATTTAGTACATATCTCTTCAGCTTGGGATTTGGCCAGAGTCGATCTGACTCATCTTTGTTCTATCTCGTTCGAGGTACTTCTATTCTCTATCTACTCTTATACGTAGATGATATAATTATCACAGGAAATGATGGTGACATGCTCAAGACATTCATTGCACGCACGCATAAGGAATTTGCTATTAAGGATTTGGGGCGTCTTAACTATTTCCTTGGTCTTGAGGTCTCGTACACTTCAGATGGTCTTTTTGTTGGTCAGGCCAAATATGCTACTGACATTTTGGAACGGGCAAAACTATTGGATTCCAAACCGGTTCACCCCCGTTCACCGGGAGAGTTTTGGTAAGTGATGGCCCACCGCTCCACGATCCCACTTTATACCGCTCTTTAGTCGGGGCCCTTCAAGATTTGACTATTACCCGCCCGGATTTATCATTATCTTTGTGAATGTTGTTAGTCAATTTCTTCACTACGCATGATGATCATTTTAATGCTGTTAAGCGGATTTTACGTTATGTGAAGGGTACAGTCCACTTTGGCTTATCCTTTACTCGGCATCCAGAGTCTGTTGTCATTGGGTACTCTGATGCTGATTGGGCCCGTTGCATTGAAACCAGACGATCCACGTACGGTTACTCAATTTTTCTTGGCGGAAATCTCATCTCTTGGAGTGCAAAGAAACAACCTACAGTGGCTCGCTCGAGTTGTGAATCTGAATACCGTGCTATGGCCAATGCAGCGGCGGAAATTGTTTGGCTCACCAATCTTCTCGATGAGCTCCGGGTCAAAATCTCCAATCGTCCTGAACTCTTGTGTGATAACAAGAGTGCTATTTTTATCAGTCAGAATCCAGTTGCTCACAAACGAGCAAAACACATTGATTTGGACTACCACTTTGTTCGTGAACTAGTATCCTCTGGGAAGATTTCCACACGTTTTGTTTCATCTCATCTTCAGCTTGCAGATATTTTCACCAAGAGTCTGCCTCGACCTGCTTTTGAGCTTCTTCGATCCAAGCTTCGCGTTTGTCTTCACCCCACGCAACGCTTGCGGGGGTATTAAGGATAATTAATTTATATATTAAGGATAATTAATATGTAATTAATAGATTAGATCTTGGTCATTATTGGTCATTAATATGTAATTAATAGATTAGATCTTGGTCATTATTGGTCATTAATTCTTGTTCATTATTGTTGTAATTGTATCCTTATTTATAGTGGAATTCTTCCAATCACCTCATTAACGGTGATATTCTAATTATCATCACACCTTTGCAGCAAAGGTTAAGCAGGATTGCACCTGGTGAATAACAACATGTGAAATAAATGTGAACTAAAAGATTTCATCAGTTCTAGTTAATTGATAGGTAATAAATTTTATTTTTTTTAAAAAAGGACCTCCTAAATGCAAATAAGGGTTAAGAACCAAACTAACTCAATCCGGTTTCAAGTAATCTAAAGGATTTCGGACACCTTGAGCAACCAACATATATTGTTTACACTAGCTAGTGATTGTAACACGGTAGTGCTCGTCTCTACATCTAGTCCTAACAACTGCACAACCATTTATCATTCTAGAACTAGAGTAATCTTTTACAAGAAAATTGCCTACAAACATTTAGAAGAAATAAACATGTAAAGAATTCAACCAATTTACAAAACAAATCCGTTTCTTAGGCCAAGTTACATTCGATGAATGGGTAAAAGACATGTTACGACAGGGGGTTTTAGAAGTCGAAAACAAAGCCAAATTATTTTAAGCCACAAACACATGATTGATACAAAATAAACTGATTTTTACCATTAGCACATAATTTTCTATAAACCACTAATTTTGCAATAATAACTATCCCTCCAGACTCCAATTATTGCCTAATTATCTCAGTAAAATCAACAGAAAATAAATATACAAAAAACAGAGGATCCATTCCAGTTTCCACTATGCTTCCCCTTCATCGAATGACCAAAGTTGAAAATTACTACTCCCTCTAAGTAAAGTGGGTTTTAGTGGATTTGAGTGGAATAAAATAAGGGTGTTGTGAGTGTATTAATATTATATTTATTTTTATTTTGGGAGTGTTGAAGTAATGTTGTGTTGGTCCGGGTGCAAACGAGTCTTACACGTGTATGGGGGGGGGGAATACACGTGTTCAGTGTTTTTAAAACTTTTTCTTACTGAGGTCAGCTTGGGTTAGATAATCCTGAAGATTAGGTTCTGAGAAGCACAGATCGCTCTGAGTCAAAGTCTACTAAGACAAAGTGATCCCGAAGCCGCTTTCAGAGATACCTCGAGATAATCCCAACCGAGTCCCGAGTGTCGAGATCCCGAAGTTGCTTGGATCAGATAACTAACTTACTGAATCCTCAGAAGAGAGTTCAGTTTGATAACTATCTGTTCTAGCTACTCAGTCGTGCGGAATGGTTGGCCCTTTAGATTATACTTGTTTTAAGCTTTGCTGAAAAAAACCTCCCCTTTATGAAATAGTGATTAGGCTGTGATTCACTTATGCAACTTTAGTGGATTGATTCCAACTGAATATCAGTGAAAAGTATGCTTTCAAAACAAGTCAATGCAACAGTTAAGTACAGATAAGGAAAGCAATAAAGAACACATCAATTATAGTGGTTTAGAGACTCAAGCTCCTACGTCCACTCTCCCTGACTCTTCAGAGAAATTCACTATCAACTTCTGAGCTTTCTGACTACCTCGCGTAGTTTACTTACTCAACTCGGCCCTGAGTTTTCTGACTACTCCACGTAGTTTACTTACTCAACCCGACCTTGAGCTTTCTGACTACCTCCGTAGTTTACTTACTCAATCACACACAAGCTTTCAGACTACCCCTGTAGCTTACTAACTTCTCCTCTAGAGTTTTCTGACTACTCCGCGTAGTTTACTAACTCTTTACAACTCTTTCTCACCAACAAACACACTCCAACTACCTTCTCAAGGGTTTTGGGGGTTTCTTGGTTGGTTTCCAACTAGGATGAGATATCCTTTACAATGAAGCACAATGCAAAGGGTTAGGATATCTCGACTAAGCTTTGGATAAATCTTATCAAGCTAGGCTTAGTATAGTGAGCTCTCTTCAATATCGAAGCACTTGGGAAATTCTAAGTTTTTCGAGTGCTTTCACTTTTGCAAGAATAAGTTTGAGCTCTTGAGTTGCGATAAATTTCCGTAACCTTACAATGTAGAGGGTCACCAAGATTTATAGGCATACACCAAGGTCACTTTTGAAAACTATCCGTTGGAGAGATACCCGTGAGTTCTCTCTTGTGGTGTGTGAAACGGCTATATTTAGGGTTTGAAACTCCCTAACACGTTTTAGGCAATAAGCCTTTCATGTAGCCGGTCTTCACTTTTTGCGATCTAGAACTTTTGTACATCGACATCTTTTTTCAATGACATCCTTTGTCGAAGGTCGATGGTACATGATCGTCGTCTTCCTCTTTTTGACTTTTTGTCTCGAGTTAAAAAGGTAGACACCTTCAACGGCTCTTTTGGTTACAAACTCTTAGTTTGATATAACCTTAACAACACTTCGACTTAGTTCCTTTTGTTATGCATTTGAATGTCTTGGCAATATCTAACTTCTTAAGGAATCACGATCTTCTCAGTATTGCATCCTTCGGATAGATATTATCAGTGCCTCGAAACACTCAGGTTCATATCGAGTATTGAGACATTCTTGAGTCTTGATAATTATCGTGCCTTCAAAGACTCTTGATCTTGGTTCTTGATCTTGATCTTACGTGTCTTGAGTCTTTCGAGTCTTGTGGTCTTCGAGTCTTCGTGGTCTTTGAATCTTTGTAGTTTATCTTGACTAATGTCTCGAGTCTTCGTCTTTGAGTCTTGATTTTCAATATCACATCGAAGTCTTGATATCTCGGTTTCATCCCGAAACCGGATACTTTCGAAACATATCGAGTTCTTCTTGAGTCTTCGTAACTTATCCTAAACTATATCTGCTGACTATACATTTTGCAGATAACATCCTGAATACTCTAAAACTGAATCCTGACTCAACTATCAAGATCATTCTGAATATGTCATACTTAGGGGTTTTGGGATCTTAATCAAAATCATATATCTTTATTAAATTCATCTCCCAACAATTTCCCCCTTTTTGATGATGCCAAAACCTATCTTGTTACAAACACATAACCTATACTCATGTTTCAGTTTATCCTATTACAAGATTGGTTGTCTCCCAATAATTTCTTAAATCAGAGAATCTCCCAACAATTTCAGAGTTTCTCAGCAGTTTAATCATTCAGCAATTTCTTCAGTAATGAATCTCTTTAAATAGTTCATTACCAAATACTTAAACAATTTCTCCCATATTCAGACAATTTCCTCCTTATATGAACATACAATCAGTTCAGAGACATTCATTCAGGCATATCAAAATAAAAGACATGTAAATAAGATAATGAGATATTATCTTTTGAGCATAATGATAAATCTTCATTGATGATGAGTATACCATTACAGATTACAATGAGTTTATCAACAAAATCAAAAAGACAAAAAATTTAAAGATTACAGAATCTTCTGAGTCTTCAGTCTTTAGTCTTCAGATTTGGCTCTTGGTCTTTCGCTTCTTGGTTTTTTCATTCTCAACTTCATCGTTGGGCACCTCCAGATCGAACATTCAAGAATCTCTTCTTCAATTTCATTTCTTTCCTTGATGATGTCCGGATTTTTTCGTTAGACCCAACCGACCAAAGATATCTTGAGCAATCTCTTGAGTAATGTTTTTTCATTCACCAAGCCATTATCAAGTCTTGGAGGAGAATAGGAATATGGACCGGGGGCTACTATATCGTACCTCTCCTTCATCCGCAAGGTTAATCCACTCTGTAGATACTTTGGATATAAGGTAAGGAGATACTCAATGAATGCTTCATTTCGATCCGAGCCTTTCCTCTCCATTTCCTCGAGAACATCATAATTGAACCGTAAGGTTCTCTTGACTTCTTCCCACATATCGTTGAGTTTAATGGGCATCCATTTATCAACGTGGGGCCATTTTAGCGCTTTTGATGTTCCTTTCCTCTTGCTTGCAAACTTCCTGAATTCACTCTTCGCTTCGCTCTTCGTCTATCTTCTTTCTGATCACAGATGCTCCTGAGACCGAAGCAGCAACTTTCTTAGCTTGTTCCATTTGGAGTGTCTTCAGAGCATTTCTAGTATTGAAGACTTTCATCTGAGGTTGAGACTCAGATTCTTCTTTCTCTTCATCATCCAGAATCAGCTTTTCTCTGGATTGGCTTAGAAGCCTTTTGCAGACGCTTGCTTTCGGGTTGAACAACCCGAGGCTTTCCTCTTCATAGCATTTCAAAAGAAGAAACTGGCTTGTTCCAACCTTTGCTCTAGCTTTTCGGCTTTTTTCTTTTGACACATCAAGCATGGTTTGCTTAGAAACTCGAGTGTAGATCTTCTCTATCCGAGCTAATCAGAACTTTTCGTAAGCTTCGACTTCTTTTTAAGGCTTTGGCTAAATTATACATTTCAAAGATCTTTTTAGCCTTCTTCTCCAAAGCACGTGCCATGAACTTTTTCGAGATCTTGACTTCCTTTTCCCCCTTCTTCGCACTGCAGTAATTTGGAAGAAGCACGGAGAGTCTTTGTGTCCATGTGATATTGCTCTTTGCTCACACAATGAATCTCTCCTGCTATCTGATCTTGTTCGTCTTCCAGCCTCCTTAGATGGTTCTTGGCCACAGAAAATTCTTCAGATAAGTGGGCAAACTCGCCAGAGAGTGCTTCCTTGAACATCTCTGTCATCTTGGTCATGAGCATTGAGCTCATTTCCTCAACAAATGAACTTTATCAGCACCTCATTCTTTTTCGCGGGTTTCACCTCTAGGAAATTAGAACTCTCCCGGTGTTTTCGCTTCGGTTCATCACTTAACTTTCGGCTTTGACTCCTCCAACTTCTCATTCAAACTTTTCTTCCATGGAGGTCATCTGGGTGGTCGAGTGTTTTGAATTTGCACCATTTCTGAAGAGTGACTAAGACTTTCCATCTTTTGAGCTTGATTGGCCAACGTCTCTTCCATCTGGAGCAATTTTGATCATCATTGGCTCAACCTTCTCAAGTTTCTCCATCAAGGAGTGAGATCAATCTCAAGAATCTTCTGCACCTCTGTGGTTGTCGATCATCCTGTGCCTCGACTTTCGTCCCCGAGCTCCGTCTCAATCGAGCCTCGATGCATTTTATCGACAATTCAGAGTTAAAGATAGGACTTTCAGAACTTTGGCATAATTGTTAATAGTGTCAAAAGGTACCAAGAGTTCTAACTTCGATCGAGGTTGACCAATTTCAAAGGTTGATCGACAACGAAGTCTCCTTTTCCATCTCGAGGCGCTTCTCAACATCTCCCCGTTGGTCCCCATCTCCATCTTTGGATTTGTCTCCGCCGCTCGAGGGCACCAACCCGATTGCTCTCCTTTCGACCAACTTCTTCGAACCAAACTCATCAAAATCGGAGTTTTTTCATCCCGAGCTTTGTCCTCCCGAACCGAGAAGTCGGTCGGGAAGGTTGTCTCCTCATTCCACCGGTCTTCCCCTCTGAATGCCGCAATATCAAGCATCTCGGGGAAGAGTCCGATTGAGGATGAATCTGATCGTCCTTAATCTGGAAGAAGACATCTTGCGGATCGGGGTATGAATTTGAGCTCGGGGTAGCGATCAAGAATGAACCGTTCCCCCTTGCTCCTCCACTCGCCCTTCGGCCCTCGCCCTTCTTCCATCTCGGGCTCTCTGGTTCATTTGAAGCTTCTGCTAAGGGATCAAGAAGTAGATCACTCAGGAGCTCATCAAGAATATTCTCCTCCTGAGCCTCGGCAGAAGATCTCGAAGTTTGTGCGGTCAGTCCTCGGGCCAGATCCGAGTGGGTTCCGAGGCCTGGCGACATATCCTCGGTTTGAATGAAGTTGGCTCTTCTACCGTCTCGAGCCCGCACATCTTCAGATCGACTCGAAGTGGCTCCTCCGTTCGAGCCTCAAGATATCCGAGGTAGGCATCTCGAGGTCCGAGCTCTTTTTAAAATTTCCCCGAGAAATTTTATCCGAAATCGAAGCGATGTCTCGAAAGCACCTCGTAGAGAAGACCCGCCTCCTCGATCGATCCCGAGTCCTAGAGATAACCCGAGCCAACACTTGTAATGGTGAACTCGAGCGGTTTGGCGCTCGGTTGAATCTCGTCGAATCACTTTCATCTTCATCGGTGAGAACCACCAATCTTTGCGTTTTGGAGCAAGATCCTTTAGTTTCAACATCTTTGCTCCTTGCTCCATCTTTGCTTCCAACAAAACCTCCCCCCGGTTTGTTGAGTCTCTTTTTTCACCCAGAATCGGTGGTTCAACCTTCTTTTCTCTCTTCCCCGATGACCGCTTCTTTGCAAAGAATGGGTTTAAAGAGAATTTTGGATTTAGGGAATGGGGTCGAATTGGCAAAGATATCCTCCTCTCTCGCACATCTCCAAAATGTAAGCAATTTTGGTGGCATGGTGGATCTTGCCTTTTATTGAGATCGCCCGTCAACCTTCCTCAAAACTTTGGTTCGCTTTCACTCACCGTCCCAATCAGAATTTCACCCGGTTGAAGTCGGTGGTGGGTGAGGCCTCTATCGCCGCCATCATCCGAGCTTCGGTCTTGACCGCTCAAAACTCCCCAAGAAGACTCATGATGCACTTGCTCACAATATCCATCAAAAACACGATATTGTGGCTTCAGTGCCTTTTTATGCAAATTGTCGCCTCAAACTTAACAGATTCTCGGCAATCCTATCTAAGTATTCCCGCTCTCCGACATATACATCGTAGGATCCTCTCTCTATCACGAGCTCAAAAACATCATTGATTTTTTCGGGGTTATGTACAAATCCCTTTCAAAATCGACGTATTTGGATTTAATGCTCTAAGTGTGATCTGAGAATCGAAGAATGCATATCTGATCCTCTTCATCTACCTTCAAATTATAGATGAATTCGATTACCTCTTTCGCAAACTCTGATGCAGTGGGGTTTGCGACTAGTTAGCGATGAGTTTAGCCACCGAATCATATGCAGAGCCTCCTCTTCCGGCTTTGAGTTGGTTGTGCTTTCGAGTGAAACAACGAACTCGTACCACGGCTTGTTGGTTTTGGCTAATCTCTCGAACAGGGTTGGAGCCATTTTAGAAATTGATTGAAGAGATGAAACTTTAGGGTTTAGAAATTTCTGGGCAAAGGGGATTTATTTGCAGAGGATTTGAAAACGAAGGGTTTGATAAAATTTTGGCTTGAAAGGCTTCTTAGGGTATATATAACTTCGAGATCGTGGGGAATCGTGTTGGTTAGGTGAAAAAAAAACAACGGTTGAGATTAATCTCCGATTAATCGGGTATACGAACCGACGATCTCCTAAAAGTAAGCCGCCAAAGCATCCTCATTGGTCATTAATGTAGCAGAGCATTAAATGACTGTTGACCTTCTTTGGAATTTAGAACGATCCCGCCAAAAAACATTCCTCAGGTGTTTTGTATTTATTGCGAATGATTTCTAAGCTTCACTTAAGCAATAAATGGGTTGCATGAGTCATTACTTCTTCAGACTAATTTTCCTCTATCAGTCTTTATCGAAGTAATCGACCTTGATAAAATGTCAAGATAATATCGAAAGTCTTGAATGGGTTCAAGATCTTATCGAAAATCTTGACCTTCAAGAACTGAGTTTCGAGACTCGATTCAAGATTTCCATTTTATCCCGAGCTTCTCAGTAGAATTCTGAGAAAACTTCATGCATCTGAAAATCTTCAATTTTTTAGATTTAACTCTATACACCTGGTTCTAAAATCCCTAATTCAACTGAAAGTTCCTGAAATCTTGATTCAGCCAAAGGTTTAGTCAAGATATCAGCTCTCTGCTTATCAAGATGAATTTTCTCCATCCTTATGTCCTTCTTTCTCGACATGATCTCGATGAAGTGATGTCCGATATCCACATGCTTGCATCTGGTGTGCAATACCGGATTTTGTGAAATAGCAATGGCACTATTATTGTCACAAAATATTGGTACTTCATTGGCTACAACTTTATAATCCCTTAATTGTTGTCTGAGCCAAAGAATATGAGCACAACAAATTTCCTCAGCACCATATATTCAACCGAAGAGTACTTGTTGCTATCGAGGTCCTGCTTTCTTCAAAACCAAGATATCACTTACTTCCTAGAAATTGACAAGTTCCCGAGGTGGACTTTTCACACTTCAAGCAACCTCCATAATCAAAGAGATCCGAGTAACCACTTAACTCAAGGTTATCATCAATTTGGATACCATAATCCTCTATTCATCGTGCCTTTAAGATACTTCAAGATCTTTTGACAAACCTCCATGTGACTAAATTTTAGATTAGCTTGGTATCTTGCACATATCCCAACAACAAATGTTATATTCGCCTACTTAACGTGAGATAGAGCAATGATCCAATGATTCCTCTATAAAAAAAGATGGCTCACCGATTTGCCTTCGTAATCGGGATCCATCTTGTAGTTAGTATTCATGGGAATCCTAAGCGTATTTGCAATTTGTACACCATATTTAGCAATCGATCTACGTGTGTTTTGCTCGGTTGATGAATATTCCTTCCTTTGATTGTTTCATTTTGAAGACCTAGAAAGAAATTCATCTCTCCCATCATTGACATCTCAAATTTGCCTTTCATCGGTGTTGAAAACTTTTCACACGGTGATGGTTTGGAGATCCAAAATGATGTCATCAACATATATCCGAACTAGTAAGATATCTCCCCATCCTCTATCCCGAACAGAGTTCTATCAACAAATCCCTTCGACAAAACCATGGTCAAGAAGAAACCGAGAAAGAGTATCATACCATGCTTTGGGTGCTTGCTTAAGACCATACAAAGCTTTTTCGAGCACCGTAAACTTGGTCATTCTTTTTGAAACCGGAGTTTGTTCCACATAAACCTCTTTCTTTAAGCACACCGCTTTAAATGCACTTTTCACATCCATTTGATAGATCGTGAACTTCATGTGGGCAAAAGATATGCAAGAAACAACTGATGGCTTCTAGTCTTGCAACAGTGCAAAGGTTTCATCATAATCCAAGCCTTCTTCTTGGGAATAACCTTGTGCAACTAGCCTTGCCTTGTTTCTTACAATGTTGTTGTTTTCATCTCTTTTATTCTTGAAAACCCACTTGGTTCCAATGACATTGTGCCTTTTCGGGTCTATCTATCCCCTCCCATACTTAATTTCTTGAGAATTGATTCGGCTCTTCTTGCATAGCGTAAATCCAATGAGAATCTTGTAGAGCTTCACCAATCTCAAAGAGGTTCTTTCTCCGATAGGAAGCAAAGAATAGTGCACTCTCACCATGGAACCTTCTTGTTTTAACACCTTCAGGTTAGATCACCCACAATCGACTTGTAGGATGACTATATAACCATTTCCTTCTTGATGTTCCCTGTTTCAATAGTATCCTCAACATTTGAAATGTTAGGTTCGATTAAATCAAGAAACTCAGGAACAACGTAACGGAGAAAGGGAATCATCTTCCTCTGGGAAATTCTATTCGAACATTGTCGAGACATTTGTTCCCCCTTTGGTTGATAGATTCAGAATTTGCCTCATTTGTGACCACATCTTCATTGGCATCACATACGGTTCGAATCGCTTCGCTCAGATTGGTCACCTTTGGAGTGTTGGTTTTTCCGAGTCTCACCATCCCGATTTCCATCCCGAACTTCTTTTTTATTCGAGTCCGAGTCACTCCAATCATAGATAGTGATCTGATTTATTATTTTTCGTGTTCAATTGGATGATTAATCTTTCGCTTTCAGCTTAACTGGTGATCCTCTTGGTCGGGTTCATCTCAAGATCATGTTCCCTGTTTTTCCGAACACAAGTAGATTCATCAAAAAAACAACATGAGGTGTTTCCTCCACAATAAGAGTCCTACAGCTTGTAAACTCGAAAGTTTTTATCGACTTTCGTAATATCCTAAGAATATTCCTTCATCGCCTTTTACTATCAAATGTTTTCAATCGGTCTTTACCATTATTGTGTATGAAACACTTGCAACCAAACACACGAAAAGAAAGAAACAAGAGGCTTCCTTTCATTCCAAAGCTCATAGGGTGTTTTGCCTTGACTCTTGGTCAAGATGGATCTATTCTCGAGAGTAGCAAGACAAAGTTTGATGACAAATTTCAAAATCTTTTAGGAATATCAACTTCATTTATCATTGTCCTTGCGAACTTCTTTTTCGTAGTTCATTCTCCTTCTCTCAAAGAACACCGTTTTGTTGAGGGTCCTTTGCAGTGATATTTCATGTAAAATTCCATTCTCTCGCACAATAATCGATATGATATGATTTATAAACTCGTTCCTTTTGTCGGATCGATTTTGACCACACTCGATTTTTTCATTATCGAAGTCTTTTCATGAATTTCGCAAACTTTATCTGAGTCTCTTTCTTACTAAGTAAGAATATGACCCAAGTATATCTTGAGTAGTCATCAACTACTACCAATGTGTATTTCCAGCTATTCGTGCTCACATGTGTTATAGGACCAAAGAGATCCATATGCAATAACTGAAGTATTCTTTCAGTAGAAACTTCAACTTTGGTTTTAAATGATGCTTTAATTTGTTTTCCTTTCTGGCACGCATCACAAATGTGTTCCTTACTGAACACTTCATTAGGCAACACTCTCACAAGAGCTAATTTTGCAAGCTTGTTCAGGGTTTTGAAGTTTAGGTGATTCATTCTTTTATGCCATAACCAACTGGTATCTGTGGAACTTTTAGCAACTAAACATGTATCTTTAGGAGTTGAACTCCAATCGAAGAAGATACACATTCCCTTTTCTTGTACCACCAAGAATACTTTACGTGATGTATCATCTTTCACAAAACATAAGTTCTTGGAGAACTCAACATTGAAACCCTTATCACAATTGGCTAATCGACAAACAAGTTATGCTTCAATCCGGATACATATGAAACACCATGGATATGAATCGAGTCGATTTCCAAAGTTCCATATCCTTCACCGCCCCTTGAGTTATCTCCAAAAGTGATCGTGGGCCTCTTTGTTCAACATAGTCACCGAAAGCATCTTCTTGAATCATGTCATATGTCTTGAGCATCCACCGTCAAGATACCATACATCGAGCTTTTCGTCTCTGCCATCGGTGCCATGTGATCTTTCATCGACTTAGTGCCCTTGTTTTCCTCTCCCTAAAAACAGATCAATTCTTAGGTACCCAATTTGTGTAGGGTCCCACGAGGTTAGTTGTGCCTTTCGGAATCCAAATCGCTCGACAACTCTAATCACTTTAGAGTGGCTAATTTTTCTTCCATAAACATCAACATATACATCCACTACTCGGGTGCCTTAGCGTTTTTCTATATATGTGTGCTAGCTTTAGCATGAACATGGGCTTTTGAATTCTTCTTTGGTTCAGCCTTACATTCGGATGCTTAGGCTTTTTTGTGTGTTGGTCTAAATCTTTGTTGACTTGGGTTGAGATAACCTTTACCCCCAGCAAGTGAGGTTCGGGTTGTCTCATCTTTGAAACTGGGTCTTTCGATTATCTAATCGAGGACTTGGTCTCTTCAGTTGAGAATGTCTCTTGAGTGTTTCTCATCCGAGGATTCCTCCGATGGTTGATGTGGAGCCTTTCGAGGTTTGCATTCTTAGCCCGAGGCTTTGAAGTACTTGCTCGAAACTTTCCAATCGATGCTTTCAGTTTTCTAGCCTTCACCGAGGTTTGGGCTTTCTAACCCGATCATTGGTTTCTTGAGACCATAGGTCCTTTTCCCTTGTCTACAACCTTGGGCATTACTCCGGCTTGAAGTGTAGGTGCCATCTTTGGTTTTACAAAGATAGTCTTCTTGCTATTTGATGCAAAGATTTGAGATGACCTTGTGAGGTTCCCCTCGAATAAATCCTAATCCAGCTTTTTTATAGTGGCAGATCTCTGGTAACTCAATTTCATCTATCACATTAGATGCATTATTCAATAGAGTTAACTTCTTTCGTGCACTATCCTCACGGTTCTATAGAGTTTTATGCTTCTCAGAGAGGTCATTGAACTCAATTTCGATTAGTTGAATTTCTTCAGTGGATTTTCTCTAGCTTTTCGTTTAGGGACATTATCATCTTCTCTTTCTCGAGAGTTGTACTTTCAAAACATCCAGTTCATCAGTAGCTCCCATTAATTGAGAAGTGATTTCAATATTGCTAGAGTCTTTCCATTTTAGATTTTCACTTTCGGTTCCTTATTTCGCTCTTGAGTTCGATGAAGAAATCCTTGCAAAAACAAAGATAGTCCTTCATCGATTCTCAAAAGAATCCATCAGGTCAAAATGACTGTTCTCTGTGGAACTTGAATACTCTTGTGCTAGTGTAGGAGCAACAACAGAGAAAGAAGAGTTTACCTCCTCAATGGCCATCAGACATATGTCATCACTTTCGTTGTCTGAGAATATCTCATCTGAAGAGCTAGATCCTCCTCGAGTTTTTTCTTCTTCGCTACCATGACCTTTTTTGCTTGAGAACTTCGGTCTCTTTTAGCTTGCCTTTCTCTTCTCTCCTTAGCACTCAAACCGGACAATCATACCGAAGTGGCCTTTCTTCCGCAATTATAAGATATGTTGGCATCATCATCCCGATCATTTTCTTCTTTTGGACTTGGAGTCCTTTCTCTTGGATGAAGATCCTTGACTTTTCGTGTCTTTCTTTCTTCTCGGTTGATCGTCCTCGGGTTTTTCCGGTACTGTGGTTCTGTAATAGTTTTTGTATTTTCCAAATCTATTATTGAGTCTATCAAACCTTCTTGCCATCGGTCTTTAGCTTTTCCTCAAGCTCATCCCGATTTTTTTAGCATGGGGTTCTCGGACTCTCTAGTTTTCTGAGTTTTATCTTTGGCTTTTAAAGCCACATTCTTACTCGATGAAGAATCATCTTTGCTGTCAGCCTTTTTAGATTTCTTATCAATTACAAATTCATAGGCTTTTAGCTCAGAGAAGACTTGTTGGTAAGGCATTGAACTAATGTTCTTGGTGTTTTCAATCACCACTGCATGAATATCCCATTTCTTAGAAAGACCTCTAAGAATTTTCAATGCAACTTCTCTCTGTGGGTATTTCTTTCCAAGTGCATTTAGATCATTCATGATGCTAGTGAATCTGACTTCCAATTTGTCTATTGATTCACCATCATCCATTTCAAAACTATCAAACTTTCCAATTGCCACTGAAAGTTTGTTTTCTTTTATATGATATGTGCCTTGGCACATAACAGCTAGTGTATCCCAAATCTCTTTAGCAGTATTACAGTGAGAGATCATTCCCATCACACCATCATCAATTGTACTGTATAGTGTGTCTTTAGCAATGTAGTCTAGATTGACTAACTTTCTCTCCTCAGAGTCGGGTTGGTCATCGACTTAGGAAATCTCGCTCTAGGATCAATTCTCTCATCTTTCATTCCTCCTGGGATTCACCACAAGAACTGGAATGGTCCTTGAGAGACCACTCTCCACATACGCTCATGTTTGGAATCTGAGATGAGCACGCATTCTCGATCTCCATAGATCATAGTTCTCCACTGAGAACATGGGAAGTTTTTTAGAAGACATTTTTCTGATCTTTTGAAAAGTAAAAAGTTTCAGCAAATAAGATCAGTTCAGATAGACCACAAGTATTTTTGAAAATAAAACTTTGGTCAACACAAAACAGTGGTCAAGTTGAACCAACCGCCTCGATACCACTTGTTGGTCCCGGTGCAACGAGTCTTACACGTGTATGGGGAATACACGTGTTTAGTGTTTTAAAACTTTTTTTTTCTCGAGGTCGGCTTTGGGTCGATAATCCTGAAGATTAGGTTCTGAGAAGCACAGATCGCTCTGAGTCAAAGTCTACTAAGACAGTGATCCTGAGCTGCTTTCGGATACCTCAAATAATCCCAACTGAGTCCTGAGTGTCAGAGATCCTGAGTTGCTTGGATCGATAACTAACTTCATCAATCCTCATAAGAGAGTTCGGTTTGATAACTATCCGTTCTAGCTACTCGGTCGTCTTGATGAATGGTTGGCCCTTTAGATTATACTCGTTTTAAGCTTTCAAAAAAAAAAACCTTCCCTTTATGAAATAGTGATTAGGCTGTGATTCACTTATGCAACTTCAGTGGATTGATTCCAACTGAATATCAGTGAAAAGTATGCTTTCAAAACAAGTCAATGCAACAGTTAAGTACATATAAGGAAAGCAATAAAGAACACAACAATTATAGTGGTTGAGACTCAAGCTCCACGCCCACTCTCCCCGACTCTTGAGAGAAATTCACTATCAACTTCGAGCTTTCGACTACCCGCGTAGTTTACTTACTCAACTCGCCCCGAGTTTTTTCGACTACTCCACGTGAGTTTACTTACTCAACCCGACCTTGAGCTTTTCGACTACCTCCGTAGTTTACTTTACTCAATCACACACAAGCTTTCGGACTACCCGTAGGCTTACTAACTTCTCCTCTAGAGTTTTCTCGACTACTCCGCGTAGTTTACTAACTCTTTACAACTCTTTCTCACCAACAAACACACTCCAACTACCTTCTCAAGGGTTTTGGGGGTTTCTTGGTTGGTTTCCAACTAGGATGAGATATCCTTTACAATGAAGCACAATGCAAAGGGTTAGGATATCTCGACTAAGCTTTGGATAAATCTTATCAAGCTAGGCTTAGTATAGTGAGCTCTCTTCAATATCGAAGCACTTGGAAAATTCTAAGTTTTTCGAGTGCTTTCACTTTTGCAAGAATAAGTTTGAGCTCTTGAGTTGTGTATAAATTTCCGTAACCTTACAATGTAGAGGGTCACCAAGATTTATAGGCATACAACAAGGTCACTTTTGAAAACTATCCGTTGGAGAGATAGCTTCGTGAGTTCCCTCTTGTGGTGTGTGAAACGGCTATATTTAGGGTTTGAAACTCCCTAACACGTTTTAGGCAATAATCTTTCATGTAGCCGGTCTTCACTTTTTGCAGTCTAGAAGTTTTGTACATCTGACATCTTTTTCAAATGACTGACACATCCTTTGTCGATTGTCGAGATGGTACAATGTCGTCTTCCTCTTTTTGACTTTTGTCTCCGGTTAAAGGTAGACACCTTCACGGCTCTTTTGGTTACAAACTCGAGTTTGATATAACCTTAACAACACTTCGACTTAGTTCCTTTTGTGCGCATTTGAATGTCTTGGCAATATCTAACTTCTTAAGGAATCGCGATCTTCTCGATGATTGCATCCTTGGATAGATATTATCGGTGCCTCGAAACACTCGAGTTCATATCGAGCATTGAGACATTCTTGAGTCTTGATGAATTCTCGTGCCTTGATACTCTTGATCTTGATTCTTGATCTTTTTGTCTTACGTGTCTTGAGTCTTACGAGTCTTGAGGTCTTCTCGAGTCTTGAGGTCTTGAATCTTTGTAGTTTATCTTGGACCGATGTAATCGAGTCTTCGTCTTTGAGTCTTGATTACTCAATATCATATCGAAGTCTTGATATCTCAGTTTCATCCTGAAACTTCGGATACTTCAGAAACATACTGAGTTCTTCAGAGTCTTCAGAACCTATCCTAAACTATATCTGCTGACTATACATTTTGCAGATAACATCCTGAATACTCTAAAACTGAATCCTGACTCAACTATCAAGATCATTCTGAACATGTCATACTTAGGGGTTTTGGGATCTTAATCAAAATCATATATCTTTATTAAATTCATCTCCCAACATGTTGGGACGTTAAAATAAGGCAAGTGTTCAAGTAGTGTTCAAGTAATGTTGGGTTGCGAATTTAGCGGCCTTTTCGTAGGTTCGGCTTCCGATGGCGTGGAGGGTGGAATTGGGGGAAAGGATTATTGCCCGGGAATACTTGCGGGCTATGTTGGCGCAGCCCAGGATTCCGAATTTGATCGGCTGCGGTTGCGCTGACATGGTTTTGTTTTGCTTGTTTTGGTGACTGAAGGAATCCCATATTTATGGAGGGACTGTTTCATTTTCGACGATGATGAATTGACATTTCTCTGAAAATGAGTCAATTTAATTATTGTTTTAAATGAAAATGAGCCACTTTAATACCTTTTTTTTTTATTATTATTGTAGCAATCTGCTACCCAGGAACCAATTGAGCTACGTACATGCGGGTTTTTTTTTTTTTATTATTATTATTACTCTTGTTTTATGTGATCTCATGAATGCGTGAGATGGAGATCTCACTTTTCTTTAAAATACAATTATAATAGAATAGATGGAGATTGTTCCATCGCACAAGTTTTTTCTTTTTATTTACTTTCTTCATCTTACAAATATAGGGTCTTTTCTTTACGTGAAACTATAATCATTTATGAGTAAGTGTTCGATAAAATTTATTCGTAATATAAAATTTATATCATTATATCTATCGATTGATATAATTACATTTGTAAACTAAAACTAAAATCACATTATTAATTGTTATTAATATTAATTTATAAGAATAGTAGTATCAATTTATAATTATAACGATATCAATTTTATATTATAAACAGCTTTCACATAAGAAGAGTTTGTGATCATTTATATATTAAAAGTATGAAAACTGTTTAACTTTAATATACCTTATTTTATGTATATTGGTATAATTATGTTTATTAATTTAAATGAAATCTTTATTTTTATGAAGAATATATTAGTAATTTTTTAAGTGGAATTCAGAGTTCTAAATACAATAATTAATATTTTATTAATTTATATAAAATAATAAATATGACTATTTTTATGGGATGTGGAGATTATTTCATTGTTTGGTTAAAGCTACGTATCAAAATATAGGGAGATTTTGTCCATGCTGCCCAACACCTCTTTTTACACCACATACACATGTGAGGGGCTATCACTTTCTCTTACACTTGTATTTTTTTATTCTAATATAACCAATAATACTAAGACACATAAATATTTAGCACTACATTATTGTGTAGCATAGACAAAATCATATCGGGATATCAAGGTCTATAGATGATTAAATTCCCAGTTTTATGGAATGAATTATTATTCAAGGTTTGACTCTTCAATGCCAAACATCAGATTCCTACACCACAAAAATCTTATCCATTTATATACTAATGGAGGTTTTTTTTTCATGATGTGTCAATTTTATATTAATTTAAACTTATGTTAATATTTAATGTAATTTGAAAGACACACGCTATTTTTTTCTTATTTGATTCTTTATAAAAGAATCATATGTGTAATGAAACTTAAACTTTATGTTTTATTTAACTATATAATATTATTCATTTATCCATTTATTTTTCTTTTGGTAATTTTTGTTTTACTTAATTTAAGATAAATAAAATATTTATTCTAAATGTATTTTATCTTAGTGTAAATTATATTCAATTATTAATTTCTTAATAAATAATTTTATTTTATAATTGCTTTTATGTATATCTTAACATATTTTATGTGGCAAAATTATTTTATATTATAATTCATTCACTTTTAGTTTTTTATTATTATTACATATTAATTAATTTATTAGTCCTTTCTTAGTTGATTTATTTTGTTTTGATTTGTAGGTTTCAACTTGATATTAAAATGGATAAATAATATTTGACACAATAATCTTATTCCAAGGTTTAAGAAAATTTACTAATATACACATTAAACAATTATTCATTCATATTTGTATTTTTAATTATTAAATATATTATTTATTGAAAATTTCGCAATTTTTAATTAGAAAATCGCATAACACGCGGGCACTAAACTAGTATATATTATAATAGGAGGATTGCACCTCCAAAAAATGTTGCCACGTGTGTCACATCAATCTTGTTGCCACGTCATCTCTTTAATTTTTAAATTCACTAGTATATCACCCGTGCGTTGCACGGTTTGTGAATAATAAAATGAATATAATGTGAAATGTATTCATTTTAGTGTTAAATGAAATAGAAAAAAATTTATTTTACCTATAATTATAATAATTTTCCTTATGCTCTTTTAATTTATATATACACGATAATTTTTCTTTTTCATTTTGATGTAGTCCAAGATTTATGAACATTTTTTACTTTTGAAATTAGACATAGAAAATAGGTTGAAGCAACATGCTGGAAAAATTTACATTGTTAAATAATAAAAGTTTGAAATGCAATTTTTTTTCTTGCAATTTTAAACTATTTCCTTATAAACTGAAAGAATTGCATCTCATCTAAAAGTCTGAACTTGTAGAGAGTTGTGAAATTAATTCGTTTATATTATTTCTCTAACACTTCCCCTCACTCGTGGATTGATTTCTCTTAATCCATCATTGGTAGAAGATCCATCGGGTGGACAATTTAATATGGGTGAAGTTGTTTTCAGTGGGAATCGAACCTAGGATGTGGGCGTGGGCCTTTTGGCTCTGATACCATGAAAGAATTTCATCTCATCTAAAAGTACGAACTTGTAGAGATGTGTGAAATTAATTCATTATATTACTTTCCTAACATAAACCACGTTGATTGTCAATTGTTGTTGTCATTCCCGTCGCATATCAAAATTTTCAAACCGAACATGATTACATATTGAAAATCGGCGTCCTTAAGAAAGTTCAAGGTACTTAAGTGATTATCACTAACTCTTGTTAATGGTATCATTACTCAAAATTGTCTTCTCTAAAACTTGAAAAATAGTACTATTTGTTAAGTCAGCGTCATTTCGGAAATCAATATTATTTGTCATGTGTTGGTTCCGATTAGTATTTTTGCTGAAAAAATATGGTATCGAGCTTTATCACAAATTTTTGAACTAAATCTATTTATACATATATAATAACAAAATGTTATACCATAAAAGAAAAAATTCAACAAAAAATATATTACAAATTTATCATAAAATTTTAAAAGTGACACATTAATGATTGGATAAAGACAAATTTAGACCTAAAGGAGATACATATAACATGTTAGGACCAGAAGTTCCTTATCAGAGTGTCCTTAGTGCATTACTATGTTTTAAAAACTGCACCAAATCCGAATTTATATTGAATTTGCTTGCAAGATTAAGTTAGTGTTTCTCCTATAAGGAGGCATTGTAAAACTTTAAAGCATATGTTCAGTATCTTCAATGTTTGCAATATTTTGATTTAAATACATTTATAATTCATGTGATAATGGTATATCTCCTATCATCCATTATGAGGAAAATGCAACTTTTGTTGCCCATATTAATAATAGGAATGCTAAAGGGAACTTGATAAAGCATATATCCCCTAAATTCTTTTACCTGCATGAACTCCAGAAGAGTGTGTAAGCATAATACAAAAGGCTTGGAAGACTGTTGTCTTCAAGGGGAGCGTTTTGAAGATTGGATTTTGAAGATCATTAGTTGTACCTTTTCTTATTTTACTAAGTTTCTCTCTTTGGATTATTCTAGCGAAATTTTAGTTAGGCAAGAACATCACGCCGTAAGTCCAAGGGGGAGTGTTATAAATATATTGTTATTTAGTGGACATTACTTCGTGGGCTTTAGTATGACTTCTAGGGCTACGTCCCAACTCTTTTGTTATAAATATGTTATTCTTGTAACACCTTTGAAGGATAGAATAATGAGGATCATAGTGAAAACCCTCCTGACTTAGTCGCCCCCAGACGTAGTCCTTCTGGACGAACTGGGTAAACAAATCGGTGTTCTTGTTCTTTTCTTTACGATTATTCTATATTTTATAACAATATATGGAGTATTTTTTTTAATAATATTATAAAATACAAATTTGTTATAAATAATTATTATATTACAATTATCAACTAATGAATATTGGTACATTAAAGCATCCCATCTTTTTTTACGGTAGTTAATCTAACACTTAACCTGTTCAGCCTGAGTCTCCTTATGAGGATGTTTCAATAAAACTATAAATATGTGCATTTAATTATACTTTTACAAACTTTAAAAAAAAATACAATATACCCGTACATCGCATGGGTGAAAATCTAGTGAATAACAATAAAAAGGAATGACTTATCAATTTCTTAGTGAATAATAATTGATCAATATTTAACTACCTCACGTCAAATGACAAATAGTTTCACAACTGATTATTTATTGTTTTAATTAATTAATACAGGAAAGACTATTTAATTTTACATTTTCTTTTTTTACAAACATATTTTTTTATTTGGATTACAACTTAAATTATACTTCATCCGTCCCACTATAAATTTCATATTTCCCTTTATAATCTGTCTCACAATAAATTTTTTCTTCCATAAATAGAAAAAAATAATTCCACTATACATAATTTGTATCTCACTTTTCAAAAAATATTATAAAAATATATCACTCACTATTTCACTCATTACTCCATATTTCTTTTTCCTCTCTCAAGTCTAAAATTACTATTCACTTTTATTATTTTATTATTATTCGTTAATTAATCCACCCAAAAGAAAAGAAAAAATTATAGAGGAATGGAGAGAGTGTTTTTTTTATTAAGATTGATAAAAAAATGTACAAATTGCAAATTGATCATAATATATATTTGCAAATTGATATTAACACTCTAGATGTTGTTTATATTCCTTTCCATTTGAGAAAAGCACTTGTAGTAGACTAGATAAAATCGTGTACCAAAAAAGTTTATTGTAAGTTATATCCTCACATACTAATCCGTCCCAAATAAGGTTTTCATTTCCTTAATTGTAAGTTATATCCTCACACACTATTACAATTACTTATAAAATTGAATTTTATTACAATAATTGTCAACACACCTACTTTTTGGGCCAATTTTTTGGATCCACACGTTTCAACTACTCACTGCACATTTAATATTATATTCTATTTCAAA
Source organism: Stenogyne calaminthoides (assembly GCA_037126765.1). Classification (NCBI taxonomy): domain Eukaryota; kingdom Viridiplantae; phylum Streptophyta; class Magnoliopsida; order Lamiales; family Lamiaceae; genus Stenogyne; species Stenogyne calaminthoides. The sequence goes on from JBBCBC010000005.1 coordinate 5,662,956, forward strand.
TTGTTAAATCGTCATGCCCAGATTATGCTCCGTCCGTCTCACGCAAATGTACTTTATAAAGATAAAAATTCATATATATAAGATGGGATAGAACCTAACACAAATTACATTCACCTCTCCCAAAGTGTTAAATCAATGCACAAATTATGTCCGTCTCACTACCGTCTCATGCAAGTGTGTCTCTTCAATATATACATTTGAATACCCGCCAAATGCCCCCAGAGCAAGCATAAACAGAACATTTGTGCAACCAAGACTCGACACTGCTCAAGCATACTATAATTGAATAATGAGGAACTTATAATGACGATTTTCCACGAAAACCGCCTTTCACGTTAACTGCACTATGGAAACCATCCCACGGGACCTGCACACGCCTCACAACGGGGCAGAAGTGAGAGAGCTAAAGTACAATAATACCACAGTGGAGATTGTGTTTCAACGAACTAACCTTGTTGATGGGGTGTATCATAATCATCCCATGCATTTGACGTAGTTGGATGCATGGGGGAGGGACCCGCTGAACTATAATCTTGTCGATTCTCCTCTGCAAAATACAATTGCAGGTAGACTGCAACTAGATTCAAGGCAAACAATCCAGGCAGTAATTAGTTTTGTATTTTAATTCCTTCAAAGTACAGAGGTTACACCTCTATTTTGCTTCAGGGGTTTGGCCAATGCATTGCCATCTAGCGCGTCGGGGTACATGTGATAAAAACAACAAGAGACCTGATGATAACATGCTGCTTGCATCCACGGACATGCCTAGATGCTGCTTTTGAGGCACATATGATGCAAATTGTTGCAAATTTGGAGCAGAATGTTTAGTTACTTCAATCATTTGTTAATTTCAATTGCGATTAAATGGTAGTTTTAAATTGTAATCTCTATTTAGCAATGAATACGTTGATTTAATTTCCCAAGTTTGACCATTTAAAGTATCTTTCTAGTTTCTATCACCTATATTCTGTTTCTTCAATATTGTGATATTTAATCAAATATTATCAGGACTGGTAATGCATCTCCAAGTAAAGATCAAAACTTGAGCAGAAACTACAAAGCCAAACCCGAAAATAGCAACAAATTCATCAACAGTCGAATAGTTCTTTTATTTGGACAACATCTTAACCAGGCAATACACGCGTGGGGAATCACTCGGAAGAAGGCATCATAACACAACAAACACAAACGGCATATGGCGAAAACACAAGCAGACAACGAAACAAGGCTAACTCGATATTTCAATAATTTCATAACCTTTCTCAATCGATGTCTTCACTGCATCCAAAACGAGTTGTGTCTTCCTGTTAAACGTTGGCCACTTCTTCTCAGGCTTCGCCCCATCAAATTTGATGCTTCCAACCAGTCTTGAAAGCTCCGTCACCAGAAGAGCTTCTTGAGGAAGGTCAGTCGTCACAGTGTGCTCACTCGGTTTTGGGTCCCACCCGGTACCGAGGTGAATCGGGATTTAACAGCAGTGGAAAACGAGGCCTTGGTCTCCTCGAACGGGAGTATAAAGTCATGAAGCTTTAAAGTCCCATTTGTTCCAACTATTACCACATCCATTGTCAAGTTGGCAAGGAAAGAGCAATTGAAAGTGGCAGTCTTTCCATCTTCCCAATGCAAAGAAGCACTGCAAGCTGTAATAACTCCTGCACCGTTAAAAACTGTTCCACGTAATGCGAGGACAGTTTTGGGCAGCTCGAAATCAGCTGCCCACAAGATTGATCGGGCGCAGTACCACCCTGCATCGCCGAGTGCACCAAGAGCATTAAGATCCGGCTTAACACGAATATCGTTCTCCAGAAAATCAGATTTTGCAGCAATGGTAAGGCAGGATTGCACCTGATGAATAACAAGAAAATTGAACAGAAACCCTAAAAACAACTAAATCAAACAAAAAAAAATCAAGTAAATCAAACAGATAAAAGTTCACATACAGCTTTGAGGTCTCCAAAATTGGAAGCATCGGAGAGAAATTCCTTCATCTTAGCAGTCCTGGGGTGGTGCACCCACATGGTAGCGTCTATAAACTGCACCCCGTTTGATTCACACGCTTCAAGAATCACATCGAGCTCCGCAGCATTCAAGGCAACAGGCTTCTCCAAGAGCATGTGCTTCTTCTTCTGTGAGGCGAGGACGGCCCACTTGATGTGCATACTCTTCGGCAACGGTACGTACACTACGTCCACTTCCGGATCGTCCAATACGGCGTCGTACGAGCCGTATATCTTGGCGGAGGCGGGGAATCCATTATCGGCTGCGAATTTAGCGGCTTTTTCGTAGGTTCGGCTTCCGACGGCGTGGAGGATGGAATTGGGGGAAAGGATTATGGCCCTAGAAAACTTGCGGGCGATGTCGGCGCAGCCGATGATTCCGTATTTGATCGGCTGCGGTGCCATTTTTTGGGATGATTTACTTTGTTGACCCAATTCGTCACGAGGACTACGTCTGGGGGCGACTAACTCAAGAGAGTTTCAATATAGTTTTCTTATACAAATGAAGGTGTCATGACCCCTATTTATAAGAGACTCATGCATGAATGTACATAATTACAATTTACTAGGATAATTAAAAGAAAATAAAGAGTCCTACGTCATTGCTTGTAACTCCCATTGAAATACTTTAACTATATACTGCAACGATCACAAATTTGACTCATATGGATTTATTTGGGTCATTGATATAACCTTCTTTAACTAGGTTGTCACATACATCCAAATCGTTTGAGCCCATACAAGGACATTTACAATTTGATAGAATAAATTTATCTTGAACTCAGTTTACATGCTTCGGGCATGCTAAATCCTTCAAGGACTTTTATATAATTATTGACATCCAATGACTCAAATGAAGATACAGTGTCCATTAACTGTATTTCTAAATTCATATTTCTTGTCAGAGATATTAAGTGGTTGAACGTTCTTCCATACATAATAAGAGAATAAATCAGTATCGGGTCTCTGCGAAAACCCTTGAGCTACTAATCTCGCTTTGACTTCACCACCTCGTTATTCTCATTTTATTTTTGGCACAACTACACACTTCTGGGTGCATGAATAATTGAGCCAAAATATTTTCTTTTGTTTAGTGAGTCTATTTCAACCACAATTTCTTTCGTTTTTATTTTACCTAGTCAGAGTGCTTAAATAGAGTGGGTCGTTCGAAAGGAAGCTCATTAGTCTTTGTTTGAGGGGGATTGTTGGGGTGCCAAGCAATATCCCACATCGAATAAACATGGGAAGATCATATGGTTTATAAGGATGGACAATCTCTTATAAGGATGGACGATCTCTCAATTGGTACGAGAACTTTTGGGAAAGCCAAAAAATAAATCCGTGCAGGCTTGGCCTAAAGAGGACAATATCATACCAATACGGAGATTTTGGTCCATCCAGAATCCTAACACATGATATGTAATCTACCAAAGTACTTGCATAATATAAATCTCAATCAGGTCATACAATATGAACACTAATGATCAGTTAGGCTCATCAATTATGCTGCTTCTAGTAATAACAACACTAATTAACTACTTGCCTAATTGGTTAATCTGGAAGAAACCAATTTTTTATACCGACAAGATTAATTGAACTCAACTTTAAGCTCAAATTAGTCAAACGTTAGCACTGTTAATATAAAAGAATCTAAATTAATTCTTAAAAAAAAAAAAAATATTTATTAAATTTAAAAAGTGGTTTAAATTACTCGTATAACTTCACGAGTTGATCTCTCATGAACCAGGTCTATGCTATGAACTTGAATTATTTAACTCTTTTACTCATTCCAATACATTTTTCTAACCCACTAAAGTTGACCCGTATCATACCCTAAATAGATTCAAATATCCATTAATTAAAGACAAGATCCATGTCTATAAAACTCTTTGTCTAACTTCACCTATCTCTTGTGAATTGTGATCGATAATTAATAATTAAAACAAAGAAGAAGAATTGTCAAAAAGGATAAATTTTAAAGTTGATAGAAATCAAGAGAAGCAGCTGTAAAATGGTTCATTAATTCAAAGTGTTGAATAATTCAACCTAATTTACGTCGTTGCAAATGAAACCATCTTCTTGTCAATTCCAAAACAAGCAAAACCGCTCATCGTGATATTTATTTCCTCGAAGCAGACATCTTTGTTTTCTTCACTTGCCTTTTCTATATAAATACTTCGAGTATTTACAGAAAAAAAAAACATTTGTACCTGAGAGAATTCCGTCTCATCTAAAAGCTCGAGCTTGTAGAGAGGGTCGGGAATAATCTATTTGTTTAATTTCCCTCAACACTCCCCCTCACTCATGGGCCGAATCATTGTCTCTGCTCTCTGGAGAGGAGGCCCAACAGAGTGGATAATTTAAATGAGTGGAGTGCTTCCACGGGAATCGAACCCACAACCTGGGCTCTGATACCATGAGACACGTCGTTCAACTTATGGTTACTCCATCTTCCTTGGGGGTAATCTTGTTTCTTGGAGTGCAAAGAAGCAGCCCACGGTTGCTCGTTCAAGTTGTGAGTCAGAATACCGTGCTATGGCAAATGCTTCAGCCGAACTAGTTTGGGTATCTAATCTTCTTCGAGAGCTTCGGATGTTGCCTCCTTCTCGGCCTGTTTTGCTTTGTGACAACAAAAGTGCTATCTTTCTCGGTCGAATCGCTTGCTCACAAACGAGCTAAACACATTGATCTTGATTATCATTTTGTTCGTGAACTGGTGTCTTCTGGGAAACTTGCTACTCGTTTCGTTCCATCTCATCTTCAGCTGGCGGACATCTTCACAAAGAGCCTTCCTCGACCGGCCTTTGAGCTTCTTCGTTCCAAGCTTTGTGTTTGCTTGCATCCCACGCAACGCTTGACGGGGGGTATTAAGGGAAGTGTTGACTAATTCTTATATATATATATATTTTTTAATGAGTCATTCTATTGCATGAGTGCACGGTCTGATACCATGAGAGAATTCCGTCTCATCTAAAAGCTCGAGCTTGTAGAGAGGGTCGGGAATAATCTATTTGTTTAATTTCCCTCAACAGTACCACACTCAAACCCAAAAAAAGAAAAAAGAAACATCCTATATATAATTAAGTCGCAATTAGCATATAGAGGCAAATTTGTAATAAATCGTTGAGCATGAAGTTATTAATCCTGTATTTTACGTTACTTTTTCTACTATGTGGCTTCATACACTAATACACATTTGGGCTTGGACAGCTGTTAAAAAAACCCTTAGAGATAGGTTATAACAGTTGTCCAAGTAACAGTTGTCCAAGCTTGGACAGCTATTAAAAAACTGTTGTCCAAAAGTTGGGCTTGGACAAATGGTTTTCAAACCAAGACAAAAAGAGGGGCTTGATGCGTTATTAACCGTTGTCCAATATCATTTTTTTTAATTATTAATTTATATTTTAAAAATCCTATAATAAAACTATAAACCAAAACTTATATGTACGTCCAATATCATACACCATAAACCAAAAATCCTATAATAAAACCATAAATCAAAACTTATACCACATATATACCAAAACATCAAATAAATAAACATACACATCATGAAATAAATAAACATACAATCATAAACATACGTCCAATACACCAAAAACATGAAATATATATCATCACAAATATATAATTTAATTACATGCTACCAAAATTTCAAACAAAGATCACTCAATATCGTATGAATATAAGAATCGATTGTAAAAGGTACTAAATCAATCGCTTTTTTTTTCATTTCTCCAGTCTTTTCTTAGAGTAAGACTTGAGCTCACGTTCATAGACAAATTGCAAACAACGAATCAATCAATATAGTATGAATTTTTATTCAATCAATAATAATTTAAATAAATCGATAAATTGACTTACATTGAGAGGAATGTTTGTTAGAGAAGCGCGAATTATATCTTCAATAAAGCAACACACAAAATGTCCACAATGTTCATTATCTCGTCATTTCGGAACTCGTTGATTAACAATTATAATCACGTATTACAATTATGATTTCTTTTCTATTAATTTGACAATTTACTAAATTAAATTTACCTTAATGTTAATCCAGTTCACTTTATTTAACTTAGATCTTGAACCTTGACTCAAGAAAAGCGACTTCGAGATATATCGTCATCACACTATTATTATTATAATTAAAAAATAAAAATAGATTAAATATGCATAATTTTAAAAGTAAAACAAATCATTATATAGAATATTAAAAATGAACTTACGCTTCCATATATGAAACGAGATCAGGGCGATTTGAATAAACTCCATCCTGAGTTGGGTCCATAAAATACACACTTAATGTATTCATGTGTATGGCGACCAGCACCCAATGGTTCCTATATTATATTGAGAATATTAAAATTAACTGCAAATTTAGCATATATATGTGCAAATATTATAAACATGAATACAAATTTTAACGAAATGTTTATCACTCACCCCACATTTGTTGGCCAAAAAATGAGATGATCGCTCCCAGTTTGATTCAACATATGATTAATTAACCCATCCATGGTCCCTATCACCCAATATGCAAGACACCTGGGGGGAGACGAAGGAATACATTCCACTTGCTCGGACATCTCTGAAGAGATATATCTCACCCAAATATCTTTAACCAACATATATACGCTAATTAATATTTAAAAAGAAAATTAAACTATACAGAAAGTGAATATTGAGAATTAGTAAACACATACCTGAGGTAAAGGGCTATGGAGGTTGCACTCAACCACTCGTCATTAAAGACTTCGCGCACATGTTCCTCACTGACGAATTCTTGGAAAGTATTCTGATGAAAGTGAGCAAGCATGGGAACTGTGACGATCTCGAAAGCATTAGACGATACCATCCGGTGCACCCTAGACTGTACATAATCATCGTGATCTAAGTCTCCAGTCATGGGATAACCAAGTCTGAGCGCAGTGGAGTCCCTCGTTCTCCCCCTCTGACTGTCTACGACACCCCTTGATTTCTCTTTAGCCTTTTGTGGTGATTTCTTCCGAGGCATTTGTGGTGTCGGCAGATTCTACAATTAATTTGCAATATTATTTAGAACCACAAATAAGATAATGAACTTTAATAAAATATATTTTACCCTCATGGTGCTAGAGGCCAAGTTGCTCGGTCATTCGATGAAGTGCCCGACCGCTGTTCCGACTGTGACGGCTTCATCGATTGGTTTTGGCACCGCTGAATCCTCTTGTCCGATTACGGGTACATCGAGTGTGACCCTCACGAAACCAGGAGTGATGGGATGACCATGAATCATTCCATGGGAGCTGTGCAACGTTCCTGTGGCCACCAACCGATCGGGATCCTCCAAATAAAGGTAGCAAAAGGTCGTTGGCTGTTCGAATAAGATATTTAGTTAGAAAATTTTAATACACTAGTCTTTAATTAAAACAAATGTGAGACATGCATATCTGATACTTGAAAGACGTTTTGAAGTGCCTCAATAAAGTCGTCCCTAGGGTTAGCTGAAAACATAGCATTAGCGACACTATGTTCACAGCTTGCTCCACTCGACGACATTCTGTGGCTCGTTCTTCTCTCGGACCTCAAACGTTCCACATCTTTAGACAACTTGGCAACCTGTTCCATTAGTATACCCACCATATTCATGGCTTGAAGACCAGGTGTCATCGCTAACGATGTCTTCATCACGCCATATCCGACACTCCGTAAGCGGTCGGGATGCTCCTGGCGACCTATAGCCCGTCCAAACAGATCATCAGGGCCGATAATGCGGATGTCGTCGGGCGTCATGGTCTGAGATAGACGCTTCTGAATCACAAAAACAAAAGATTATTATTTCATTATTTGTTTATAAATAAAAGTTTGTAATTGAAAGATAAATTAATGGATAGATTACCGCTTCTTCGATGATGCGTTGTGCACTGGGATCGTGAATATTCCCGTCTCGACCCTTTCTGGTAGTTTGAAATAAGTCGAAACGGGTAACAATAGGCTCACTCTCTCCAGCTTTTCTTCTTTCTTCTTTCTACGATAGTGATGAACGTGTCCCTTTATTAGATATATTAAAAGTGAATATATAAAAAAAATTAAAAGTTAGGATTTTGATCTCACCATATTTTCTCTTATTCGTGCATAACCTTTGTTCGAGCCACGATATCGCGCCTCCATCGACTTGGCTTGATCGCGATTTTTATTACTTCGATTCTACAGTATAATAGAAATATAATAAACACTGAAAAACTATATGCATTAGAAATTGAGGAAATGACATTGATCAATTTTACCTGGAAATCATCCTCCATAACTCTGCTCACAAACTCCTCTCAGTATGGAGCCACCATAGGGCTATTCTGATACGCAGGAGGCGGACTAGTCGAGTAAAGACCAGTTTCCGGATCTCGTGTGTTACTTCTCAACCAAGTCCGAAAATTCTTGGCCATTACTCCAGCTTGCGACAATATTTGCTTCTTCTTTGTTTGGTCAAGACCTCTGAATGTAGTCTATACGCATATAACATAACAATTTAGTAAATTTAAGGGTCATACTACAACTTTCAATAAATATATAATTAACATACCGTAAGTTCGTCCCATATTCTTTCCTTCAAAGGAGTCAGTTTGGGGCTACGTCAGTCCTTGGCTGGCAGCACGATAGGGATCACGCTCCTGACTGCAGCTCCAATGTAGAAGGACAACGACTCACTCTCTTTTCCTATTGCCTGTCCAAACTCATTGAACGATAACTGCAATAACATAGTATTTAATTAGATTCAATGATCAATCAATATATTTATCAATTTCAAACTGTTCAATTGTAATAAAATTACCTGAAGTGTTTTCCCCTTGCTACGAGCTCTCTTAATAGATGACATGGTGACTATATTCCCGAGCGCTTTTCCCTGAGTCGCTTTAGTGGTGGTGGGAGCATCGGTGTCACACTCTCTCAAGTCATCAGGATGTTGTCGATCATATGCACCATGATCATATGCGCCATGATCTCCATCAGAATATCCATCATCATCTCCATCATCTCCGGGATATGGCAAACGAGACATGATCCTGTAAAGCAGAAGAAACAACATTTAATAAACAAAAAATAAACAATATTCAATAAACCAGAAGAAACAACATTTAATAAAGCAGAAGAAACAACATTTAATAAAGCAGAAGAAACAACATTCAATAAAGTCATCTGATAATCGATCTGCTCGAACCCACTTTCGATCCATATAGAACTAGAGATGCCTATAGGAAAGACAATATGAAGACTGCTTCTCAAGACAATTATCTTAAAGTATTAAACCTAAAAGCATACCTAATCATTCTTAATCTACATTCATTTTAATTTTCTAATTTTGAAATCCTTCCAATTTTTCACTCATTCACATTTTTTGTTACTTCTCAAGAAAAAATGTATCCTAATATATCACCATTAATCATCATTAATCATTAATCACTATCCATTCATTAAATTAATAACCAAAATATATCATAATGTATTAATCCTAATTTATGCTTAAATCCTCACACAAGCATATTATCAAACACCTTAAGTGCATTATTCATCTCTAACAAAATGTTCATTTCTAACACTAACAAAAATTCATTCAAGCCACTAACAACAATTAATCCAAGCTACTAACAACAATATAATTAAACCAACATTAATCCCACACTAACAACAATTAATCATAACAAATTAGCTATATATATCCTAACAATTAATCCCAAACATATATATATATCCTAACAATAATTAATCCCAAACATATATATATCCTAACAATTAATCTCAAACATATATATATAAACACAATATTTATATATATATCCTAACAATTAATCCCAAACACACACACACACAAATATATATATATATAAATAAACACATGCAATATATATATATATTAATTAAAATATATATACATATATACATATATATATATATAAAAGAAAAAATACATATATATATGGATATGGCAAGGGGTAGGGGGGAGGATGGCGATGGGGGGGGGTAGGGAGGCAAGTAGGGTAGGAGAGGGAGGGAGGCCGGCGACAACGATTTGGGGAGAGGGGAGAAGCTAGGTCAACGGCGGCATTGGCGATTTGGTTGGAGGAGGAAACCAACGACGGCCTTGATTTGGGTGAGAGGGAGGAGCTAGGTCTTTTATCGGTTTTTGGCGATTTGGGGTGAGAGGAACCGGGAGAAGAAATGAAGGCAAAGCCAGTCTTATACGCTGCGTCGCTTAGCCGATATATTCGATATAAAAAAAAAAAAAAAAAAGACAGCGGTTATTAACCGTTGTCCAAGTGGTTACTTAGACAGCGGTTATTAACCGTTGTGCAAGTGAACTTGCAATTCGGTTTAAAACCGCTTTCCAAGTTTTATTCTTGGACAACGGTTTCAAACCGATGTCTTTTTTTTTTTTTAATAAAACCGCTTTCCAAACTATAACTTGGAGAGTTATTTGAAAAAAGAGTTGTTCAAGTGTAGCTGTGCAAACCTAAATGTGTAGTAGTGATACCAAGCCATGCAATGGTCCATCGGCACAGATTTGTGGTAAGTTTATTTTCATCTTCATTATTTCTTGCAAGTTGCAACTTTCATTCTTTGATAAATTGGGTTTAAATCTTCTGCTTCAACACCTATCATAAGTTTCTATGTCTTTAATATTATATGCGCAATTTTTACCGCATAAATTATTAAAACAAGAAAAATTCTAGTTCGGATTAATATTAATATACATTGAGTTTCACTTCAAATATCCATTGACAAAGGCTACAAAAAAAATACTATTTGTAAAAATATTTCTATCTAATAGTTACAACGATAATATAATATATCGGGTAGACTTGTATGAGAACGTATCATGTATAAGATATGATATTTTTCCAATTATTTTAAAAATATTTATGAAGATTGAACTAGTATCATAAAAATATGAAAAAGTTCTTACATAATATATAAATAAACTAATCTTTTTTGGTATCAAATAAATGAAAATTATGACTATTCAATATTTGACAATAAAACCCGTTGTCATTGCCAACCTTTTTGTTACGTGTGAAGTCGCTACATGTTGCGTGTGAACATAGAGATTCAATGGAATGGTCAAATTAGAGAGCAACTAATTAATCATAAAAAAATAAAACGTCACTATATTTTTTATTTTCATGCAGGAAAATAACATTTGCGAAATATAATATTTAATTTGCAGGTGCAAGACACTCCTTACACAAGATTGTGCAGCAACAAGACCATATTAACAGTAAATGGACAATTTCCAGGGCCAACTTTATCTGTGAGAGAAGGAGAGATACAGATTGTTGTCGATGTTATTTAAATGAAATTTAATGAAGAGAACTAGTAATAAAAATTGAAAAATTGGTACGTAATTTATCAATCTTTTTTTTCAAATAAATTATTGAATATATATATTTACCAAATAATTTTGTCACCTTTTTTTTTTATAGTGTAATGTTTTGTTACATGATTCAAGGAATGGTCAAATTGAAGCAACTAATTAATCATAAAAAAATAAAACGTCACTATATTTTTTATTTTCACCAGGAAAATAACATTTGCGAAATATAATATTTAATTTGCAGGGCAAGACACTCCTTACAAGATAACCCAACAAGACCATATTAACAGTAAATGGACAATTTCCAGGGCCAACTTTATCTTAGAGAAGGGATCGATGATGTCCGAGAACATGAAATCATTGGACGTAATTTATCAATTTTATATTATTGAATATATACGCTTTACAAATAATTTTGTCATTTTTATATTGGTTTTGTTACATGTAGGCATGGAGGTAAACAACCACGATGTATGGTGCTCTTATAACCCGTGTACCCTAAGAAGGAGATGTCCGATGAAATCTGGACTTTGTGGTCCCTATTGGGCAAATTGTGTATGGTGCTCTTATCGTACCCTAAGAAGGAAATTCCAATCATTTAGGAGAAATCCAATCAGAGAGTAAGAAGAAAGAGAACGTTTGTGTGATCAAGAAGAAGATAATATTGTTGAATAGAAATAATTAAAATATTATTCAATGAAAATCACTAATATTGTTTAGTGAACCGTTCACTTTATATAACAACTACTATTCAGTGAAAACATTTAATATTGTTAAAAAAACACACACTGGGTGCTTTCCTAATTAATGGTCAACCTGGCGATCTGCATCCATGCTCAAGCGCAGGTAACAAATACTACTATATTGGATGTGTTATTTTTTAAATTTATCATTTAAAAAAATGAATTTAGGTTCTTGTATTATTCGATCATCTATATTTAAAAAAAGATTAGAATAGGGGGCCTTAGTTACCGATTTTCTTTAGCTTAATTGGCTTAATTTCATAGATGAACAGAGAATTTCCTTTCTTTGAAATGTCAACAAAGCTCATCTTAGTCAATGTTATTCGCAGCCATTATATTAATACAGTTGGTGTGACACTTAACCTAATTCGAATCACAAAAAGTAGATGAAATTACATCACAAATCTATCTCAACGACTAATCACTAATTATCCTGTCAAAGAAAAGGAACACTAGTTATCACAAGACATGAACGATATTAAATGCACCAAATGCACATATTGCAACTCAAATATATTTTTTAAACATGCAACATATTTATACTGAAGTATGTAGCTTATTTCACTAACACAAAATGCATGTTTTAGTGCAATAAGTTGCATATTTAAAAAACGCACTTGAGTTGCACAGTGCACCTGGTGCATAAGACATAAGAAACATAATTTTTCAAAGAGAAAAATTAAAATCTCCTCTAAATTAGTAAAATAATATTATTCACATGCATGCAGATACATTCAAGATAAGGGTGGACCAAGGGAAGACGTACCTACTTCGAATGATCAACAACGCAATGAACAACATCTTGTTCTTCAAGATCGCCAACCACAACCTCACCGTCGTCGGATCAGACGGGGCCTACACGAAGCCCTTCACGAGCGATTACATCGCAATAGCTCCGGGTCAAACCATAGATATCCTCTTACAAGCCAATCAAAACCCTAGCCATTACTACATGGCTACTACGGTTTACAACACCGCCGGAGATGCAAATCTCAACACCACAACCGCCATAGTCGAGTACACCGGAAACTACCCGCCCCCTCGTCTCCCCTCTTTCCCAACCTTCCGGCTACAAACGATACACCCGCATCAGTCAACTTCACCGCGCGCATAAGAAGCCTAGCGAGCAAAGAACATCCCATCACCGTTCCTCAGAAAGCCGATACGATTTTTTTCTTCACTCTTTCGGTCAACGCATTCTCATGTCCCCCCGATGCTCCGTGTCAAGGACTTGGGGCAGGCCGGTTCAGAGCAAGTATCAACAACATAACATTTGTGCAACCAAGAATCGCCATTCTTCAAGCATACTATAATCAAATAAGAGGAGTTTATAGTAACGATTTTCCTAAAATTCCACCTTTTCCGTTCAACTACACTATGGCAATCGTCCCAAGGGACCTACGCACACCTCAAAACGGAACAGCAGTGAGAGAGCTAGAGTACAATACCACAGTGGAGATTGTGTTTCAAGGCACTAACCTTCTTAATGGGGTGTATCACCCCATGCATTTGCATGGATACAGCTTTTACGTAGTTGGATGGGGAAACGGGAATTTTGACAGGGAACAGGACCCATTGAACTATAACCTTGTCGATCCACCCCTGCAAAATACAATTGCAGTTCCACAAAACGGGTGGACTGCGATTAGATTCAAGGCAAACAATCCAGGTATATATGCATATGGCAGTAATTAGTTTCGTGTTTTTGTTTGTTTAAACTAAGGTATAAGAGCTTACCTCTAATTTGTTGCAGGGGTTTGGCTTATGCATTGCCATCTAGAGCGTCATATTTGCTAGGGAATGGAGATGACATTCATCGTCAAAAACGGGAAGAGCCCAGATGCTAAGATGCTGCCTCCACCTCCAGACATGCCTAGATGCTGATTTTGAGGCACATATGATACAATATGTTGAAAATCTTTAGCAGAATGTTTACTTCCTTCAAGCTGTAATAACTCCTGCACTGTTGTAAACAGTTCCATGTAATGCAAGGGCAGTTTTGGGCAGCTAGAAATCAGCTGCCCACAAGATTGATCGGGCACAGTACCACCAAGAGCATCGAGATCTGGCTTCACACGAATGTCGTTCTTCAGAAAATCTTCCTTTGCAGCAAAGGTTAAGCAGGATTGCACCTGGTGAATAACAACATGTGAAATAAATGTGAACTAAAAGATTTCACCAGTTCTAGTTAATTGATAGGTAATAAATTATTATTTTTTTTAAAAAGGACCTCCTAAATGCAAATAAGGGTTAAGAACCAAACTAACTCAATCCGGTTTCAAGTAATCTAAAGGATTTCGGACACCTTGAGCAACCAACATATATTGTTTACACTAGCTAGTGATTGTAACACGGTAGTGCTCGTCTCTACATCTAGTCCTAACAACTGCACAACCATTTATCATTCTAGAACTAGAGTAATCTTTTACAAGAAAATTGCCTACAAACATTTAGAAGAAATAAACATGTAAAGAATTCAACCAATTTACAGAACAAATCCGTTGCTTAGGCCAAGTTACATTCGATGAATGGGTAAAAGACATGTTACGACAGGGGGTTTTAGAAGTCGAAAACAAAGCCAAATTATTTTAAGCCACAAACACATGATTGATACAAAATAAACTGATTTTTACCATTAGCACATAATTTTCTATAAACCACTAATTTTGCAATAATAACTATCCCTCCAGACTCCAATTATTGCCTAATTATCTCAGTAAAATCAACAGAAAATAAATATACAAAAAACAGAGGATCCATTCCAGTTTCCACTATGCTTCCCCTTCATCGAATGACCAAAGTTGAAAATTACTACTCCCTCTAAGTAAAGTGGGTTTTAGTGGATTTGAGTGGAATAAAATAAGGGTGTTGTGAGTGTATTAATATTATATTTATTTTTATTTTGGGAGTGTTGAAGTAATGCTGGGACGTTAAAATAAGACAAGTGTTCAAGTAGTGTTCAAGTAATGTTGGGCTGCGAATTTAGCGGCCTTTTCGTAGGTTCGGCTTCCGGTGGCGTGGAGGGTGGAATTGGGGGAAAGGATTATGGCCCGGGAATACTTGCGGGCTATGTTGGCGCAGCCCAGGATTCCGAATTTGATCGGCTGCGGTTGCGCTGCCATGGTTTTGTTTTGCTTGTTTTGGTGACTGCAATCCCATATTTATGGCGGAACTGCTTCATTTTCGACGATGATGAATGGACATTTCTCTGAAAATGAGTCGATTTAATTAATGTTTTAAATGAAAATGAGCCACTTTAATACTTTTATTCATTTATTTTTCTTTTGGTAATTTTTGTTTTACTTAATTTAAGATAAATAAAATATTCATTCTAAATGTATTTTATCTTAGTGTAAATTATATTCAATTATTAATTTCTTAATAAATAATTTTATTTTATAATTGCTTTTATGTATATCTTAACATATTTTATGTGGCAAAATTATTTTATATTATAATTCATTCACTTTTAGTTTTTTATTATTATTACATATTAATTAGTTTATTAGTCTTTTCTTAGTTGATTTATTTTGTTTTGATTTGTAGGTTTCAACTTTATATTAAAATGGATAAATAATATTTGACACAATAATCTTATTCCAAGGTTTAAGAAAATTTACTAATATACACATTAAACAATTATTCATTCATATTTGTATTTTTAATTATTAAATATATTATTTATTGAAAATTTCACAATTTTTAATTAGAAAACCGCATAACACGCGGGCACTAAACTAGTATATATTATAATAGGAGGATTGCACCTCCAAAAAATGTTGCCACGTGTGTCACATCAATCTTGTTGCCACGTCATCTCTTTAATTTTTAAATTCACTAGTATATCACCCCCGTGCATTGCACGGTTTGTGAATAATAAAATGAATATAATGTGAAATGTATTCATTTTAGTGTTAAATGAAATAGAAAAAAAAATTATTTTACCTATAATTATAATAATTTTCCTTATACTCTTTTAATTTATATATACACGATAATTTTTCTTTTTCATTTTGATGTAGTCCACGATTTATGAACATTTTTTACTTTTGAAATTAGACATAGAAAATAGGTTGAAGCAACATGCTGGAAAAATTTACATTGTTAAATAATAAAAGTTTGAAATGCATTTTTTTTCCTTGCAATTTTAAACTATTTCCTTATAAACTGAAAGAATTGCATCTCATCTAAAAGTCTGAACTTGTAGAGAGTTGTGAAATTAATTCGTTTATATTATTTCTCTAACACTTCCCCTCACTCGTGGGTTGATTTATCTTATTCCATCATTGGTAGAAGATCCATCTGGTGAACAATTTAATATGGGTGAAGTTGTTTTCAGCGGGAATCGAACCTAGGATGTGGGCGTGGGCCTTTTGGCTCTGATACCATGAAATAATTTCATCTCATCTAAAAGTACGAACTTGTAGAGATGTGTGAAATTAATTCATTTATATTACTTTCCTAACATAAACCACGTTGATTGTCAATTGTTGTTGTCATTCCCGTCGCATATCAAAATTTTCAAACCGAACATGATTACATATTGAAAATCGGCGTCCTTAAGAAAGTTCAAGGTACTTAAGTGATTATCACTAACTCTTGTTAATGGTATCATTACTCAAAATTGTCTTCTCTAAAACTTGAAAAATAGTACTATTTGTTAAGTCAGCGTCATTTCGAAAATCAATATTATTTGTCATGTGTTGGTTCCGATTAGTATTTTTGCTGAAAATATATGGTATCGAGCTTTATCACAAATTTTTGAACTAAATCTATTTATACATATATAATAACAAAATGTTATACCATAAAAGAAAAAATTCAACAAAAAATATATTACAAATTTATCATAAAATTTTAAAAGTGGCACATTAATGATTGGATAAAGACAAATTTAGACCTAAAGAAGATACATATGACATGTTAGGACCAGAAGTTCCTTATCAGAGTGTCCTTAGTGCATTACTATATTTTAAAAACTGCACCAAATCCGAATTTATATTGAATTTGCTTGCAAGATTAAGTTAGTGTTTCTCCTATAAGGAGGCATTGTAAAACTTTAAAGCATATGTTCAGTATCTTCAATGTTTGTAATATTTTAATTTAAATACATTTATAATTCATGTGATAATGGTATATCTCCTATTATCCATTATGAAGAAAATGCAACTTTTGTTGCCCATATGAATAATAGGAATTAATGCTAAAGGGAACTTGATAAAGCATATATCCCCTAAATTCTTTTACCTGCATGAACTCCAGAAGAGTGTGTAAGCCATAATACAAAAAGCTTGAAAGACTGTTGTCTTCAAGGGGAGCGTTTTGAAGATTGGATTTTGAAGATCATTAGTTGTACATTTCTTATTTTACTAAGTTTATCTCTTTGGATTATTCTAGCGAAATTTTAGTTAGGCAAGAACATCACGCCGTAAGTCCAAGGGGGAGTGTTGTAAATATATTGTTATTTAGTGGACATTACTTCGTGGGCTTTAGTAGGACTTCTAGGGCTACGTCCCAACTCTTTTGTTATAAATATGTTATTCTTGTAACACCGTTGAAGGATAGAATAATGAGGATCATAGTGAAAACCCTCCTGACTTAGTCGCCCCCAGACGTAGTCCTTCTGGACGAACTGAGTAAACAAATCGGTGTTCTTGCTCTTTTCTTTACGATTATTCTATATTTTATAACAATATATGGAGTATTTTTTTTAATAATATTATAAAATATAAATTTGTTATAAATATTAATTATTATATCACAATTATCAACTAATGAATATTGGTACATTAAAGCATCCCATCTTTTTTTACGGTAGTTAATCTAACACTTAACCTGCTCAGCCTGAGTCTCCTTATGAGGATGTTTCAATAAAACTATAAATATGTGCATTTAATTATACTTTTACAAACTCTAAAAAAAAAAATACAATATACCCGTACATCGCATGGGTGAAAATCTAGTGAATAACAATAAAAAGGAATGACTTATCAATTTCTTAGTGAACAATAATTGATCAATATTTAACTACCTCACGTCAAATGACAAATAGTTTCACAACTGATTATTTATTGTTTTAATTAATTAATACAGGAAAGACTGTTTAATTTTACATTTTCTTTTTTTACAAACATATTTTTTTATTTGGATTACAACTTAAATTATACTTCATCCGTCCCACTATAAATTTCATATTTCCCTTTATAATCTGTCTCACAATAAATTTTTTCTTCCATAAATAGAAAAAAATAATTCCACTATACATAATTTGTATCTCACTTTTCAAACAATATTATAAAAATATATCACTCATTACTCCATATGTCTTTTTCCTCTCTCAAGTCTAAAATTACTATTCACTTTTATTATTTTATTATTATTCGTTAATTAATCCACCCAAAAGAAAAGAAAAAATTATAGAGGAATGGAGAAAGTGTTTTTTTTATTAAGATTGATAAAAAAATGTACAAATTGCAAATTGATCATAATATATATTTGCAAATTGATATTAACACTCTAGATGTTGTTTATATTCCTTTCCATTTGAGAAAAGCACTTGTAGTAGACTAGATAAAATCGTGTACCAAAAAAGTTTATTGTAAGTTATATCCTCACATACTAATCCGTCCCAAATAAGGTTTTCATTTCCTTAATTGTAAGTTATATCCTCACACACTATTACAATTACTTATAAAATTGAATTTTATTACAATAATTGTCAACACACCTCTATTTTGCTTCAGGGGTTTGGCCTATGCATTGCCATCTAGCGCGTCGGGGTACATGTGATAAAAACAACAAGAGACCTGATGATAACATGCTGCTTGCATCCACGGACATGCCTAGATGCTGCTTTTGAGGCACATATGATGCAAATTGTTGCAAATTTGGAGCAGAATGTTTAGTTACTTCAATCATTTGTTAATTTCAATTGCGATTAAATGGTAGTTTTAAATTGTAATCTCTATTTAGCAATGAATACGTTGATTTAATTTCCCAAGTTTGACCATTTAAAGTATCTTTCTAGTTTCTATCACCTATATTCTGTTTCTTCAATATTGTGATATTTAATCAAATATTATCAGGACTGGTAATGCATCTCCAAGTAAAGATCAAAACTTGAGCAGAAACTACAAAGCCAAACCCGAAAATAGCAACAAATTCATCAACAGTCGAATAGTTCTTTTAGTGGGGAATCACTCGGAAGAAGGCATCATAAACACAACAAACACAAATGGCATATGGCGAAAACACAAGCAGACAACGAAACAAGGCTAACTCGATATTTCAATAATTTCATAACCTTTCTCAATCGATGTCTTCACTGAATCCAAGACGAGTTGTGTCTTCCTGCTAAACGTTGGCCACTTCTTCTCAGGCTTCGCCCCATCAAATTTGATGCTTCCAACCAGTCTTGAAAGCTCCGTCACCAGAAGAGCTTCTTGAGGAAGGTCAGTCGTCACAGTGTGCTCACTCGGTTTTGGGTCCCACCCGGTAACGAGCTCAGTGAATCCGGATTTAACAGCAGTGGAAAACGAGGCCTTGGTCTCCTCGAACGGGAGTATAAAGTCATGAAGCTTTAAAGTCCCATTTGTTCCAACTATTACCACATCCATTGTCAAGTTGGCAAGGAAAGAGCAATTGAAAGTGGCAGTCTTTCCATCTTCCCAATGCAAAGAAGCACTGCAAGCTGTAATAACTCCTGCACCGTTGAAAACTGTTCCACGTAATGCGAGGACAGTTTTGGGCAGCTCGAAATCAGCTGCCCACAAGATTGATCGGGCGCAGTACCACCCTGCATCGCCGAGTGCACCAAGAGCATCAAGATCCGGCTTAACACGAATGTCGTTCTCCAGAAAATCAGATTTTGCAGCAATGGTAACGCAGGATTGCACCTGATGAATAACAAGAAAATTGAGCAGAAACCCTAGAAACAACTAAATCAAAAAAAAAAAAAATATCAAGTAAATCAAACAGATAAAAGTTCACATACAGCTTTGAGGTCTCCAAAATTGGAAGCATCGGAGAGAAATTCCTTCATCTTAGCAGTCCTGGGGTGGTGCACCCACATGGTAGCGTCTATAAACTGCACCCCGTTTGATTCACACGCTTCGAGAATCACATCGAGCTCCGCAGCATTCAAGGCAACAGGCTTCTCCAAGAGCAGGTGCTTCTTCTTCTGTGCGGCGAGGACGGCCCACTTGATGTGCATACTCGTCGGCAACGGCACGTACACTACGTCCACTTCCGGATCATCCAATACGGCGTCGTACGAGCCGTATATCTTGGCGGAGGCGGGGAATCCATTAACGGCTGCGAATTTAGCGGCTTTTTCGTAGGTTCGGCTTCCGACGGCATGGAGGATGGAATTGGGGGAAAGGATTATGGCCCTAGAAAACTTGCGGGCGACGTCGGCGCAGCCGATGATTCCGTATTTGATCGGCTGCGGTGCCATTTTTTGGGATGATTTACTTTGTTGACCCAATTCGTCACAAGGACTACGTCTGGGAGCGACCAAGTCAAGAGAGTTTCAATATAGCTTTCTTATACAAATGAAGGTGTCATGACCCCTATTTATAGGAGACTCATGCATGAATGTACATAATGACAATTTACTAGGATAATTAAAAGAAAATAAAGAGTCCTACATCATTGCTTGTAACTCCCATTGAAATACTTTAACTATATACTGCAACGATCACAAATTTGACTCATATGGATTTATTTGGGTCATTGATATAACCTTCTTTAACTAGGTTGTCACATACGTCCAAATTGTTTGAGCCCATACAAGGACATTTACAATTTGATAGAATAAATTTATCTTGAACTCAGTTTACATGCTTCGGGCATGCTAAATCCTTCAAGGACTTTTATATAATTATTGACATCCAATGACCCAAATGAAGATACAAAGTGTCCATTAATTGTATTTCTAAATTCATATTTCTTGCCGAGATATTAAGTGGCAGAACGTTCTTCCATACATAATAAGAGAATAAATCAAGATTCGGGTCTCTGCGAAAACCCTTGAGCTACTAATCTCGCTTTGACTTCACCACCTCGTTATTCTCATTTTATTTTTGGCACAACTACACACTACGGGTGCATGAATAATTGAGCCAAAATATTTTCTTTTTTGTTTAGTGAGTCTATTTCAACCACAATTTTTCGTTTTTTTATTTTACCTAGTCGAGTGCTTAAATAGAGTGGGTCGATTCGAAAGGAAGCTCATTAGTCTTTGTTTGAGGGGGATTGTTGGGGTGCCAAGCAATATCCCACATTGAATAAACATGGGAAGATCATATGGTTTATAAGGATGGACAATCTCTTATAAGGATGGACGATCTCTCAATTGGTACGAGAACTTTTGGGAAAGCCAAAAAAATAAATCCGTGCAAGGTGCTTGGCTAAAAAGAGGACAATATCATACCAATACGGAGATTTTGGTCCATCCAAAATCCTAACACATGATATGTAATCTACCAAAGTACTTGCATAATATAAATCTCAATCAGCTCATACAATATGAACACTAATGATCAGTTAGGATCATCAATTATGCTGCTTCTAGTAATAACAACACTAATTAACTACTTGCCTAATTGGTTAATCTGGAAGAAACCAATTTTTTATACCGACAAGATTAATTGAACTCAACTTTAAGCTCAAATTAGTCAAACGTTAGCACTGTTAATATAAAAGAATTTAAATTAATTCTTAAAAAAAAACAAATATTTATTAAATTTAAAAAGTGGTTTAAATTACTCGTATAACTTCACGAGTTGGTCTCCCATGAACCAGGTCTATGCTATGAACTTGAATTATTTAACTATTTTACTCATTTCAATACATTTTTCTAACCCACTAAAGTTGACCCGTATCATACCTAAATAGATTCAAATATCCATTAATTAAAGACAAGATTCATGTCTATAAAACTCTTTGTCTAACTTCACCTATCTCTTGTGAATTGTGATCGATAATTAATAATTAAAACAAAGAAGAAGAATTGTCAAAATGGATAAATTTTAAAGTTGATAGAAATCAAGAGAAGCGGCTGTAAAATGGTTCATTAATTCAAAGTATTGAATAATTCAACCTAATTTACGTCGTTGCAAATGAAACCATCTTCTTGTCAATTCCAAAACAAGCAAAACCGCTCATCGTGATATTTATTTCCTCGAAGCAGACATCTTTGTTTTCTTCACTTGCCTTTTCTATATAAATACTTCGAGTATTTACAGAAAAAAAAACATTTGTATCACACTCAAACCCAAAAAAAGAAAAAAGAAACATCCTATATATAATTAAGTCGCAATTAGCATATAGAGGCAAATTTATAATAAATCGTTGAGCATGAAGTTATTAATCCTGTATTTTACGTTACTTTTTCTCGTATGTGGCTTCATACACTAATACACATTTGGGCTTGGACAGCTGTTAAAAAAACCCTTAGAGATCGGTTATAACAGTTGTCCAAGAATGATTATTCAGTTTGAACAAACTATTAAAAAAACTGTCCAAAAGTTATTTGGACAAATGTTATTAACCGCTGTCTAACCTTTTTTTTTATAATTTAGTTTATTATGTTATATAGACAGCGGTTATTAACCGTTGTCCAATATCTTTTTTTTTAATTATTAATTTATATTTTAAAAATCCTATAATAAAACTATAAACCAAAACTTATATATACGTCCAATAGCATACACCATAAACCAAAAATCCTATAATAAAACCATAAATCAAAACTTATACCACATATATACCAAAACATCAAATAAATAAACATACACATCATGAAATAAATAAACATACAATCATAAACATACGTCCAATACACCAAAAACATGAAATATATATCATCACAAATATATAATTTAATTACATGCTACCAAAATTTCAAACAACGATCACTCAATATCATTATGAATATAAGAATCGATTGTAAAAGGTACCTCTCGTCAATCGTTTTTCATTTCTCCGATCTTTTCTTAGAGTAAGACTTGAGCTCACGCTCATAGACAAACCGCAAACAACTAATCAATCAATATAGTATGAATTTTTATTCAATCAATAATAATTTAAATAAATCGATAAATTGACTTACATTGAGAGGAATGTTAGATTAGAGAAACGCTTAATTATATCTTCAATAAAGCAACACACAAAATGTCCACAATGTTCATTATCTCGTTGCCTCGGAACCTGTTGATTAACAATTATAATCACGTATTACAATTATGATTTCTTTCTATTAATTTGACAATTTACTAAATTAAATTTACCTTAATGTTAATCCAGTTCACTTTATTTAACTTAGATCTTGAACCTTGACTCTGAAGGCGACTCCGATATATCGTCATCACACTATTATTATTATAATTAAAAAATAAAAATAGATTAAATATGCATAATTTTAAAAGTAAAACAAATCATTATATAGAATATTAAAAATGAACTTACGCTTCCATATATGAAACGAGATCAGGGCAAATTGAATAAACTCCATCCTGAGCTGGGTCCATAAAATACACACTTAATGTATTCATGTGTATGGCGACCAGCACCCAATGGTTCCTATATTATATTGAGAATATTAAAATTAACTGCAAATTTAGCATATATATGTGCAAATATTATAAACATGAATACAAATTTTAACGAAATGTTTATCACTCACCCCACATTTGTTGGCCAAAAAATGAGATGATCGCTCCCAGTTTGAATCAACATATGATTAACTAACCCATCCATGGTCCCTATCACCCAATATGCAAGACACCTGGGGGGAGACGAAGGAATACATTCCACTTGCTCGGACATCTCTGAAGAGATATATCTCACACAAATATCTTTAACCAACATATATACGCTAATTAATATTTAAAAAGAAAATTAAACTATACAGAAAGTGAATATTGAGAATTAGTAAACACATACCTGAGGTAAAGGGCTATGGAGGTTGCACTCAACCACTCGTCATTCAAGACTTCGCGCACATGTTCCTCACTGACGAATTCTTGGAAAGTATTCTGATGAAAGTGAGCAAGCATGGGAACTGTGACGATCTCGAAAGCATTAGACGATACCATCCGGTGCACCCTAGACTGTACATAATCATCGTGATCTAAGTCTCCAGTCATGGGATAACCAAGTCTGAGCGCAGTGGAGTCCCTCGTTCTCCCCCTCGGACTGTGTACGACACCCCTTGATTTCTCTTTAGCCTTTTGTGGTGATTTCTTCTGAGGCATTTGTGGTGTCGACAGATTCTACAATTAATTTGCAATATTATTTAGAACCACAAATAAGATAATGAACTTTAATAACATATATTTTACCCTCATGGTGCTAGAGGCCAAGTTGCTCGGTCATTCGATGAAGTGCCCGACCGCTGTTCCGACTGTGACGGCTTCATCGATTGGTTTTGGCACCGCTGAATCCTCTTGTCCGATTACGGGTACATCGAGTGTGACCCTCACGAAACCGTGAGTGATGGGATGACCATGAATCATTCCATGGGAGCTGTGCAACGTTCCTGTGGCCACCAACCGATCGGGATCCTCCAAATAAAGGTAGCAAAAGGTCGTTGGCTGTTAGAATAAGATATTTAGTTAGAAAATTTTAATACACTAGTCTTTAATTAAAACAAAGTTGAGACATGCATATCTGATACTTGAAAGACGTTTTGAAGTGCCTCAATAAAGTCGTCCCTAGGGTTAGCTGAAAACATAGCATTAGCGACACTATGTTCACAGCTTGCTCCACTCGACGACATTTTGTGGCTCGTTCTTCTCTCGGACCTCAAACGTTCCACATCTTTAGACAACTTGGCAACCTGTTCCATTAGTATACCCACCATATTCATGGCTTGAAGACCAGGTGTCATCACTAACGATGTCTTCATCACGCCATATCCGACACTCCGTAAGCGGTCGGGATGCTCCTGGCGACCTATAGCCCGTCCAAACAGATCATCAGGGCCGATAATGCGGATGTCGTCGGGCGTCATGGTCTGAGATAGACGCTTCTGAATCACAAAAACAAAAGATTATTATTTCATTATTTGTTTATAAATAAAAGTTTGTAATTGAAAGATAAATTAATGGATAGATTATATCTTCTTCGATGATGCGTTGTGCACTGGGATCGTGAATATTCCCGTCTCGACCCTTTCTGGTAGTCTGAAATAAGTCAAAACGGGTAACAATAGGCTCACTCTCTCCATTTTTTTTCTTTCTTTCTTTCTTTCTACGATAGTGATGAGCGTGTCCCCTTTATTAGATATATTAAAAGTGAATATATAAAAAAATTAAAAGTTAGGATTTGATCTCACCATATTTTCTCTTATTCGCATAACCTTTGTTCGAACCCACGATATCGCGCCTCCATCGACTTGGCTTGATCGCGATTTTTATTACTTCGATTCTCTACAAAGATAATAGAAATATAATAAACCTTTGAAAAACTATATGCATTAGAAATTGAGGAAATGACATTGATCAATTTTACCTGGAAATCATCCTCCATAGCTCTGCTCACAAACTCCTCTCAGTATGGAGCCACCATAGGGCTATTCTGATACGCAGGAGGCGGACTAGTCGAGTAAAGACCCGGTTTAGGATCTCGTGTGTTACTTCTCAACCAAGTCCGAAAAATTCTTGGCCATTACTCCACTTTGCGACAATATTGCTTCTTCTTTTGTTTGGTCAAGACCTCTGAATGTAGTCTATATGCATATAACATAACAATTTAGTAAATTTAAGGGTCATACTACAACTTTCAATAAATATATAATTAACATACCGTAAGTTCGTCCCATATTCTTTCCTTCAAAGAGTGGGTTTGGGGCTCTGTCGATCCTTGGTGGCAAAGACGATAGGGATCACGCTCTCATTGCGGCTCCAATGTAGAAGGACAACGACTCACTCTCTTTTCCTATTGCACGCCAAACTCATTGAACGATAACTGCAATAACATAGTATTTAATTAGGTTCAACGATCAATCAATATATTTATCAATTTCAAACTGTTCAATTGTAATAAAATTACCAAGTGTTTTTCCCTTGCTACGAGCTCTCTTAATAGATGACATGGTGACTATACCCGAAAGTGCGCTTCTCCTGGGAGTCTGCTAGTGGTGGTGGGAGCATCGGTGTCACACTCTCTCAAGTCATCGGGGATGTTGTCGATCATATTCACCATGATCATATCGCCATGATCTCCATCGAGAATATCCATCATCATCTCCATCATCTCCGAGATATGGCAAACGAGACATGATCCTGTAAAGCAGAAGAAACAACATTTAATAAACAAAAAATAAATAATATTCAATAAACCAGAAGAAACAACATTTAATAAAGCAGAAGAAACAACATTTAATAAAGCAGAAGAAACAACATTCAATAAAGTCATCTGATAATCGATCTGCTCGAACCCACTTTCGATCCATATAGAACTAGAGATGCCTATAGGAAAGACAATATGAAGACTGCTTCTCAAGACAATTATCTTAAAGTATTAAACCTAAAAGCATACCTAATCATTCTTAATCTACATTCATTTTAATTTTCTAATTTTGAAATCCTTCCAATTTTTCACTCATTCACATTTTTTGTTACTTCTCAAGACAATATGTATCCTAATATATCACCATTAATCATCATTAATCATTAATCACTATCCATTCATTAAATTAATAACCAAAATATATCATAATGTATTAATCCTAATTTATGCTTAAATCCTCACACAAGCATATTATCAAACACCTTAAGTGCATTATTCATCTCAAACAAAATGTTCATTTCTAACACTAACAAAAATTCATTCAAGCCACTAACAACAATTAATCCAAGCTACTAACAACAATATAATTAAA
Organism: Stenogyne calaminthoides; assembly: GCA_037126765.1. Lineage (NCBI taxonomy): Eukaryota > Viridiplantae > Streptophyta > Magnoliopsida > Lamiales > Lamiaceae > Stenogyne > Stenogyne calaminthoides. The sequence continues at coordinate 5,689,926 of JBBCBC010000005.1, forward strand.
CCAACATTAATCCCACACTAACAACAATTAATCATAACAAATAAGCTATATATATCCTAACAATTAATCCCAAACATATATATATATATAAACACATTTATATATATATATATATATATATATATATCCTAACAATAATTAATCCCAAACATATATATATCCTAACAATTAATCTCAAACATATATATATAAACACAATATTTATATATATATCCTAACAATTAATCCCAAACACACACACACACATATATATATATATAAATAAACACATGCAATATATATATATATTAATTAAAATATATATACATATATACATATATATATATATAAAAGAAAAAATACATATATATATGGAGGAGGGCGGCGGCGGCGGCGGTAGGGGAGGATGGCGATGGCGGGGGGGGTAGGGGAGGGCAGCGGCGGCGGTAGGAGAGGGAGGGAGGAAGCCGGCGCACAACGATTTGGGGGAGAGGGAGAAGCTAGGTCAACGGCGACGGCGGCGATTTGGTTGGAGGAGGAAACCAACGACGGCGCGCGATTTGGGTGAGAGGGAGGAGCTAGGTCTTTTATCGGTTTGCGGCGATTTGGGGTGAGAGGAAACTGGGGAGAAGAAATGAAGGCAGGCCAGGTCTTGGTACGCGTACGCTAGCTGATATATCTGATATAAAAAAAAAAAAAAAAAAAGCGGTTATTAACCGTTGTCCAAGTGCTTACTTAGACAGCGGTTATTAACCGTTGTGCAAGTGAACTTGCAATTCGGTTTAAAACCGCTTTCCAAGTTTTATTCTTGGACAGCGGTTTCAAACCGATGTCTTTTTTTTTTTTTAATAAAACCGCTTTCCAAGCTATAACTTGGAGAGTTATTTGAAAAAAGAGTTGTTCAAGTGTAGCTGTGCAAGCCTAAATGTGTAGTAGTGATACCAAGCCATGCAATGGTCCATCGGCACAGATTTGTGGTAAGTTTATTTTCATCTTCATTATTTCTTGCAAGTTGCAACTTTCATTCTTTGATAAATTGGGTTTAAATCTTCTGCTTCAACACCTATCATAAGTTTCTATGTCTTTAATATTATATGAGCAATTTTTACCGCATAAATTATTAAAACAAGAAAAATTCTAGTTCGGATTAATATTAATATACATTGAGTTTCACTTCAAATATCCATTGACAAAGGCTACAAAAAAAATAAAAAAATACTATTTGTAAAAAATATTTCTATCTAATAGTTACAATTATTTTAAAAATATTTATGAACGATAATAATATATAACTTGTATGAGAGCATTATCGATAAGATATGATATTTTTCCAATTATTTTTAAATAATATAACTAGTATCATAAAAATATGAAAAAGTTCTTACATAATGTATAAATAAACTAATCTTTTTGGTATCAAATAAATGGAAATTATGACTATTCAATATTTGACAATAAAACCCGTTGTCATTGCCAACCTTTTTGTTACGTGTGAAGTATACATGTTGCGTGTGAACATAGAGATTCAAGAATATGATATTTTTAAAAATTATTTTAAAAAATATTTATGAAGATTGAACTAGTATCATAAAAATATAATTTAAAAAAGTTCTTATCATAAAAATAATAATATATAAATAAATTAATCTTTTTTGGTATCAAATAAATGAAAATTATGACTATTCAATATTTGACAATAAAACCCGTTGTCATTGTCAACCTTTTTGTTACGTGTGAAGTCGCTACATGTTGCGTGTGAACATAGAGATTCAATGGAATGGTCAAATTAGAGAGCAACTAATTAATCATAAAAAAATAAAACGTCACTATATTTTTTATTTTCATGCAGGAAAATAACATTTGCGAAATATAATATTTAATTTGCAGGTGCAAGACACTCCTTACACAAGATTGTGCAGCAACAAGACCATATTAACAGTAAATGGACAATTTCCAGGGCCAACTTTATCTGTGAGAGAAGGAGATACACTTGTTGTCGATGTTATTAATAATGCAAGCGAGAACATAACAATTCATTGGTACGTAATTTATCAATTTTATATTATTGAATATATACTTTACCAAATAATTTTGTCATTTTTATAGTGTAATTTTGTTAAATGTAGGCATGGAGTGAAGCAACCACGATACCCATGGTCAGACTGGCCCGAGTACATAACCCAGTGCCCGATTCGACCAGGAACGAATTTTAGCCAAAGGATCGTGATGTCCGATGAAATCGGGACTTTGTGGTGGCACGCTCATAGCGATTGGTCTCGTGCAACTGTGTATGGTTCTCTTATCGTGTACCCTAAGAAGGAGGACAGTTACCCCTTTTCTAGGTCTGCCAGAAAAATTCCAATCATTCTAAGTAATAAGAGAGTAATATTTGTGTGCATAATATTGTTGAATAGAAATAATTAAAATATTATTCAATGAAAATCACTAATATTGTTTAGTGAACCGTTCACTTTATATAACAACTACTATTCAGTGAAAACATTTAATATTGTTAAAAAAACACACACTGGGTGCTTTCCTAATTAATGGTCAACCTGGCGATCTGCATCCATGCTCAAGCGCAGGTAACAAATACTACTATATTGGATGTGTTATTTTTTAAATTTATCATTTAAAAAAATGAATTTAGGTTCTTGTATTATTCGATCATCTATATTTAAAAAAAGATTAGAATAGGGGGCCTTCAAATGAAGGTGTCATGACCAAGTCAAGAGAGTTTCAATATAGCTTTCTTATACAAATGAAGGTGTCATGACCCCTATTTATAGGAGACTCATGCATGAATGTACATAATGACAATTTACTAGGATAATTAAAAGAAAATAAAGAGTCCTACATCATTGCTTGTAACTCCCATTGAAATACTTTAACTATATACTGCAACGATCACAAATTTGACTCATATGGATTTATTTGGGTCATTGATATAACCTTCTTTAACTAGGTTGTCACATACGTCCAAATTGTTAGAGCCCATACAAGGACATTTACAATTTGATAGAATAAATTTATCTTGAACTCAGTTTACATGCTTCGGGCATGCTAAATCCTTCAAGGACTTTTATATAATTATTGACATCCAATGACCCAAATGAAGATACAGTGTCCATTAATTGTATTTCTAAATTCATATTTCTTGCCAGAGATATTAAGTGGCAAAACGTTCTTCCATACATAATAAGAGAATAAATCAAGATTCGGGTCTCTGCGAAAACCCTTGAGCTACTAATCTCGCTTTGACTTCACCACCTCGTTATTCTCATTTTATTTTTGGCACAACTACACACTTCTGGGTGCATGAATAATTGAGCCAAAATATTTTCTTTTGTTTAGTGAGTCTATTTCAACCACAATTTCTTTCGTTTTTATTTTACCTAGTCAGAGAGTGCTTAAATAGAGTGGGTCGTTCGAAAGGAAGCTCATTAGTCTTTGTTTGAGAGGGATTGTTGGGGTGCCAAGCAATATCCCACATTGAATAAACATGGGAAGATCATATGGTTTATAAGGATGGACAATCTCTTATAAGGATGGACGATCTCTCAATTGAGTACGAGAACTTTTGGGAAAGCCAAAAAATAAATCCGCAAGTGAGGCTTGGCAAAAGAGGACAATATCATACTAATACGGAGATTTTGGTCCATCCAAAATCCTAACACATGATATGTAATCTACCAAAGTACTTGCATAATATAAATCTCAATCAGCTCATACAATATGAACACTAATGATCAGTTAGGATCATCAATTATGCTGCTTCTAGTAATAACAACACTAATTAACTACTTGCCTAATTGGTTAATCTGGAAGAAACCAATTTTTTATACCGACAAGATTAATTGAACTCAACTTTAAGCTCAAATTAGTCAAACGTTAGCACTGTTAATATAAAAGAATTTAAATTAATTCTTAAAAAAAAAACAAATATTTATTAAATTTAAAAAGTGGTTTAAATTACTCGTATAACTTCAATGAGTTGGTCTCCCCTTGAACAGCGTCTACGCTTTTTAACTGGAATTATTTAACTCTTTTACTCATTTCAATACATTTTTCTAACCCACTAAAGTTGACCCGTATCATACCTAAATAGATTCAAATATCCATTAATTAAAGACAAGATTCATGTCTATAAAACTCTTTGTCTAACTTCACCTATCTCTTGTGAATTGTGATCGATAATTAATAATTAAAACAAAGAAGAAGAATTGTCAAAATGGATAAATTTTAAAGTTGATAGAAATCAAGAGAAGCGGCTGTAAAATGGTTCATTAATTCAAAGTATTGAATAATTCAACCTAATTTACGTCGTTGCAAATGAAACCATCTTCTTGTCAATTCCAAAACAAGCAAAACCGCTCATCGTGATATTTATTTCCTCGAAGCAGACATCTTTGTTTTCTTCACTTGCCTTTTCTATATAAATACTTCGAGTATTTACAGAAAAAAAAACATTTGTATCACACTCAAACCCAAAAAAAGAAAAAAGAAACATCCTATATATAATTAAGTCGCAATTAGCATATAGAGGCAAATTTATAATAAATCGTTGAGCATGAAGTTATTAATCCTGTATTTTACGTTACTTTTTCTCGTATGTGGCTTCATACACTAATCTGGCATTTGGGCTTGGGACAAATTTATTAAAAAAACCCTTAGAGATCGGTTATAACGGTTGTCCAAGAATAATATTATCGTTTCGAGACAAAATTATTAAAAAACCGTTGTCCAAAAGTTGGGCTTGGACAGCGGTTATTAACCGCTGTCTAACCTTTTTTTTTATAATTTAGTTTATTATGTTATATAGACAGCGGTTATTAACCGTTGTCCAATATCTTTTTTTTTAATTATTAATTTATATTTTAAAAATCCTATAATAAAACTATAAACCAAAACTTATATATACGCCCAATAAAGCATACACCATAAACCAAAAAATCCTATAATAAAACCATAAATCAAAACTTATACCACATATATACCAAAACATCAAATAAATAAACATACACATCATGAAATAAATAAACATACAATCATAAACATACGTCCAATACACCAAAAACATGAAATATATATCATCACAAATATATAATTTAATTACATGCTACCAAAATTTCAAACAACGATCACTCAATATCGTATGAATATAAGAATCGATTGTAAAGGTACCCGTCCAATCGTTTTTTTTTCATTTCTCGATCTTTTCTTAGAGTAAGACTTGAGCTCACGTTCATAGACAAACTGCAAACAACGAATCAATCAATATAGTATGAATTTTTATTCAATCAATAATAATTTAAATAAATCGATAAATTGACTTACATTGAGAGGAATGTTCGTTAGAGAAGCGCGAATTATATCTTCAATAAAGCAACACACAAAATGTCCACAATGTTCATTATCTCGTTGCCTCGGAACCTGTTGATTAACAATTATAATCACGTATTACAATTATGATTTCTTTCTATTAATTTGACAATTTACTAAATTAAATTTACCTTAATGTTAATCCAGTTCACTTTATTTAACTTAGATCTTGAACCTTGACTCTGAAGGCGACTCCGATATATCGTCATCACACTATTATTATTATAATTAAAAAATAAAAATAGATTAAATATGCATAATTTTAAAAGTAAAACAAATCATTATATAGAATATTAAAAATGAACTTACGCTTCCATATATGAAACGAGATCAGGGCAATTTGAATAAACTCCATCCTGAGCTGGGTCCATAAAATACACACTTAATGTATTCATGTGTATGGCGACCAGCACCCAATGGTTCCTATATTATATTGAGAATATTAAAATTAAGCGCAAATTTAGCATATATATGTGCAAATATTATAAACATGAATACAAATTTTAACGAAATGTTTATCACTCACCCCACATTTGTTGGCCAAAAAATGAGATGATCGCTCCCAGTTTGAATCAACATATGATTAACTAACCCATCCATGGTCCCTATCACCCAATATGCAAGACACCTGGGGGGAGACGAAGGAATACATTCCACTTGCTCGGACATCTCTGAAGAGATATATCTCACCCAAATATCTTTAACCAACATATATACGCTAATTAATATTTAAAAAGAAAATTAAACTATACTGAAAGTGAATATTGAGAATTAGTAAACACATACCTGAGGTAAAGGGCTATGGAGGTTGCACTCAACCCTTTCGTCATTCAAGACTTCGCAAGACATGTTCCTCATTTGGCGAATTCTTGGAAAGTATTCTCGATGAAAGTGAGCAAGCATGGGAACCGTGGACGATCTCGAAAAGCATTAGGACGATACCATCCGGTGCACCCTAGATCGTGCACATAATCATCGTGATCTAAGTCTCCAGTCATGGGATAACCAAGTCTGAGCGCAGTGGAGTCCCTCGTTCTCCCCCTCTGACTGTCTACGACACCCCTTGATTTCTCTTTAGCCTTTTGTGGTGATTTCTTCTGAGGCATTTGTGGTGTCGACAGATTCTACAATTAATTTGCAATATTATTTAGAACCACAAATAAGATAATGAACTTTAATAACATATATTTTACCCTCATGGTCTTTAGAGGTTGTTGCTCGGTCATTCGATGAAGTGCCCGACCCATTTATTCCGTGTGGACGGCTTCATCGATTGGTTTTGGCACCGCTGAATCCTCTTTTCCGATTACGGGTACATCGAGTGTGACCCTCACGAAACCGTGAGTGATGGGATGACCATGAATCATTCCATGGGAGCTGTGCAACGTTCCTGTGGCCACCAACCGATCGGGATCCTCCAAATAAAGGTAGCAAAAGGTCGTTGGCTGTTCGAATAAGATATTTAGTTAGAAAATTTTAATACACTAGTCTTTAATTAAAACAAATGTGAGACATGCATATCTGATACTTGAAAGACGTTTTGAAGTGCCTCAATAAAGTCGTCCCTAGGGTTAGCTGAAAACATAGCATTAGCGACACTATGTTCACAGCTTGCTCCACTCGACGACATTTTGTGGCTCGTTCTTCTCTCGGACCTCAAACGTTCCACATCTTTAGACAACTTGGCAACCTGTTCCATTAGTATACCCACCATATTCATGGCTTGAAGACCAGGTGTCATCGCTAACGATGTCTTCATCACGCCATATCCGACACTCCGTAAGCGGTCGGGATGCTCCTGGCGACCTATAGCCCGTCCAAACAGATCATCAGGGCCGATAATGCGGATAAATTAAAGGCGCCATGGTCTGAGATAGACGCTTCTGAATCACAAAAACAAAAGATTATTATTTCATTATTTGTTTATAAATAAAAGTTTGTAATTGAAAGATAAATTAATGGATAGATTATATCTTCTTCGATGATGCGTTGTGCACTGGGATCGTGAATATTCCCGTCTCGACCCTATCTGGTAGTCTGAAATAAGTCGAAACGGGTAACAATAGGCTCACTCTCTCCAATTTTTCTTCTTTCTTCTTTCTACGATAGTGATGAACGTGTCCCTTTATTAGATATATTAAAAGTGAATATATAAAAAAAATTAAAAGTTAGGATTTTGATCTCACCATATTTTCTCTTATTCGTGCATAACCTTTGTTCGAGCCACGATATCGCGCCTCCATCGACTTGGCTTGATCGCGATTTTTATTACTTCGATTCTACAGTATAATAGAAATATAATAAACACTGAAAAACTATATGCATTAGAAATTGAGGAAATGACATTGATCAATTTTACCTGGAAATCATCCTCCATAGCTCTGCTCACAAACTCCTCCCAGTATGGAGCCACCATAGGGCTATTCTGATACGCCGGAGGCGGACTAGTCGAGTAAAGACCAGTTTCCGGATCTCGTGTGTTACTTCTCAACCAAGTCCAAAAATTCTTGGCCATTACTCCAGCTTGCGACAATATTGCTTCTTCTTTTGTTTGGTCAAGACCTTCAATGTAGTCTCTATACGCATATAACATAACAATTTAGTAAATTTAAGGGTCATACTACAACTTTCAATAAATATATAATTAACATACCGTAAGTTCGTCCCATATTCTTTCCTTCAAGGGAGTCAGTTTGGGGCTACGTGGATCCTTGGTGGCAAAGACGATAGGATCACGCTCCCCGATTGCAGCCCAATGTAGAAGGACAACGACTCACTCTCTTTTTCCTATTGTCTGTCCAAACTCATTGAACGATAATCGCAATAACATAGTATTTAATTAGGTTCAACGATCAATCAATATATTTATCAATTTCAAACTGTTCAATTGTAATAAAATTACCTGAAGTGTTTTCCCCTTGCTACGAGCTCTCTTAATAGATGACATGGTGACTATACCCCGAGTGCGCTTCTCCCCGGAGCTGCTAGTGGTGGTGGGAGCATCAGTGTCACACTCTCTCAAGTCATCAGGATGTTGTCGATCATATGCACCATGATCATATGCGCCATGATCTCCATCAGAATATCCATCATCATCTCCATCATCTCCGGGATATGGCAAACGAGACATGATCCTGTAAAGCAGAAGAAACAACATTTAATAAACAAAAAATAAACAATATTCAATAAACCAGAAGAAACAACATTTAATAAAGCAGAAGAAACAACATTTAATAAAAAAGCGTAAGAAACAACATTCAATAAAGTCATCTGATAATCGATCTGTTCGAACCCACTTTCGATCCATATAGAACTAGAGATGCCTATAGGAAAGACAATATGAAGACTGCTTCTCAAGACAATTATCTTAAAGTATTAAACCTAAAAGCATACCTAATCATTCTTAATCTACATTCATTTTAATTTTCTAATTTTGAAATCCTTCCAATTTTTCACTCATTCACATTTTTTGTTACTTCTCAAGACAATATGTATCCTAATATATCACCATTAATCATCATTAATCATTAATCACTACCCATTCATTAAATTAATAACCAAAATATATCATAATGTATTAATCCTAATTTATGCTTAAATCCTCACACAAGCATATTATCAAACACCTTAAGTGCATTATTCATCTCTAACAAAATGTTCATTTCTAACACTAACAAAAATTCATTCAAGCCACTAACAACAATTAATCCAAGCTACTAACAACAATATAATTAAACCAACATTAATCCCACACTAACAACAATTAATCATAACAAATTAGCTATATATATCCTAACAATTAATCTCAAACATATATATATATATAAACACATTTATATATATATATATATATATATATATATATATATATATATCCTAACAATAATTAATCCCAAACATATATATATCCTAACAATTAATCTCAAACATATATATATAAACACAATATTTATATATATATCCTAACAATTAATCCCAAACACACACACACACATATATATATATAAATAAACACATGCAATATATATATATATATATATTAATTAAAATATATATACATATATACATATATATATATATAAAAGAAAAAAAATATATATATATATGGAGGAATGCATGGGCAAGTAAGTGTAGGGGAGGATGGCGATGGCGGGGGGGGGGGGAGGGCGGCGGTAGGAGAGGGAGGAGGAAGCCAAGACAACGATTTTGGGGAGAGGGAGAAGCTATAACCACGGGCGGCGATTTGGTTGGAGGAGGAAACCAACGACGGCGCGCGATTTGGGTGAGAGGGAGGAGCTAGGTCTTTTATCGGTTTGAGGCGATTTGGGGTGAGAGGAAACTCGGGAGAAGAAATGAAGGCAGGCCAGTCCACAGACGCTGCGACGCTTAGCCGATATATCGATATAAAAAAAAAAAAAAAACGTGGTTATTAACCGTTGTCCAAGTCTTACTTTAGACAAATGTTATTAACCGTTGTGCAAGTGAACTTGCAATTCGGTTTAAAACCGCTTTCCAAGTTTTATTCTTGGACAACGGTTTCAAACCGATGTCTTTTTTTTTTTTTAATAAAACCGCTCTCCAAGCTATAACTTGGAGAGTTATTTGAAAAAATAGTTGTTCAAGTGTAGCTGTGCAAGCCTAAATGTGTAGTAGTGATACCAAGCCATGCAATGGTCCATCGGCACAGATTTGTGGTAAGTTTATTTTCATCTTCATTATTTCTTGCAAGTTGCAACTTTCATTCTTTGATAAATTGGGTTTAAATCTTCTGCTTCAACACCTATCATAAGTTTCTATGTCTTTAATATTATATGCGCAATTTTTACCGCATAAATTATTAAAACAAGAAAAATTCTAGTTCGGATTAATATTAATATACATTGAGTTTCACTTCAAATATCCATTGACAAAGGCTACAAAAAAAATACTATTTGTAAAAATATTTCTATCTAATAGTTACAACGATAATATAATATATCGGGTAGACTTGTATGAGAACGTATCATGTATAAGATATGATATTTTTCCAATTATTTTAAAAATATTTATGAAGATTGAACTAGTATCATAAAAATATGAAAAAGTTCTTACATAATGTATAAATAAACTAATCTTTTTTGGTATCAAATAAATGGAAATTATGACTATTCAATATTTGACAATAAAACCCGTTGTCATTGCCAACCTTTTTGTTACGTGTGAAGTCGCTACATGTTGCGTGTGAACATAGAGATTCAATGGAATGGTCAAATTAGAGAGCAACTAATTAATCATAAAAAAATAAAACGTCACTATATTTTTTATTTTCATGCAGGAAAATAACATTTGCGAAATATAATATTTAATTTGCAGGTGCAAGACACTCCTTACACAAGATTGTGTAGCAACAAGACCATATTAACAGTAAATGGACAATTTCCAAGGCCAACTTTATCTGTGAGAGAAGGAGATACACAAGATTGTGTAGCAACAAGACCATATTAATTTAAATGAAATCTTTATTTATGAAGATTGAACTAGTATCATAAAAATATGAAAAAGTTCTTACATAATATATAAATAAATTAATCTTTTTTGGTATCAAATAAATGAAAATTATGACTATTCAATATTTGACAATAAAACCCGTTGTCATTGTCAACCTTTTTGTTACGTGTGAAGTCGCTACATGTTGCGTGTGAACATAGAGATTCAATGGAATGGTCAAATTAGAGAGCAACTAATTAATCATAAAAAAATAAAACGTCACTATATTTTTTATTTTCATGCAGGAAAATAACATTTGCGAAATATAATATTTAATTTGCAGGTGCAAGACACTCCTTACACAAGATTGTGCAGCAACAAGACCATATTAACAGTAAATGGACAATTTCCAGGGCCAACTTTATCTGTGAGAGAAGGAGATACACTTGTTGTCGATGTTATTAATAATGCAAGCGAGAACATAACAATTCATTGGTACGTAATTTATCAATTTTATATTATTGAATATATACTTTACCAAATAATTTTGTCATTTTTATAGTGTAATTTTGTTAAATGTAGGCATGGAGTGAAGCAACCACGATACCCATGGTCAGACTGGCCCGAGTACATAACCCAGTGCCCGATTCGACCAGGAACGAATTTTAGCCAAAGGATCGTGATGTCCGATGAAATCGGGACTTTGTGGTGGCACGCTCATAGCGATTGGTCTCGTGCAACTGTGTATGGTTCTCTTATCGTGTACCCTAAGAAGGAGGACAGTTACCCCTTTTCTAGGTCCAAGGAAAAAAATTCCAATCATTCTAGGTAATAAGAGAGTAATATTTGTGTGCATAATATTGTTGAATAGAAATAATTAAAATATTATTCAATGAAAATCACTAATATTGTTTAGTGAACCGTTCACTTTATATAACAACTACTATTCAGTGAAAACATTTAATATTGTTAAAAAAACACACACTGGGTGCTTTCCTAATTAATGGTCAACCTGGCGATCTGCATCCATGCTCAAGCGCAGGTAACAAATACTACTATATTGGATGTGTTATTTTTTAAATTTATCATTTAAAAAATGAATTTAGGTTCTTGTATTATTCGATCATCTATATTTAAAAAAAGATTAGAATAGGGGGCCTTCAAATGAAGGTGTCATGACCAAGTCAAGAGAGTTTCAATATAGCTTTCTTATACAAATGAAGGTGTCATGACCCCTATTTATAGGAGACTCATGCATGAATGTACATAATGACAATTTACTAGGATAATTAAAAGAAAATAAAGAGTCCTACATCATTGCTTGTAACTCCCATTGAAATACTTTAACTATATACTGCAACGATCACAAATTTGACTCATATGGATTTATTTGGGTCATTGATATAACCTTCTTTAACTAGGTTGTCACATACGTCCAAATTGTTTGAGCCCATACAAGGACATTTACAATTTGATAGAATAAATTTATCTTGAACTCAGTTTACATGCTTCGGGCATGCTAAATCCTTCAAGGACTTTTATATAATTATTGACATCCAATGACCCAAATGAAGATACAGTGTCCATTAATTGTATTTCTAAATTCATATTTCTTGCCAGAGATATTAAGTGGCAAAACGTTCTTCCATACATAATAAGAGAATAAATCAGTATCGGGTCTCTGCGAAAACCCTTGAGCTACTAATCTCGCTTTGACTTCACCACCTCGTTATTCTCATTTTATTTTTGGCACAACTACACACTTCTGGGTGCATGAATAATTGAGCCAAAATATTTTCTTTTGTTTAGTGAGTCTATTTCAACCACAATTTCTTTCGTTTTTATTTTACCTAGTCAGAGTGCTTAAATAGAGTGGGTCGTTCGAAAGGAAGCTCATTAGTCTTTGTTTGAGGGGGATTGTTGGGGTGCCAAGCAATATCCCACATTGAATAAACATGGGAAGATCATATGGTTTATAAGGATGGACAATCTCTTATAAGGATGGACGATCTCTCAATTGGTACGAGAACTTTTGGGAAAGCCAAAAAATAAATCCGTGCAGGCTTGGCCTAAAGAGGACAATATCATACCAATACGGAGATTTTGGTCCATCCAAAATCCTAACACATGATATGTAATCTACCAAAGTACTTGCATAATATAAATCTCAATCAGCTCATACAATATGAACACTAATGATCAGTTAGGATCATCAATTATGCTGCTTCTAGTAATAACAACACTAATTAACTACTTGCCTAATTGGTTAATCTGGAAGAAACCAATTTTTTATACCGACAAGATTAATTGAACTCAACTTTAAGCTCAAATTAGTCAAACGTTAGCACTGTTAATATAAAAGAATTTAAATTAATTCTTAAAAAAAAAACAAATATTTATTAAATTTAAAAAGTGGTTTAAATTACTCGTATAACTTCACGAGTTGGTCTCCCATGAACCAGGTCTATGCTATGAACTTGAATTATTTAACTCTTTTACTCATTTCAATACATTTTTCTAACCCACTAAAGTTGACCCGTATCATACCTAAATAGATTCAAATATCCATTAATTAAAGACAAGATTCATGTCTATAAAACTCTTTGTCTAACTTCACCTATCTCTTGTGAATTGTGATCGATAATTAATAATTAAAACAAAGAAGAAGAATTGTCAAAATGGATAAATTTTAAAGTTGATAGAAATCAAGAGAAGCGGCTGTAAAATGGTTCATTAATTCAAAGTATTGAATAATTCAACCTAATTTACGTCGTTGCAAATGAAACCATCTTCTTGTCAATTCCAAAACAAGCAAAACCGCTCATCGTGATATTTATTTCCTCGAAGCAGACATCTTTGTTTTCTTCACTTGCCTTTTCTATATAAATACTTCGAGTATTTACAGAAAAAAAAACATTTGTATCACACTCAAACCCAAAAAAAGAAAAAAGAAACATCCTATATATAATTAAGTCGCAATTAGCATATAGAGGCAAATTTATAATAAATCGTTGAGCATGAAGTTATTAATCCTGTATTTTACGTTACTTTTTCTCGTATGTGGCTTCATACACTAAATACATTTTGGTACGGGACAAATTGTTAAAAAAACCCTTAGAGATCGGTTATAACAGGTTGTCCAAGAATGATTATTCAAGTTTGGACAATTTATTAAAAACCAGATTGTCAAAGTTTGGACAAATTGTTATTAAATCATTGTCTAACCTTTTTTTTTATAATTTAGTTTATTATGTTATATAGACAGCGGTTATTAACCGTTGTCCAATATCTTTTTTTTTAATTATTAATTTATATTTTAAAAATCCTATAATAAAACTATAAACCAAAACTTATATATACGTCCAATAGCATACACCATAAACCAAAAATCCTATAATAAAACCATAAATCAAAACTTATACCACATATATACCAAAACATCAAATAAATAAACATACACATCATGAAATAAATAAACATACAATCATAAACATACGTCCAATACACCAAAAACATGAAATATATATCATCACAAATATATAATTTAATTACATGCTACCAAAATTTCAAACAACGATCACTCAATATCGTATGAATATAAGAATCGATTGTAAAGGTACCCCGTCCAATCGTTTTTTCATTTCTCCAGTCTTTTCTTAGAGTAAGACTTGAGCTCACGTTCATAGACAAACCGTAAAAACAACTAATCAATCAATATAGTATGAATTTTTATTCAATCAATAATAATTTAAATAAATCGATAAATTGACTTACATTGAGAGGAATGTTCGATTTAGAGAAGCGCGAATTATATCTTCAATAAAGCAACACACAAAATGTCCACAATGTTCATTATCTCGCGTTCGAACGGAACTGTTGATTAACAATTATAATCACGTATTACAATTATGATTTTTTTCTATTAATTTGACAATTTACTAAATTAAATTTACCTTAATGTTAATCCAGGTTCACTTTATTTAACTTAGATCTTGAACCTTGACTCTTGAAAGCGACTCGATATATCGTCATCACACTATTATTATTATAATTAAAAATAAAAATAGATTAAATATGCATAATTTTAAAAGTAAAACAAATCATTATATAGAATATTAAAAATGAACTTATTTCCATATATGAAACGAGATCGGGGCAATTTGAATAAACTCCATCCCGAAGTTTGGGTCCATAAAATACACACTTAATGTATTCATGTGTATGGCGACCGGCAAAGACCCAATGGTTCCTATATTATATTGAGAATATTAAAATTAACTGCAAATTTAGCATATATATGTGCAAATATTATAAACATGAATACAAATTTTAACGAAATGTTTATCACTCACCCCACATTTGTTGGCAAAAAAATGAGATGATCGCTCCCAGTTTGATTCAACATATGATTAACTAACCCATCCATGGTCCCTATCACCCAATATGCAAGACACAGGGGGAGACGAAGAATACATTCCACTTGCTCGGACATCTCTGAAGAGATATATCTCACCCAAATATCTTTAACCAACATATATACGCTAATTAATATTTAAAAAGAAAATTAAACTATACAGAAAGTGAATATTGAGAATTAGTAAACACATACCTGAGGTAAAGGGCTATGGAGGTTGCACTCAACCACTCGTCATTCAAGACTTTCAAGACATGTTCCTCTTGACGAATTCTTGGAAAGTATTCTCGATGAATGTGAGCAAGCATGGGAACTGTGGACGATCTCGAAAGCATTAGACGATACCATCCGGTGCACACCCTAGACCGCACATAATCATCGCGGATCTAAGTCTCCGGTCATGGGATAACCAAGTCTCGAGCCAAAGTGGAGTCCTCGTTTCCCTCCGATCGCTCTGACACCCCTTGATTTCTCTTTAGCCTTTTGTGGTGATTTCTTCTGAGGCATTTGTGGTGTCGACAGATTCTACAATTAATTTGCAATATTATTTAGAACCACAAATAAGATAATGAACTTTAATAACATATATTTTACCCTCATGGTGCTAGAGGCCAAGTTGCTCGGTCATTCGATGAAGTGCCCCCATTTGTTCGATCGTGGATTCGCTTCATCGATTGGTTTTGGCACCGCTGAATCCTCTTGTCCGATTACGGGTACATCGAGTGTGACCCTCACGAAACCGTGAGTGATGGGATGACCATGAATCATTCCATGGGAGCTGTGCAACGTTCCTGTGGCCACCAACCGATCGGGATCCTCCAAATAAAGGTAGCAAAAGGTCGTTGGCTGTTCGAATAAGATATTTAGTTAGAAATTTTTAATACACTAGTCTTTAATTAAAACAAATGTGAGACATGCATATCTGATACTTGAAAGACGTTTTTGAAGTGCCTCAATAAAGTCGCCCCTAGGGTTAGTAAAACATAGCATTAGCGCGACACTATGTTCACAGCTTGCTCCACTCGACGACATTTTGTGGCCCGTTCTTCTCTCGGACCTCAAACGTTCCACATCTTTAGACAACTTGGCAACCTGTTCCATTAGTATACCCACCATATTCATGGCTTGAAGACCAGGTGTCATCGCTAACGATGTCTTCATCACGCCATATCCGACACTCCGTAAGCGGTCGGGATGCTCCTGGCGACCTATAGCCCGTCCAAACAGATCATCAGGGCCGATAATGCGGATGTCGTCGGGCGTCATGGTCTGAGATAGACGCTTCTGAATCACAAAAACAAAAGATTATTATTTCATTATTTGTTTATAAATAAAAGTTTGTAATTGAAAGATAAATTAATGGATAGATTATATCTTCTTCGATGATCGTTGTAATGGGATCGTGAATATATCCCGTCTCGACCCTTTTCTCGTAGTCCAAATAAGTCGAAACGGGTAACAATAGGCTCACTCTCTCCAGTTTTTCTTCTTTCTTCTTTCTACGATAGTGATGAACGTGTCCCTTTATTAGATATATTAAAAGTGAATATATAAAAAAAATTAAAAGTTAGGATTTTGATCTCACCATATTTTCTCTTATTCGTGCATAACCTTTGTTCGACCTACGATATCGCCTCCATCGACTTGGCTTGATCGCGATTTTTATTACTTCGATTCTACAAAGATAATAGAAATATAATAAACATCGAAAAACTATATGCATTAGAAATTGAGGAAATGACATTGATCAATTTTACACCGAAATCATCCTCCATAGCTCGCTCACAAACTCCTCTCAAAAGATGGAGCCACCATAGGGCTATTCTCGACACGCAGTGAGGCAGACTAGTCGAGTAAAGACCGGTTTAGGATCTCGTGTGTTACTTCTCAACCAAGTCCGAAAATTCTTGGCCATTACTCCAACTTATGATAATATTGCTTCTTCTTTGTTTGGTCAAGACCTCCGAATGTAGTCTATACGCATATAACATAACAATTTAGTAAATTTAAGGGTCATACTACAACTTTCAATAAATATATAATTAACATACCGTAAGTTCGTCCCATATTCTTTCCTTCAAAAAGCGAGTTTGGAGGCTACGTGGGTCCTTGGTCGGCAAAAGACGATAGGGATCATGCTCCCCGATTGCGCGGCTCCAATGTAGAAGGACAACGACTCACTCTCTTTTCCTATTGCTCATTCAAACTCATTGAACGATAACGCAATAACATAGTATTTAATTAGGTTCAACGATCAATCAATATATTTATCAATTTCAAACTGTTTCAATTGTAATAAAATTACGAAGTGTTTTCCCCTTGCTACGAGCTCTCTTAATAGATGACATGGTGACTATATACCGAAAGTGCGCTTCTCCCTGAGTCGCTAAGTGGTGGTGGGAGCATCGGTGTCACACTCTCAAGTCATCGGGATGTTGTCGATCATATGCACCATGATCATATGCGCCATGATCTCCATCAGAATATCCATCATCATCTCCATCATCTCCGGGATATGGCAAACGAGACATGATCCTGTAAAGCAGAAGAAACAACATTTAATAAACAAAAAATAAACAATATTCAATAAACCAGAAGAAACAACATTTAATAAAGCAGAAGAAACAACATTTAATAAAAGCGAGAAGAAACAACATTCAATAAAGTCATCGATAATCGATCCTTCGAACCCACTTTCGATCCATATAGAACTAGAGATGCCTATAGGAAAGACAATATGAAGACTGCTTCTCAAGACAATTATCTTAAAGTATTAAACCTAAAAGCATACCTAATCATTCTTAATCTACATTCATTTTAATTTTCTAATTTTGAAATCCTTCCAATTTTTCACTCATTCACATTTTTTGTTACTTCTCAAGACAATATGTATCCTAATATATCACCATTAATCATCATTAATCATTAATCACTATCCATTCATTAAATTAATAACCAAAATATATCATAATGTATTAATCCTAATTTATGCTTAAATCCTCACACAAGCATATTATCAAACACCTTAAGTGCATTATTCATCTCTAACAAAATGTTCATTTCTAACACTAACAAAAATTCATTCAAGCCACTAACAACAATTAATCCAAGCTACTAACAACAATATAATTAAACCAACATTAATCCCACACTAACAACAATTAATCATAACAAATTAGCTATATATATCCTAACAATTAATCTCAAACATATATATATATATAAACACATTTATATATATATATATATATATATATATATCCTAACAATAATTAATCCCAAACATATATATATCCTAACAATTAATCTCAAACATATATATATAAACACAATATTTATATATATATCCTAACAATTAATCTCAAACACACACACACACACATATATATATATAAATAAACACATGCAATATATATATATATATATATATATATATATATATACATAGATATATATATAAAAGAAAAAATACATATATATATGGAGGAGGAGGCATGTAGGGGGGAGGATGGCGATATGGGGGGGGAGGGGAGGGCAGCGGTGTAGGAGAGGGAGGGAGGAAGCCGGGCGACAAACCATTTGGGGGAGAGGGAGAAGTTAGGGTCAACGGCGATTTTACAGCGATTTGGTTGGAGGAGGAAACCAACGACATAGCCACGATTTAAGTAGAGAGGAGGAGCTAGGTCTTTTATCGGTTTGGCGATTTGGGGTGAGAGGAAACCGGGGAGAAGAAATGAAGGCAAAAGTCTTATATTCGACAGACGCTTAACGATATATATATAAAAAAAAAAAAAAAAGAAAGATACGTTATTAACCGTTGTCCAAGTGCTTACTTAGACAAATTATTAACCGTCAGGCAAGTGAATCTTAGATTCGGGTTTAAAACCGCCAAGTTTTATTCTTTGGACTTCGGGTTTCAAACCGATGTCTTTTTTTTTTTTTAATAAAACCGCTTCAAGCCTATAACTTGGAGAGTTATTTGAAAAAAGAGTTGTTAAGTGAAAACAAAGGCAGTTCATTAAATGTGTAGTAGTGATACCAAGCCATGCAATGGTCCATCGGCACAGATTTGTGGTAAGTTTATTTTCATCTTCATTATTTCTTGCAAGTTGCAACTTTCATTCTTTGATAAATTGGGTTTAAATCTTCTGCTTCAACACCTATCATAAGTTTCTATGTCTTTAATATTATATGAGCAATTTTTACCGCATAAATTATTAAAACAAGAAAAATTCTAGTTCGGATTAATATTAATATACATTGAGTTTCACTTCAAATATCCATTGACAAAGGCTACAAAAAAAAATACTATTTGTAAAAAAAATATTTCTATCTAATAGTTACAACGATAATATAATATATCTAGACTTGTATGAGAACGTATCATGTATAAGATATGATATTTTTCCAATTATTTTAAAAATATTTATGAAGATTGAACTAGTATCATAAAAATATGAAAAAGTTCTTACATAATATATAAATAAACTAATCTTTTTTGGTATCAAATAAATGAAAATTATGACTATTCAATATTTGACAATAAAACCCGTTGTCATTGTCAACCTTTTTGTTACGTGTGAAGTCGCTACATGTTGCGTGTGAACATAGAGATTCAATGGAATGGTCAAATTAGAGAGCAACTAATTAATCATAAAAAAATAAAACGTCACTATATTTTTTATTTTCATGCAGGAAAATAACATTTGCGAAATATAATATTTAATTTGCAGGTGCAAGACACTCCTTACACAAGATTGTGCAGCAACAAGACCATATTAACAGTAAATGGACAATTTCCAGGGCCAACTTTATCTGTGAGAGAAGGAGATACACTTGTTGTCGATGTTATTAATAATGCAAGCGAGAACATAACAATTCATTGGTACGTAATTTATCAATTTTATATTATTGAATATATACTTTACCAAATAATTTTGTCATTTTTATAGTGTAATTTTGTTAAATGTAGGCATGGAGTGAAGCAACCACGATACCCATGGTCAGACTGGCCCGAGTACATAACCCAGTGCCCGATTCGACCAGGAACGAATTTTAGCCAAAGGATCGTGATGTCCGATGAAATCGGGACTTTGTGGTGGCACGCTCATAGCGATTGGTCTCGTGCAACTGTGTATGGTTCTCTTATCGTGTACCCTAAGAAGGAGGACAGTTACCCCTTTTCTAGGTCTGCCAGAAAAATTCCAATCATTCTAGGTAATAAGAGAGTAATATTTGTGTGCATAATATTGTTGAATAGAAATAATTAAAATATTATTCAATGAAAATCACTAATATTGTTTAGTGAACCGTTCACTTTATATAACAACTACTATTCAGTGAAAACATTTAATATTGTTAAAAAAACACACACTGGGTGCTTTCCTAATTAATGGTCAACCTGGCGATCTGCATCCATGCTCAAGCGCAGGTAACAAATACTACTATATTGATGTGTTATTTTTTAAATTTATCATTTAAAAAAAATGAATTTAGGTTCTTGTATTATTCGATCATCTATATTTAAAAAAAGATTAGAATAGGGGCCTTCAAATGAAGGTGTCATGACCAAGTCAAGAGAGTTTCAATATAGCTTTTTTATACAAATGAAGGTGTCATGACCCTATTTATAGGAGACTCATGCATGAATGTACATAATGACAATTTACTAGGATAATTAAAAGAAAATAAAGAGTCCTACATCATTGCTTGTAACTCCCATTGAAATACTTTAACTATATACTGCAACGATCACAAATTTGACTCATATGGATTTATTTGGGTCATTGATATAACCTTCTTTAACTAGGTTGTCACATACGTCCAAATTGTTAGAGCCCATACAAGGACATTTACAATTTGATAGAATAAATTTATCTTGAACTCAGTTTACATGCTTCGGGCATGCTAAATCCTTCAAGGACTTTTATATAATTATTGACATCCAATGACCCAAATGAAGATACAGTGTCCATTAATTGTATTTCTAAATTCATATTTCTTGCCAGAGATATTAAGTGGCAAAACGTTCTTCCATACATAATAAGAGAATAAATCAGTATCGGGTCTCTGCGAAAACCCTTGAGCTACTAATCTCGCTTTGACTTCACCACCTCGTTATTCTCATTTTATTTTTGGCACAACTACACACTTCTGGGTGCATGAATAATTGAGCCAAAATATTTTCTTTTGTTTAGTGAGTCTATTTCAACCACAATTTCTTTCGTTTTTATTTTACCTAGTCAGAGTGCTTAAATAGAGTGGGTCGTTCGAAAGGAAGCTCATTAGTCTTTGTTTGAGAGGGATTGTTGGGGTGCCAAGCAATATCCCACATTGAATAAACATGGGAAGATCATATGGTTTATAAGGATGGACAATCTCTTATAAGGATGGACGATCTCTCAATTGGTACGAGAACTTTTGGGAAAGCCAAAAAATAAATCCGTGCAGGCTTGGCCTAAAGAGGACAATATCATACCAATACGGAGATTTTGGTCCATCCAAAATCCTAACACATGATATGTAATCTACCAAAGTACTTGCATAATATAAATCTCAATCAGCTCATACAATATGAACACTAATGATCAGTTAGGATCATCAATTATGCTGCTTCTAGTAATAACAACACTAATTAACTACTTGCCTAATTGGTTAATCTGGAAGAAACCAATTTTTTATACCGACAAGATTAATTGAACTCAACTTTAAGCTCAAATTAGTCAAACGTTAGCACTGTTAATATAAAAGAATTTAAATTAATTCTTAAAAAAAAAACAAATATTTATTAAATTTAAAAAGTGGTTTAAATTACTCGTATAACTTCACGAGTTGGTCTCCCATGAACCAGGTCTATGCTATGAACTTGAATTATTTAACTCTTTTACTCATTTCAATACATTTTTCTAACCCACTAAAGTTGACCCGTATCATACCTAAATAGATTCAAATATCCATTAATTAAAGACAAGATTCATGTCTATAAAACTCTTTGTCTAACTTCACCTATCTCTTGTGAATTGTGATCGATAATTAATAATTAAAACAAAGAAGAAGAATTGTCAAAATGGATAAATTTTAAAGTTGATAGAAATCAAGAGAAGCGGCTGTAAAATGGTTCATTAATTCAAAGTATTGAATAATTCAACCTAATTTACGTCGTTGCAAATGAAACCATCTTCTTGTCAATTCCAAAACAAGCAAAACCGCTCATCGTGATATTTATTTCCTCGAAGCAGACATCTTTGTTTTCTTCACTTGCCTTTTCTATATAAATACTTTGAGTATTTACAGAAAAAAAAAAAACATTTGTATCACACTCAAACCCAAAAAAAGAAAAAAGAAACATCCTATATATAATTAAGTCGCAATTAGCATATAGAGGCAAATTTATAATAAATCGTTGAGCATGAAGTTATTAATCCTGTATTTTACGTTACTTTTTCTCGTATGTGGCTTCATACACTAATATCATTTATTTAAAGAACTGGGACAATTTGTTAAAAAAACCCTTAGAGATGGGTTATAATAAGGTTTGTCCAAGAATATGATTCAAGTTTTTGACACTATTAAAAAACCGATTGTCAAAAGTTGGTTTTGGGGCGGTTATTAACCATTATCTAACTTTTTTTTTTTTTATAATTTAGTTTATTATGTTATATAGACAGCGGTTATTAACCGTTGTCCAATATCTTTTTTTTTAATTATTAATTTATATTTTAAAAATCCTATAATAAAACTATAAACCAAAACTTATATATACGTCCAATAGCATACACCATAAACCAAAAAATCCTATAATAAAACCATAAATCAAAACTTATACATATATACCAAAACATCAAATAAATAAACATACACATCATGAAATAAATAAACATACAATCATAAACATACGTCTAATACACCAAAAAACATGAAATATATATCATCACAAATATATAATTTAATTACATGCTACCAAAATTTCAAACAACGATCACTCAATATCGTATGAATATAAGAATCGATTGTAAAGGTACCTCAATCAATCGCTTTTTTTCATTTTCTCGATCTTTTTCTTAGAGTAAGACTTGAGCTCACGTTCATAGACAAACCGCAAAACAACTAATCAATCAATATAGTATGAATTTTTATTCAATCAATAATAATTTAAATAAATCGATAAATTGACTTACATTGAGAGGAATGTTAGTTAGAGAAAGCGAATTATATCTTCAATAAAGCAACACACAAAATGTCCACAATGTTCATTATCTCGTTGCCTTCTAACCCGTTGATTAACAATTATAATCACGTATTACAATTATGATTTCTTTTCTATTAATTTGACAATTTACTAAATTAAATTTACCTTAATGTTAATCCGGTTCACTTTATTTAACTTAGATCTTGAACCTTGACTGGAAGGCGACTCGATATATCGTCATCACACTATTATTATTATAATTAAAAAATAAAAATAGATTAAATATGCATAATTTTAAAAGTAAAACAAATCATTATATAGAATATTAAAAATGAACTTACGCTTCCATATATGAAACGAGATCAGGGCAATTTGAATAAACTCCATCCTGAGCTGGGTCCATAAAATACACACTTAATGTATTCATGTGTATGGCGACCAGCACCCAATGGTTCCTATATTATATTGAGAATATTAAAATTAACTGCAAATTTAGCATATATATGTGCAAATATTATAAACATGAATACAAATTTTAACGAAATGTTTATCACTCACCCCACATTTGTTGGCCAAAAAATGAGATGATCGCTCCCAGTTTGATTCAACATATGATTAACTAACCCATCCATGGTCTGTACCCTATCACCCAATATGCAAGACACACGGGGGAGACGAAGGAATACATTCCACTTGCTCGGACATCTCTGAAGAGATATATCTCTCACCCAAATATCTTTAACCAACATATATATACGCTTAATTAATATTTAAAAAGAAAATTAAACTATCTTTGAAAGTGAATATTGAGAATTAGTAAACACATACGAGGTAAAGGGCTATGGAGGTTGCACTCAACCACTCGTCATTCAAGACTTACAAGACATGTTCTCATCGACCAATTCTTGGAAAGTATTCTGATGAAAGTGAGCAAGCATGGGAACTGTGACGATCTCGAAAGCATTAGACGATACCATCCGGTGCACCCTAGACTGTACATAATCATCGTGATCTAAGTCTCCAGTCATGGGATAACCAAGTCTGAGCGCAGTGGAGTCCCTCGTTCTCCCTCTGACTGTCTACGACACCCCTTGATTTCTCTTTAGCCTTTTGTGGTGATTTCTTCCGAGGCATTTGTGGTGTCGATGATTCTACAATTAATTTGCAATATTATTTAGAACCACAAATAAGATAATGAACTTTAATAACATATATTTTACCCTCATGGTCTTTAGGGCCAAGTTGCTCGGTCATTCGATGAAGTGCCCGACACCGATTCCGATTCGTGGACGGCTTCATCGATTGGTTTTGGCACCGCTGAATCCTCTTTTCCGATTACGGGTACATCGAGTGTGACCCTCACGAAACCGTGAGTGATGGGATGACCATGAATCATTCCATGGGGAGCGTGCAACGTTCTGTGGCCACCAACCGATCGGGATCCTCCAAAAAAAGGTAGCAAAAGGTCGCCGTTGGTACATTGAATAAGATATTTAGTTAGAAAATTTTAATACACTAGTCTTTAATTAAAACAAATGTGAGACATGCATATCTGATACTTGAAAGACGTTTTGAAGTGCCTCAATAAAGTCGTCCCTAGGGTTAGCTGAAAACATAGCATTAGCGACACTATGTTCTGACTTGCTCCACTCGGCGACATTTTGTGGCTCGTTCTTCTCTCGGACCTCAAACGCGTTCCACATCTTTAGACAACTTGGCAACCTGTTCCATTAGTATACCCACCATATTCATGGCTTGAAGACCCGGTGTCATCGCTAACGATGTCTTCATCACGCCATATCCGACACTCTCCGTAAAGCGGTCGGGATGCTCTGGCGACCTATATTTGGCCCAAACAGATCATCGGGGCGATAATGCGGATGTCGAAAAGGCGTCATGGTGCGAGATAGACGCTTCAATCACAAAAACAAAAGATTATTATTTCATTATTTGTTTATAAATAAAAGTTTGTAATTGAAAGATAAATTAATGGATAGATTATATCTTCTTCGATGATGCGTTGTGCCTTTGGGATCGTGAATATTCCGTCTCGACCCTTTACGGTAGTCGAAATAAGTTAAAGCGGGTAACAATAAGGCTCACTCTCTCCAAATTTTTCTTCTTTCTTCTTTCTACGATAGTGATGAGCGTGTCCCTTTATTAGATATATTAAAAGTGAATATATAAAAAATTAAAAGTTAGGATTTTGATCTCACCATATTTTCTCTTATTTTGCATAACCTTTGTTCGACCCACGATATATCGCCTCCATCGACTTGGCTTGATCGCGATTTTTATTACTTCGATTCTCAAATATAATAGAAATATAATAAACACCGAAAAAAAACTATATGCATTAGAAATTGAGGAAATGAATTGATCAATTTTACCCGAAATCATCCTCCATAGCTCGCTGATAAACACCTCCCCAGTATGGAGCCACCATAGGGCTATTCTCTGTAGGCGAGGAGGCGGACTAGTCGAGTAAAGACCTGTTCGGATCTCGTGTGTTACTTCTCAACCAAGTCCGAAAATTCTTGGCCATTACTCGACTTGCGACATAATATTGCTTCTTCTTTGTTTGGTCAAGACCTCTGAATGTAGTCTATACGCATATAACATAACAATTTAGTAAATTTAAGGGTCATACTACAACTTTCAATAAATATATAATTAACATACCGTAAGTTCGTCCCATATTCTTTCCTTCAAAGGAGTCAGTTTGAAATTTCGTCGATCCTTGGTCGGCAAAAAGACGATAGGATCACGCTCTCATTGCGGCTCCAATGTAGAAGGACAACGACTCACTCTCTTTTCCTATTGCCTGTCCAAACTCATTGAACGATAACTGCAATAACATAGTATTTAATTAGGTTCAACGATCAATCAATATATTTATCAATTTCAAACTGTTCAATTGTAATAAAATTACCTGAAGTGTTTTCCCCTTGCTACGAGCTCTCTTAATAGATGACATGGTGACTATACCCGAAAAGCGCTTCTAGGAGTGCTAGTGGTGGTGGGAGCATCAGTGTCACACTCTCTCAAGTCATCAGGATGTTGTCGATCATATGCACCATGATCATATGCGCCATGATCTCCATCAGAATATCCATCATCATCTCCATCATCTCCGGGATATGGCAAACGAGACATGATCCCGTAAGCGAAGAAACAACATTTAATAAAACAAAAAATAAACAATATTCAATAAAACCAGAAGAAACAACATTTAATAAAGCGGAAGAAACAACATTTAAAAGCGGGAAGAAACAACATTCAATAAAGTCATCTGATAATCGATCTGCTCGAACCCACTTTCGATCCATATAGAACTAGAGATGCCTATAGGAAAGACAATATGAAGACTGCTTCTCAAGACAATTATCTTAAAGTATTAAACCTAAAAGCATACCTAATCATTCTTAATCTACATTCATTTTAATTTTCTAATTTTGAAATCCTTCCAATTTTTCACTCATTCACATTTTTTTGTTACTTCTCAAGACAATATGTATCCTAATATATCACCATTAATCATCATTAATCATTAATCACTACCCATTCATTAAATTAATAACCAAAATATATCATAATGTATTAATCCTAATTTATGCTTAAATCCTCACACAAGCATATTATCAAACACCTTAAGTGCATTATTCATCTCTAACAAAATGTTCATTTCTAACACTAACAAAAATTCATTCAAGCCACTAACAACAATTAATCCAAGCTACTAACAACAATATAATTAAACCAACATTAATCCCACACTAACAACAATTAATCATAACAAATTAGCTATATATATCCTAACAATTAATCTCAAACATATATATATATATAAACACATTATATATATATATATATATATATATATATCCTAACAATAATTAATCCCAAACATATATATATCCTAACAATTAATCTCAAACATATATATATAAACACAATATTTATATATATATCCTAACAATTAATCCCAAACACACACACACACATATATATATATAAATAAACACATGCAATATATATATATATATATATTAATTAAAATATATATACATATATACATATATATATATATAAAAGAAAAAATACATATATATATGGAGGAGGGCGGGCGGGCGTGTAGGGGAGGATGGCGATGGCGGGGGGTAGGGGGGGGGGGCGGAGGAGAGGGAGGGAGGGAGGAAGCGCTGACAACGATTTTGGGGAGAGGAGAAAGCTAGGTCAACGACGCCATGCGGCGATTTGGTTGGAGGAGGAAACCAACGACGGCGCGCGATTTGGGTGAGAGGGAGGAGCTAGGTCTTTTATCGGTTTGAGGCGATTTGGGGTGAGAGGAAACTGGGGAGAAGAAATGAAGGCGAGCCAGGTCTGGTGACGCAGACGCTTCGTGATATATCGATATAAAAAAAAAAAAAAACGGTTATTAACCGTTGTCCAAGTCTTTACATTTAGACGGTTATTAACCGTTGTGCAAGTGAACTTGCAATTCGGTTTTAAAACCGCTTTCCAAGTTTTATTCTTGGACAACGGTTTCAAACCGATGTCTTTTTTTTTTTTTTATTAAAAACATTCTCCAAGCTATAACTTGGAGAGTTATTTGAAAAAAATAGTTGTTCAAGCCAGAATTGGCAAAGTTCTTAAATGTGTAGTAGAGTGATACCAAGCCATGCAATGGTCCATCGGCACAGATTTGTGGTAAGTTTATTTTCATCTTCATTATTTCTTGCAAGTTGCAACTTTCATTCTTTGATAAATTGGGTTTAAATCTTCTGCTTCAACACCTATCATAAGTTTCTATGTCTTTAATATTATATGCGCAATTTTTACCGCATAAATTATTAAAACAAGAAAAATTCTAGTTCGGATTAATATTAATATACATTGAGTTTCACTTCAAATATCCATTGACAAAGGCTACAAAAATACTATTTGTAAAAATATTTCTATCTAATAGTTACAACGATAATATAATATATCGGGTAGACTTGTATGAGAACGTATCATGTATAAGATATGATATTTTTCCAATTATTTTAAAAATATTTATGAAGATTGAACTAGTATCATAAAAATATGAAAAAGTTCTTACATAATGTATAAATAAACTAATCTTTTTTGGTATCAAATAAATGGAAATTATGACTATTCAATATTTGACAATAAAACCCGTTGTCATTGCCAACCTTTTTGTTACGTGTGAAGTCGCTACATGTTGCGTGTGAACATAGAGATTCAATGGAATGGTCAAATTAGAGAGCAACTAATTAATCATAAAAAAATAAAACGTCACTATATTTTTTATTTTCATGCAGGAAAATAACATTTGCGAAATATAATATTTAATTTGCAGGTGCAAGACACTCCTTACACAAGATTGTGCAGCAACAAGACCATATTAACAGTAAATGGACAATTTCCAGGGCCAACTTTATCTGTGAGAGAAGGAGATACACTTGTTGTCGATGTTATTAATAATGCAAGCGAGAACATAACAATTCATTGGTACGTAATTTATCAATTTTATATTATTGAATATATACTTTACCAAATAATTTTGTCATTTTTATAGTGTAATTTGTTAAATGTAGGCATGGAGTGAAGCAACCACGATACCCATGGTCAGACTGGCCCGAGTACATAACCCAGTGCCCGATTCGACCAGGAACGAATTTTAGCCAAAGGATCGTGATGTCCGATGAAATCGGGACTTTGTGGTGGCACGCTCATAGCGATTGGTCTCGTGCAACTGTGTATGGTTCTCTTATCGTGTACCCTAAGAAGGAGGACAGTTACCCCTTTTCTAGGTCTGCCAGAAAAATTCCAATCATTCTAGGTAATAAGAGAGTAATATTTGTGTGCATAATATTGTTGAATAGAAATAATTAAAATATTATTCAATGAAAATCACTAATATTGTTTAGTGAACCGTTCACTTTATATAACAACTACTATTCAGTGAAAACATTTAATATTGTTAAAAAAACACACACTGGGTGCTTTCCTAATTAATGGTCAACCTGGCGATCTGCATCCATGCTCAAGCGCAGGTAACAAATACTACTATATTGGATGTGTTATTTTTTAAATTTATCATTTAAAAAAATGAATTTAGGTTCTTGTATTATTCGATCATCTATATTAAAAAAAAAAGATTAGAATAGGGGGCCTTCAAATGAAGGTGTCATGACCAAGTCAAGAGAGTTTCAATATAGCTTTTCTTATACAAATGAAGGTGTCATGACCCCTATTTATAGGAGACTCATGCATGAATGTACATAATGACAATTTACTAGGATAATTAAAAGAAAATAAAGAGTCCTACATCATTGCTTGTAACTCCCATTGAAATACTTTAACTATATACTGCAACGATCACAAATTTGACTCATATGGATTTATTTGGGTCATTGATATAACCTTCTTTAACTAGGTTGTCACATACGTCCAAATTGTTTGAGCCCATACAAGGACATTTACAATTTGATAGAATAAATTTATCTTGAACTCAGTTTACATGCTTCGGGCATGCTAAATCCTTCAAGGACTTTTATATAATTATTGACATCCAATGACCCAAATGAAGATACAGTGTCCATTAATTGTATTTCTAAATTCATATTTCTTGCCAGAGATATTAAGTGGCAAAACGTTCTTCCATACATAATAAGAGAATAAATCAGTATCGGGTCTCTGCGAAAACCCTTGAGCTACTAATCTCGCTTTGACTTCACCACCTCGTTATTCTCATTTTATTTTTGGCACAACTACACACTTCTGGGTGCATGAATAATTGAGCCAAAATATTTTCTTTTGTTTAGTGAGTCTATTTCAACCACAATTTCTTTCGTTTTTATTTTACCTAGTCAGAGTGCTTAAATAGAGTGGGTCGTTCGAAAGGAAGCTCATTAGTCTTTGTTTGGGGGATTGTTGGGGTGCCAAGCAATATCCCACATTGAATAAACATGGGAAGATCATATGGTTTATAAGGATGGACAATCTCTTATAAGGATGGACGATCTCTCAATTGGTACGAGAACTTTTGGGAAAGCCAAAAAAAATAAATCCGTCTGGGCTTGGCTAAAAGAGGACAATATCATCTGCGTCTGGAGATTTTGGTCCATCCAAAATCCTAACACATGATATGTAATCTACCAAAGTACTTGCATAATATAAATCTCAATCAGCTCATACAATATGAACACTAATGATCAGTTAGGATCATCAATTATGCTGCTTCTAGTAATAACAACACTAATTAACTACTTGCCTAATTGGTTAATCTGGAAGAAACCAATTTTTTATACCGACAAGATTAATTGAACTCAACTTTAAGCTCAAATTAGTCAAACGTTAGCACTGTTAATATAAAAAGAATTTAAATTAATTCTTAAAAAAAAAAAACAAATATTTATTAAATTTAAAAAGTGGTTTAAATTACTCGTATAACTTCACGAGTTGGTCTCCCATGAACCAGGTCTATGTTATGAACTTGAATTATTTAACTCTTTTACTCATTTCAATACATTTTTCTAACCCACTAAAGTTGACCCGTATCATACCTAAATAGATTCAAATATCCATTAATTAAAGACAAGATTCATGTCTATAAAACTCTTTGTCTAACTTCACCTATCTCTTGTGAATTGTGATCGATAATTAATAATTAAAACAAAGAAGAAGAATTGTCAAAATGGATAAATTTTAAAGTTGATAGAAATCAAGAGAAGCGGCTGTAAAATGGTTCATTAATTCAAAGTATTGAATAATTCAACCTAATTTACGTCGTTGCAAATGAAACCATCTTCTTGTCAATTCCAAAACAAGCAAAACCGCTCATCGTGATATTTATTTCCTCGAAGCAGACATCTTTGTTTTCTTCACTTGCCTTTTCTATATAAATACTTCGAGTATTTACAGAAAAAAAAACATTTGTATCACACTCAAACCCAAAAAAAAAAAAAAAAGAAACATCCTATATATAATTAAGTCGCAATTAGCATATAGAGGCAAATTTATAATAAATCGTTGAGCATGAAGTTATTAATCCTGTATTTTACGTTACTTTTTCTCGTATGTGGCTTCATACACTAATACACAGGCAGGGGCGGACAAATTAAAAAAAAAACCCTTAGAGATCGGTTATAATTGGTTGTCCAAGAATGTTATTCAATTTCCGGACAAATTTATTAAAAACCGTTGTCCAAAAGTTGGGCTTGGACAGCGGTTATTAACCGCTGTCTAACCTTTTTTTTTATAATTTAGTTTATTATGTTATATAGACAGCGGTTATTAACCGTTGTCCAATATCTTTTTTTTTAATTATTAATTTATATTTTAAAAATCCTATAATAAAACTATAAACCAAAACTTATATATACGTCCAATAGCATACACCATAAACCAAAAATCCTATAATAAAACCATAAATCAAAACTTATACCACATATATACCAAAACATCAAATAAATAAACATACACATCATGAAATAAATAAACATACAATCATAAACATACGTCCAATACACCAAAAACATGAAATATATATCATCACAAATATATAATTTAATTACATGCTACCAAAATTTCAAACAACGATCACTCAATATCGTATGAATATAAGAATCGATTGTAAAGGTACCCCGTCCAATCGTTTTTTCATTTCTCCAGTCTTTTCTTAGAGTAAGACTTGAGCTCACGTTCATAGACAAACTGCAAACAACGAATCAATCAATATAGTATGAATTTTTATTCAATCAATAATAATTTAAATAAATCGATAAATTGACTTACATTGAGAGGAATGTTCGTTAGAGAAGCGCGAATTATATCTTCAATAAAGCAACACACAAAATGTCCACAATGTTCATTATCTCGTTGCCTCGGAACCTGTTGATTAACAATTATAATCACGTATTACAATTATGATTTCTTTCTATTAATTTGACAATTTACTAAATTAAATTTACCTTAATGTTAATCCAGTTCACTTTATTTAACTTAGATCTTGAACCTTGACTGAAGGCTTAATCTCGATATATATCGTCATCACACTATTATTATTATAATTAAAAAATAAAAATAGATTAAATATGCATAATTTTAAAAGTAAAACAAATCATTATATAGAATATTAAAAATGAACTTACGCTTCCATATATGAAACGAGATCAGGGCAATTTGAATAAACTCCATCCTGAGCTGGGTCCATAAAATACACACTTAATGTATTCATGTGTATGGCGACCCAAAGACCCAATGGTTCCTATATTATATTGAGAATATTAAAATTAACTGCAAATTTAGCATATATATGTGCAAATATTATAAACATGAATACAAATTTTAACGAAATGTTTATCACTCACCCCACATTTGTTGGCCAAAAAATGAGATGATCGCTCCCAGTTTGATTCAACATATGATTAACTAACCCATCCATGGTCCCTATCACCCAATATGCAAGACACCTGGGGGGAGACGAAGGAATACATTCCACTTGCTCGGACATCTCTGAAGAGATATATCTCACCCAAATATCTTTAACCAACATATATACGCTTAATTAATATTTAAAAAGAAAATTAAACTATCTTTGAAAGTGAATATTGAGAATTAGTAAACACATACCCGAGGTAAAAAGGGCTATGGAGGTTGCACTCAACCACTCGTCATTCAAGACTTTCAACACATGTTCCTCATTGGATTTAATTCTTGGAAAGTATTCTCGATGAATGTGAGCAAGCATGGGAACCGTGGCGATCTGAAAAGCATTAGACGATACCATCCCGGTGCACCCTAGATGCATATAATCATCGTGATCTAAGTCTCCAGTCATGGGATAACCAAGTCTGAGCGCAGTGGAGTCCCTCGTTCTCCCCCTCTGACTGTCTACGACACCCCTTGATTTCTCTTTAGCCTTTTGTGGTGATTTCTTCTGAGGCATTTGTGGTGTCGACTGATTCTACAATTAATTTGCAATATTATTTAGAACCACAAATAAGATAATGAACTTTAATAACATATATTTTACCCTCATGGTGCTAGAGGTTGTTGTTGCTCATCATTCGATGAAGTGCCCACCATTGCTCCGATCGGTGGACGGGCTTCATCGATTGGTTTTGGCACCGCTGAATCCTCTTGTCCGATTACGGGTACATCGAGTGTGACCCTCACGAAACCGTGAGTGATGGGATGACCATGAATCATTCCATGGGAGCTGTAACGCGCGTTCTGGGCTACCAACCGATCGGGATCCTCCAAATAAAAGGTAGCAAAAGGTCGTTGTCGTTTGAATAAGATATTTAGTTAGAAATTTTTAATACACTAGTCTTTAATTAAAACAAATGTGAGACATGCATATCGATACTTGAAAGACGCGTTTTGAAGTGCCTCAATAAAAGTCGTCCCTAGGGTTAAGAAAAACATAGCATTAAGCGACACTATGTTCAAACTTGCTCCACTCGACGACATTTTGTGGCCGATTCTTCTCTCGGACCTCAAACGTTCCACATCTTTAGACAACTTGGCAACCTGTTCCATTAGTATACCCACCATATTCATGGCTTGAAGACCAGGTGTCATCGCTAACGATGTCTTCATCACGCCATATCCGACACTCCGTAAGCGGTCGGGATGCTCCTGGCGACCTATAGCCCGTCCAAACAGATCATCAGGGCCGATAATGCGGATGTCGTCGGGCGTCATGGTCTGAGATAGACGCTTCTGAATCACAAAAACAAAAGATTATTATTTCATTATTTGTTTATAAATAAAAGTTTGTAATTGAAAGATAAATTAATGGATAGATTATATCTTCTTCGATGATGCGTTGTGCACTGGGATCGTGAATATTCCCGTCTCGACCCTTTCTGGTAGTCTGAAATAAGTCGAAACGGGTAACAATAGGCTCACTCTCTCCAGCTTTTCTTCTTTCTTCTTTCTACGATAGTGATGAACGTGTCCCTTTATTAGATATATTAAAAGTGAATATATAAAAAAAATTAAAAGTTAGGATTTTGATCTCACCATATTTTCTCTTATTCGTGCATAACCTTTGTTCGAGCCACGATATCGCGCCTCCATCGACTTGGCTTGATCGCGATTTTTATTACTTCGATTCTACAGTATAATAGAAATATAATAAACACTGAAAAACTATATGCATTAGAAATTGAGGAAATGACATTGATCAATTTTACCTGGAAATCATCCTCCATAGCTCTGCTCACAAACTCCTCTCAGTATGGAGCCACCATAGGGCTATTCTGATACGCAGGAGGCAGACTAGTCGAGTAAAGACCAGTTTCCGGATCTCGTGTGTTACTTCTCAACCAAGTCCGAAAATTCTTGGCCATTACTCCAGCTTGCGACAATATTGCTTCTTCTTTGTTTGGTCAAGACCTCTGAATGTAGTCTATACGCATATAACATAACAATTTAGTAAATTTAAGGGTCATACTACAACTTTCAATAAATATATAATTAACATACCGTAAGTTCGTCCCATATTCTTTCCTGAAAAAGCGAGTTTGGGGCTACGTCGGGTCCTTGGTGGCAAAAGACGATAGGATCATGCTCCCGATCGCACTCCAATGTAGAAGGACAACGACTCACTCTCTTTTCCTATTGCCTGTCCAAACTCATTGAACGATAACTGCAATAACATAGTATTTAATTAGGTTCAACGATCAATCAATATATTTATCAATTTCAAACTGTTCAATTGTAATAAAATTACCTGAAGTGTTTTCCCCTTGCTACGAGCTCTCTTAATAGATGACATGGTGACTATACCCGAGTGCGCTTCTCCCCCTGAGTCGCTTAGTGGTGGTGGGAGCATCGGTGTCACACTCTCTCAAGTCATCGGGGATGTTGTCGATCATATGCACCATGATCATACGCGCCATGATCTCCATCGAATATCCATCATCATCTCCATCATCTCAGGGATATGGCAAAGCGAGACATGATCCTCGTAAAGCGAAAAAAACAACATTTAATAAACAAAAAATAAACAATATTCAATAAACCAGAAAAACAACATTTAATAAAAGCGGAAGAAACAACATTTAATAAAGCGGAAGAAACAACATTCAATAAAGTCATCGATAATCGATGCTTTCGAACCCACTTTCGATCCATATAGAACTAGAGATGCCTATAGGAAAGACAATATGAAGAAGCTTCTCAAGACAATTATCTTAAAGTATTAAACCTAAAAGCATACCTAATCATTCTTAATCTACATTCATTTTAATTTTCTAATTTTGAAATCCTTCCAATTTTTCACTCATTCACATTTTTGTTACTTCTCAAGACAATATGTATCCTAATATATCACCATTAATCATCATTAATCATTAATCACTATCCATTCATTAAATTAATAACCAAAATATATCATAATGTATTAATCCTAATTTATGCTTAAATCCTCACACAAGCATATTATCAAACACCTTAAGTGCATTATTCATCTCTAACAAAATGTTCATTTCTAACACTAACAAAAATTCATTCAAGCCACTAACAACAATTAATCCAAGCTACTAACAACAATATAATTAAACCAACATTAATCCCACACTAACAACAATTAATCATAACAAATTAGCTATATATATCCTAACAATTAATCTCAAACATATATATATATATAAACACATTTATATATATATATATATATATATATCCTAACAATAATTAATCCCAAACATATATATATCCTAACAATTAATCTCAAACATATATATATAAACACAATATTTATATATATATCCTAACAATTAATCCCAAACACACACACACACATATATATATATATAAATAAACACATGCAATATATATATATATATATATATTAATTAAAATATATATACATATATACATATATATATATAAAAAAAAAAATATATATATATATGGAGGGCGGCGGTGGGGGTAGGGGAGGATGGCGATGGGGGGGGGAGGCAGGCGGTAGGGAGGAGGGAGGGAGGAAGAAGCCAAGACAACGATTTGGGGGAGAGGAGAATTTAGGTCAACGGCGACGGGCGGCGATTTGGTTGGAGGAGGAAACCAACGACGTTGCCATTTGATTTGGGTGAGAGGGAGGAGCTAGGTCTTTTATCGGTTTGCGGCGATTTGGGGTGAGAGGAAACTCGGGGGAGAAGAAATGAAGGCAAAAGCCAGTCTTTAATGCAGACGCTTCGATATATCTCGATATAAAAAAAAAAAAAAAAAAAAAAAAAGACGGTTATTAACCGTTGTCAAGTCTTTACATTTCTTAGGCAATGGTTATTAACCGTTGTGCAGTGTGAACTTGCAATTCGGTTTAAAACCGCTTTCCAAGTTTTATTCTTGGGTTTAACGGTTTCAAACCGATGTCTTTTTTTTTTTTAAAAAAAACCCATTATAACTTGGAGAGTTATTTGAAAAAAGAGTTGTTCAAGTGTAGCTGTGCAAGCCTAAATGTGTAGTAGTGATACCAAGCCATGCAATGGTCCATCGGCACAGATTTGTGGTAAGTTTATTTTCATCTTCATTATTTCTTGCAAGTTGCAACTTTCATTCTTTGATAAATTGGGTTTAAATCTTCTGCTTCAACACCTATCATAAGTTTCTATGTCTTTAATATTATATGAGCAATTTTTACCGCATAAATTATTAAAACAAGAAAAATTCTAGTTCGGATTAATATTAATATACATTGAGTTTCACTTCAAATATCCATTGACAAAGGCTACAAAAAAAATACTATTTGTAAAAATATTTCTATCTAATAGTTACAACGATAATATAATATATCGGGTAGACTTGTATGAGAACGTATCATGTATAAGATATGATATTTTTCCAATTATTTTAAAAATATTTATGAAGATTGAACTAGTATCATAAAAAATATGAAAAAGTTCTTACATAATATATAAATAAACTAATCTTTTTGGTATCAAATAAATGAAAATTATGACTATTCAATATTTGACAATAAAACCCGTTGTCATTGTCAACCTTTTTGTTACGTGTGAAGTCGCTACATGTTGCGTGTGAACATAGAGATTCAATGGAATGGTCAAATTAGAGAGCAACTAATTAATCATAAAAAAATAAAACGTCACTATATTTTTTATTTTCATGCAGGAAAATAACATTTGCGAAATATAATATTTAATTTGCAGGTGCAAGACACTCCTTACACAAGATTGTGCAGCAACAAGACCATATTAACAGTAAATGGACAATTTCAGGGCCAACTTTATCTGTGAGAGAAGGAGATACACTTGTTGTCGATGTTATTAATAATGCAAGCGAGAACATAACAATTCATTGGTACGTAATTTATCAATTTTATATTATTGAATATATACTTTACCAAATAATTTTGTCATTTTTATAGTGTAATTTTGTTAAATGTAGGCATGGAGTGAAGCAACCACGATACCCATGGTCAGACTGGCCCGAGTACATAACCCAGTGCCCGATTCGACCAGGAACGAATTTTAGCCAAAGGATCGTGATGTCCGATGAAATCGGGACTTTGTGGTGGCACGCTCATAGCGATTGGTCTCGCAATGCAACTGTGTATGGTTCTCTTATCGTGTACCCTAAGAAGGAGGGACAGTTACCCCTTTTCTAGGTCTCTGGAGAAAAATTCCAATCATTCTAGGTAATAAGAGAGTAATATTTGTGTGCATAATATTGTTGAATAGAAATAATTAAAATATTATTCAATGAAAATCACTAATATTGTTTAGTGAACCGTTCACTTTATATAACAACTACTATTCAGTGAAAACATTTAATATTGTTAAAAAAACACACACTGGGTGCTTTCCTAATTAATGGTCAACCTGGCGATCTGCATCCATGCTCAAGCGCAGGTAACAAATACTACTATATTGGATGTGTTATTTTTTAAATTTATCATTTAAAAAAATGAATTTAGGTTCTTGTATTATTCGATCATCTATATTTAAAAAAAGATTAGAATAGGGGGCCTTCAAATGAAGGTGTCATGACCAAGTCAAGAGAGTTTCAATATAGCTTTCTTATACAAATGAAGGTGTCA
Source organism: Stenogyne calaminthoides (assembly GCA_037126765.1). Lineage (NCBI taxonomy): Eukaryota > Viridiplantae > Streptophyta > Magnoliopsida > Lamiales > Lamiaceae > Stenogyne > Stenogyne calaminthoides. Next base: position 5,728,437 of record JBBCBC010000005.1, read on the forward strand.
TGACCCCTATTTATAGGAGACTCATGCATGAATGTACATAATGACAATTTACTAGGATAATTAAAAGAAAATAAAGAGTCCTACATCATTGCTTGTAACTCCCATTGAAATACTTTAACTATATACTGCAACGATCACAAATTTGACTCATATGGATTTATTTGGGTCATTGATATAACCTTCTTTAACTAGGTTGTCACATACGTCCAAATTGTTAGAGCCCATACAAGGACATTTACAATTTGATAGAATAAATTTATCTTGAACTCAGTTTACATGCTTCGGGCATGCTAAATCCTTCAAGGACTTTTATATAATTATTGACATCCAATGACCCAAATGAAGATACAAAGTGTCCATTAATTGTATTTCTAAATTCATATTTCTTGCCAGAGATATTAAGTGGCAAAAACGTTCTTCCATACATAATAAGAGAATAAATCAAGATCGGGTCTCTGCGAAAACCCTTGAGCTACTAATCTCGCTTTGACTTCACCACCTCGTTATTCTCATTTTATTTTTGGCACAACTACACACTTACGGGTGCATGAATAATTGAGCCAAAATATTTTCTTTTGTTTAGTGAGTCTATTTCAACCACAATTTCTTTCGTTTTTTATTTTACCTAGTCGTAGTGCTTAAATAGAGTGGGTCGTTCGAAAGGAAGCTCATTAGTCTTTGTTTGAGGGGGATTGTTGGGGTTAAGCAATATCCCACATTGAATAAACATGGGAAGATCATATGGTTTATAAGGATGGACAATCTCTTATAAGGATGGACGATCTCTCAATTAAGACGAGAACTTTTGGGAAAGCCAAAAAATAAATCCGTGCAGGCTTGGCCTAAAGAGGTGATATCATACCAATACGGAGATTTTGGTCCATCCAAAATCCTAACACATGATATGTAATCTACCAAAGTACTTGCATAATATAAATCTCAATCAGCTCATACAATATGAACACTAATGATCAGTTAGGATCATCAATTATGCTGCTTCTAGTAATAACAACACTAATTAACTACTTGCCTAATTGGTTAATCTGGAAGAAACCAATTTTTTATACCGACAAGATTAATTGAACTCAACTTTAAGCTCAAATTAGTCAAACGTTAGCACTGTTAATATAAAAGAATTTAAATTAATTCTTAAAAAAAAAACAAATATTTATTAAATTTAAAAAGTGGTTTAAATTACTCGTATAACTTCACGAGTTGGTCTCCCTAGGCTAAAATTACATCTTTATGAACTTGAATTATTTAACTATTTTACTCATTTCAATACATTTTTAACCCACTAAAAGTTGACCCGTATCATACCTAAATAGATTCAAATATCCATTAATTAAAGACAAGATTCATGTCTATAAAACTCTTTGTCTAACTTCACCTATCTCTTGTGAATTGTGATCGATAATTAATAATTAAAACAAAGAAGAAGAATTGTCAAAATGGATAAATTTTAAAGTTGATAGAAATCAAGAGAAGCGGCTGTAAAATGGTTCATTAATTCAAAGTATTGAATAATTCAACCTAATTTACGTCGTTGCAAATGAAACCATCTTCTTGTCAATTCCAAAACAAGCAAAACCGCTCATCGTGATATTTATTTCCTCGAAGCAGACATCTTTGTTTTCTTCACTTGCCTTTTCTATATAAATACTTCGAGTATTTACAGAAAAAAAAACATTTGTATCACACTCAAACCCAAAAAAAGAAAAAAGAAACATCCTATATATAATTAAGTCGCAATTAGCATATAGAGGCAAATTTATAATAAATCGTTGAGCATGAAGTTATTAATCCTGTATTTTACGTTACTTTTTCTCGTATGTGGCTTCATACACTATCTGGCATTTGATTTGGGCAATTTATAAAAAACCCTTAGAGATCGGTTATAACGGTTGTCCAATAATGATTATCAGTTTCTTGAACAATTTATTAAAAACCGTTGTCCAAAAGTTATTTTGGACAAATGTTATTAACCATCTAACCTTTTTTTTTTTATAATTTAGTTTATTATGTTATATAGACAGTGATTTATTAACCGTTGTCCAATATCTTTTTTTTAATTATTAATTTATATTTTAAAAATCCTATAATAAAACTATAAACCAAAACTTATATATCGCCCAATAGCATACACCATAAACCAAAAATCCTATAATAAAACCATAAATCAAAACTTATACCACATATATACCAAAACATCAAATAAATAAACATACACATCATGAAATAAATAAACATACAATCATAAACATACGTCCAATACACCAAAAACATGAAATATATATCATCACAAATATATAATTTAATTACATGCTACCAAAATTTCAAACAACGATCACTCAATATCGTATGAATATAAGAATCGATTGTAAAAGGTACATTAAATCAATCGTTTTTTCATTTCTCCAGTCTTTTCTTAGAGTAAGACTTGAGCTCACGTTCATAGACAAACTGCAAACAACGAATCAATCAATATAGTATGAATTTTTATTCAATCAATAATAATTTAAATAAATCGATAAATTGACTTACATTGAGAGGAATGTTAGTTAGAGAAGTTTAATTATATCTTCAATAAAGCAACACACAAAATGTCCACAATGTTCATTATCTCGTTGCCTTAAACTCGTTGATTAACAATTATAATCACGTATTACAATTATGATTTCTTTCTATTAATTTGACAATTTACTAAATTAAATTTACCTTAATGTTAATCAGGTTCACTTTATTTAACTTAGATCTTGAACCTTGACTCAAGGCGACTCCGATATATCGTCATCACACTATTATTATTATAATTAAAAATAAAAATAGATTAAATATGCATAATTTTAAAAGTAAAACAAATCATTATATAGAATATTAAAAATGAACTTACGCTTCCATATATGAAACGAGATCAGGGCAATTTGAATAAACTCCATCCTGAGCTGGGTCCATAAAATACACACTTAATGTATTCATGTGTATGGCGACCAGCACCCAATGGTTCCTATATTATATTGAGAATATTAAAATTAACTGCAAATTTAGCATATATATGTGCAAATATTATAAACATGAATACAAATTTTAACGAAATGTTTATCACTCACCCCACATTTGTTGGCCAAAAAATGAGATGATCGCTCCCAGTTTGAATCAACATATGATTAACTAACCCATCCATGGTCCCTATCACCCAATATGCAAGACACCTGGGGGGAGACGAAGGAATACATTCCACTTGCTCGGACATCTCTGAAGAGATATATCTCACCCAAATATCTTTAACCAACATATATACGCTAATTAATATTTAAAAAGAAAATTAAACTATACTGAAAGTGAATATTGAGAATTAGTAAACACATACCGAGGTAAAGGGGCTATGGAGGTTGCACTCAACCACTCGTCATTCAAGACTTGGCAAGACATGTTCTCATCGACGAATTCTTGGAAAGTATTCGATGAAAGTGAGCAAGCATGGGAACTGGACGATCTCGAAAGCATTAGACGATACCATCCGGTGCACCTAGGATCGTACATAATCATCGTGATCTAAGTCTCCGGTCATGGGATAACCAAGTCCGAAGCAAAGATTGGAGTCCCTCGTTCTCCCTCCGATTTGTCTGTACGACACCCTTGATTTCTCTTTTAAATTTTTGTGGTGATTTCTTCCGAGGCATTTGTGGTGTCGATGATTCTACAATTAATTTGCAATATTATTTAGAACCACAAATAAGATAATGAACTTTAATAACATATATTTTACCCTCATGGTGCTTTAGAGGCCAAGTTGCTCGGTCATTCGATGAAGTGCCCCGACCGTTTTATTCGACGTATGGACGGGCTTCATCGATTGGTTTTGGCACCGCTGAATCCTCTTTTCCGATTCACGGGTACATCGAGTGTGACCCTCACTTAAACCGTGAGTGATGGGATGACCATGAATCATTCCATGGGGAGTCAGGTAACGTTCTGGGCCACCAACCGATCGGGATCCTCCAAATAAAAAAGGTAGCAAAAAGGTCGTTGGTCGTCATTCGAATAAGATATTTAGTTAGAAAATTTTAATACACTAGTCTTTAATTAAAACAAATGTGAGACATGCATATCTGGATACTTGAAAGACGTTTTGAAGTACCTCAATAAAGTTGTCCCTAGGGTTAGTGAAAACATAGCATTAGCGACACTATGTTCACTGACTTGCTCCCTTTCGACGACATTTTGTGGCTCGTTCTTCTCTCGGACCTCAAACGTTCCACATCTTTAGACAACTTGGCAACCTTTGTTCCATTAGTATACCCACCATATTCATGGCTTGAAGACCCGGTGTCATCACTAACGATGTCTTCATCACGCCATATCCGAAACAAAAAGTGGCGGTCGGGATGCTCTGGCGACCTATAGCCCGTCCAAACAGATCATCAGGGCCGATAATGCGGATGTCGTCGGGCGTCATGGTCTGAGATAGACGCTTCTGAATCACAAAAACAAAAGATTATTATTTCATTATTTGTTTATAAATAAAAGTTTGTAATTGAAAGATAAATTAATGGATAGATTATATCTTCTTCGATGATGCGTTGTGCCTTTGGGATCGTGAATATTCCCGTCTCGACCCTTTCGGTACGGTAGTCTGAAATAAGTTTAAAGCGGGTAACAATAGGCTCACTCTCTCCCGCTTTTTCTTCTTTCTTCTTTTCTACGATAGTGATGAGCGTGTGTCCTTTATTAGATATATTAAAAGTGAATATATAAAAAAAAATTAAAAGTTAGGATTTTGATCTCACCATATTTTCTCTTATTTCGTGCATAACCTTTGTTCGAGCTACGATATATCGCCTCCATCGACTTGGCTTGATCGCGATTTTTTATTACTTCGATTCTACAAGATAATAGAAATATAATAAATTTTGAAAAACTATATGCATTAGAAATTGAGGAAATGACATTGATCAATTTTACCTGGAAATCATCCTCCATAGCTCTGCTCACAAACTCCTCTCAGTATGGAGCCACCATAGGGCTATTCTGATACGCAGGAGGCGGACTAGTCGAGTAAAGACCAGTTTCCGGATCTCGTGTGTTACTTCTCAACCAAGTCCGAAAATTCTTGGCCATTACTCCAGCTTGCGACAATATTGCTTCTTCTTTGTTTGGTCAAGACCTCTGAATGTAGTCTATACGCATATAACATAACAATTTAGTAAATTTAAGGGTCATACTACAACTTTCAATAAATATATAATTAACATACCTAGTAAGTTCGTCCCATATTCTTTCCTTCAAAGCGAGTGGGTTTGGGGCTACGTCGATCCTTAATTTGGCAAAGACGATAGGGATCACGCCTCGATTGCGGCTCCAATGTAGAAGGACAACGACTCACTCTCTTTTCCTATTGCTGTCCAAACTCATTGAAGCGATAAGCGCAATAACATAGTATTTAATTAGGTTCAACGATCAATCAATATATTTATCAATTTCAAAACTGTTCAATTGTAATAAAATTACCGAAGTGTTTTTCCTTGCTTCTGAGCTCTCTTAATAGATGACATGGTGACTATACCCGAAAGTGCGCTTCTCCCGGAGTCTGCTAAGTGGTGGTGGGAGCATCGGTGTCACACTCTCTCAAGTCATCGAGGATGTTGTCGATCATATTGCACCATGATCATATCGCCATGATCTCCATCGAGAATATCCATCATCATCTCCATCATCTCAGGGATATGGCAAACGAGACATGATCCTCGTAAAAGCGAAGAAACAACATTTAATAAAAAAAAAAATAAACAATATTCAATAAACCGGAAGAAACAACATTTAATAAAAGCGGAAGAAACAACATTTAATAAAGCGGAAGAAACAACATTCAATAAAGTCATCGATAATCGATCGTTTCGAACCCACTTTCGATCCATATAGAACTAGAGATGCCTATAGGAAAGACAATATGAAGACCGCTTTCAAGACAATTATCTTAAAGTATTAAACCTAAAAGCATACCTAATCATTCTTAATCTACATTCATTTTAATTTTCTAATTTTGAAATCCTTCCAATTTTTCACTCATTCACATTTTTTGTTACTTCTCAAGACAATATGTATCCTAATATATCACCATTAATCATCATTAATCATTAATCACTATCCATTCATTAAATTAATAACCAAAATATATCATAATGTATTAATCCTAATTTATGCTTAAATCCTCACACAAGCATATTATCAAACACCTTAAGTGCATTATTCATCTCTAACAAAATGTTCATTTCTAACACTAACAAAAATTCATTCAAGCCACTAACAACAATTAATCCAAGCTACTAACAACAATATAATTAAACCAACATTAATCCCACACTAACAACAATTAATCATAACAAATTAGCTATATATATCCTAACAATTAATCCCAAACATATATATATATATAAACACATATATATATATATATATATATATATATATATATCCTAACAATAATTAATCCCAAACATATATATATCCTAACAATTAATCTCAAACATATATATATAAACACAATATTTATATATATATCCTAACAATTAATCCCAAACACACACACACACATATATATATATAAATAAACACATGCAATATATATATATATATATATATTAATTAAAATATATATACATATATACATATATATATATATAAAAGAAAAAATACATATATATATGGAGGATATGGGGGAGGGGGGGGGGAGGATGGGGGGGGGGGGAGGGAGGGAGGGAGTGTAGGAGAGGGAGGGAGGAAGCCGGCGCACAACGATTTGGGGGAGAGGGAGAAGCTAGGTCAACGGCGACGGCGGCGATTTGGTTGGAGGAGGAAACCAACGACGGCGCGCGATTTGGGTGAGAGGGAGGAGCTAGGTCTTTTATCGGTTTGAGGCGATTTGGGGTGAGAGGAAACTGGGGAGAAGAAATGAAGGCAAAGCCAGTCTTGGTACGCTGCGACGCTACCGATATATTCGATATAAAAAAAAAAGAAAACGGGTTATTAACCGTTGTCCAAGTCTTACTTAGAGGCACGGTTATTAAATCACAGTAAGTGAACTTGCAATTCGGGTTTAAAACCGCTTCCAAGTTTTATTCTTGGACAACGGTTTCAAACCGATGTCTTTTTTTTTTTTAAACCGCTTTTCCAAACTATAACTTGGAGAGTTATTTGAAAAAAGTTTGTTCGTGCCAGAAATTGTGTAAACCTAAATGTGTAGTAGTGATACCAAGCCATGCAATGGTCCATCGGCACAGATTTGTGGTAAGTTTATTTTCATCTTCATTATTTCTTGCAAGTTGCAACTTTCATTCTTTGATAAATTGGGTTTAAATCTTCTGCTTCAACACCTATCATAAGTTTCTATGTCTTTAATATTATATGCGCAATTTTTACCGCATAAATTATTAAAACAAGAAAAATTCTAGTTCGGATTAATATTAATATACATTGAGTTTCACTTCAAATATCCATTGACAAAGGCTACAAAAAAAAATACTATTTGTAAAAATATTTCTATCTAATAGTTACAACGATAATATAATATATATCGGTAGAAACATGAGAACGTATCATGTATAAGATATGATATTTTTCCAATTATTTTAAAAATATTTATGAAGATTGAACTAGTATCATAAAAATATGAAAAAGTTCTTACATAATGTATAAATAAACTAATCTTTTTTGGTATCAAATAAATGGAAATTATGACTATTCAATATTTGACAATAAAACCCGTTGTCATTGCCAACCTTTTTTGTTACGTGTGAAGTCGCTACATGTTGCGTGTGAACATAGAGATTCAATGGAATGGTCAAATTAGAGAGCAACTAATTAATCATAAAAAAAATAAAACGTCACTATATTTTTATTTTCATGCAGGAAAATAACATTTGCGAAATATAATATTTAATTTGCAGGTGCAAGACACTCCTTACACAAGATTGTGCAGCAACAAGACCATATTAACAGTAAATGGACAATTTCCAGGGCCAACTTTATCTGTGAGAGAAGGAGATACACTTGTTGTCGATGTTATTAATAATGCAAGCGAGAACATAACAATTCATTGGTACGTAATTTATCAATTTTATATTATTGAATATATACTTTACCAAATAATTTTGTCATTTTTATAGTGTAATTTTGTTAAATGTAGGCATGGAGTGAAGCAACCACGATACCCATGGTCGACTGGCCCGAGTACATAACCCGGTGCCCGATTCGACCCAGAACAATTTTAGCCAAAGGATCGTGATGTCCGATGAAATCGGGACTTTTGTGGTGGCACGCTCATAGCGATTGGTCTCGTGCAACTGTGTATGGTTCTCTTATCGTGTACCCTAAGAAGGAGGACAGTTACCCCTTTCCTAGGTCTGCCAGAAAAATTCCAATCATTCTAGGTAATAAGAGAGTAATATTTGTGTGCATAATATTGTTGAATAGAAATAATTAAAATATTATTCAATGAAAATCACTAATATTGTTTAGTGAACCGTTCACTTTATATAACAACTACTATTCAGTGAAAACATTTAATATTGTTAAAAAAACACACACTGGGTGCTTTCCTAATTAATGGTCAACCTGGCGATCTGCATCCATGCTCAAGCGCAGGTAACAAATACTACTATATTGGATGTGTTATTTTTTAAATTTATCATTTAAAAAAATGAATTTAGGTTCTTGTATTATTCGATCATCTATATTTAAAAAAAGATTAGAATAGGGGGCCTTAGTTACCGATTTTCTTTAGCTTAATTGGCTTAATTTCATAGATGAACAGAGAATTTCCTTTCTTTGAAATGTCAACAAAGCTCATCTTAGTCAATGTTATTCGCAGCCATTATATTAATACAGTTGGTGTGACACTTAACCTAATTCGAATCACAAAAAGTAGATGAAATTACATCACAAATCTATCTCAACGACTAATCACTAATTATCCTGTCAAAGAAAAGGAACACTAGTTATCACAAGACATGAACGATATTAAATGCACCAAATGCACATATTGCAACTCAAATATATTTTTTAAACATGCAACATATTTATACTGAAGTATGTAGCTTATTTCACTAACACAAAATGCATGTTTTAGTGCAATAAGTTGCATATTTAAAAAACGCACTTGAGTTCTTGCGGACAAAATAAGACCCACAGATAAGATATAAAACATAATTTTTCAAAGAGAAAAATTAAAATCTCCTCTAAATTAGTAAAATAATATTATTCACATGCATGCAGATACATTCAAGATAAGGGTGGACCAAGGGAAGACGTACCTACTTCGAATGATCAACAACGCAATGAACAACATCTTGTTCTTCAAGATCGCCAACCACAACCTCACCGTCGTCGGATCAGACGGGGCCTACACGAAGCCCTTCACGAGCGATTACATCGCAATAGCTCCGGGTCAAACCATAGATATCCTCTTACAAGCCAATCAAAACCCTAGCCATTACTACATGGCTACTACGGTTTACAACACCGCCGGAGATGCAAATCTCAACACCACAACCGCCATAGTCGAGTACACCGGAAACTACCCGCCCCTCGTCTCCCCTCTTTCCCAACCTTCCGGCTACAAACGATACACCCAAGATCATCAACTTCATCACAAGACAAAGAAGCCTAGCGAGCAAAGAACATCCCATCACCGTTCCTCGTAAAGCCGACACGATTTTTTTTCTTCACTCTTTTCGGTCAACGATTCTCATGTCCCCCCGATGCTCCGTGTCAAGGACTTGGGGCAGGCCGGTTCAGAGCAAGTATCAACAACATAACATTTGTGCAACCAAGAATCGCCATTCTTCAAGCATACTATAATCAAATAAGAGGAGTTTATAGTAACGATTTTCCTAAAATTCCACCTTTTCCGTTCAACTACACTATGGCAATCGTCCCAAGGGACCTACGCACACCTCAAAACGGAACAGCAGTGAGAGAGCTAGAGTACAATACCACAGTGGAGATTGTGTTTCAAGGCACTAACCTTCTTAATGGGTGTATCACCCCATGCATTTGCATGGATACAGCTTTACGTAGTTGGATGGGGAAACGGGAATTTTGACAGGAACAGGACCCATTGAACTATAACCTTGTCGATCCACCCTGCAAAATACAATTGCAGTTCCACAAAACGGGTGGACTGCGATTAGATTCAAGGCAAACAATCCAGGTATATATGCATATGGCAGTAATTAGTTTCGTGTTTTTGTTTGTTTAAACTAAGGTATAAGAGCTTACCTCTAATTTGTTGCAGGGGTTTGGCTTATGCATTGCCATCTAGAGCGTCATATTAGCTGGGGAATGGAGATGACATTCATCGTCAAAAACGGGAAGAGCCCAGATGCTAAGATGCTGCCTCCACCTCCAGACATGCCTAGATGCTGATTTTGAGGCACATATGATACAATATGTTGAAAATCTTTAGCAGAATGTTTACTTCCTTCAAGCTGTAATAACTCCTGCACTGTTGTAAACAGTTCCATGTAATGCAAGGGCAGTTTTGGGCAGCTAGAAATCAGCTGCCCACAAGATTGATCGGGCACAGTACCACCAAGAGCATCGAGATCTGGCTTCACACGAATGTCGTTCTTCAGAAAATCTTCCTTTGCAGCAAAGGTTAAGCAGGATTGCACCTGGTGAATAACAACATGTGAAATAAATGTGAACTAAAAGATTTCACCAGTTCTAGTTAATTGATAGGTAATAAATTTTATTTTTTTTTAAAAAGGACCACCTAAATGCAAATAAGGGTTAAGAACCAAACTAACTCAATCCGGTTTCAAGTAATCTAAAGGATTTCGGACACCTTGAGCAACCAACATATATTGTTTACACTAGCTAGTGATTGTAACACGGTAGTGCTCGTCTCTACATCTAGTCCTAACAACTGCACAACCATTTATCATTCTAGAACTAGAGTAATCTTTTACAAGAAAATTGCCTACAAACATTTAGAAGAAATAAACATGTAAAGAATTCAACCAATTTACAGAACAAATCCGTTTCTTAGGCCAAGTTACATTCGATGAATGGGTAAAAGACATGTTACGACAGGGGGTTTTAGAAGTCGAAAACAAAGCCAAATTATTTTAAGCCACAAACACATAATTGATACAAAATAAACTGATTTTTACCATTAGCACATAATTTTCTATAAACCACTAATTTTGCAATAATAACTATCCCTCCAGACTCCAATTATTGCCTAATTATCTCAGTAAAATCAACAGAAAATAAATATACAAAAAACAGAGGATCCATTCCAGTTTCCACTATGCTTCCCCTTCATCGAATGACCAAAGTTGAAAATTACTACTCCCTCTAAGTAAAGTGGGTTTTAGTGGATTTGAGTGGAATAAAATAAGGGTGTTGTGAGTGTATTAATATTATATTTATTTTTATTTTGGGAGTGTTGAAGTAATGTTGGGACGTTAAAATAAGACAAGTGTTCAAGTAGTGTTCAAGTAATGTTGGGCTGCGAATTTAGCGGCCTTTTCGTAGGTTCGGCTTCCGATGGCGTGGAGGGTGGAATTGGGGGAAAGGATTATGGCCCGGGAATACTTGCGGGCTATGTTGGCGCAGCCCAGGATTCCGAATTTGATCGGCTGCGGTTGCGCTGCCACGGTTTTGTTTTGCTTGTTTTGGTGACTGAAGGAATCCCATATTTATGGAGGGACTGCTTCATTTTCGACGATGATGAATGGACATTTCTCTGAAAATGAGTCGATTTAATTATTGTTTTAAATGAAAATGAGCCACTTTAATACTTTTATTCATTTATTTTTCTTTTGGTAATTTTTGTTTTACTTAATTTAAGATAAATAAAATATTCATTCTAAATGTATTTTATCTTAGTGTAAATTATATTCAATTATTAATTTCTTAATAAATAATTTTATTTTATAATTGCTTTTATGTATATCTTAACATATTTTATGTGGCAAAATTATTTTATATTATAATTCATTCACTTTTAGTTTTTTATTATTATTACATATTAATTAGTTTATTAGTCTTTTCTTAGTTGATTTATTTTGTTTTGATTTGTAGGTTTCAACTTTATATTAAAATGGATAAATAATATTTGACACAATAATCTTATTCCAAGGTTTAAGAAAATTTACTAATATACACATTAAACAATTATTCATTCATATTTGTATTTTTAATTATTAAATATATTATTTATTGAAAATTTCACAATTTTTAATTAGAAAAACCGCATAACACGCAAAGACTAAACTAAGTATATATTATAATAGGAGGATTGCACCTCCAAAAAATGTTGCCACGTGTGTCACATCAATCTTGTTGCCACATCATCTCTTTTAATTTTAAATTCACTAAGATATCATCGGCAAGATCAGACTTGCGGTTTTTATGAATAATAAAATGAATATAATGTGAAATGTATTCATTTTAGTGTTAAATGAAATAGAAAAAAAAATTATTTTACCTATAATTATAATAATTTTCCTTATACTCTTTTAATTTATATATACACGATAATTTTTCTTTTTCATTTTGATGTAGTCCACGATTTATGAACATTTTTTACTTTTGAAATTAGACATAGAAAATAGGTTGAAGCAACATGCTGGAAAAATTTACATTGTTAAATAATAAAAGTTTGAAATGCATTTTTTTTCCTTGCAATTTTAAACTATTTCCTTATAAATCGAAAAGAATTGCATCTCATCTAAAAGTCTGAACTTGTAGAGAGTTGTGAAATTAATTCGTTTATATTATTTCTCTAACACTTCCCCTCACTCGTGGGTTGATTTCTCTTATTCCATCATTGGTAGAAGATCCATCTGGTGAACAATTTAATATGGGTGAAGTTGTTTTTGTAGGGAATCTAACCTAGGATGTGGGCGTGGGCCTTTTGCTCTCGATACCATGAAATAATTTCATCTCATCTAAAAGTACGAACTTGTAGAGATGTGTAAAATTAATTCATTTATATTACTTTCCTAACATAAACCACGTTGATTGTCAATTGTTGTTGTCATTCCCGTCGCATATCAAAATTTTCAAACCGAACATGATTACATATTGAAAATCGGCGTCCTTAAGAAAGTTCAAGGTACTTAAGTGATTATCACTAACTCTTGTTAATGGTATCATTACTCAAAATTGTCTTCTCTAAAACTTGAAAAATAGTACTATTTGTTAAGTCAGCGTCATTTCGAAAATCAATATTATTTGTCATGTGTTGGTTCCGATTAGTATTTTTGCTGAAAAAATATGGTATCGAGCTTTATCACAAATTTTTGAACTAAATCTATTTATACATATATAATAACAAAATGTTATACCATAAAACAAAAAATTCAACAAAAAATATATTACAAATTTATCATAAAATTTTAAAAGTGGCACATTAATGATTGGATAAAGACAAATTTAGACCTAAAGAAGATACATATGACATGTTAGGACCAGAAGTTCCTTATTATCGAGTGTCCTTAGTGCATTACTATATTTTAAAAACTGCACCAAATCCGAATTTATATTGAATTTGCTTGCAAGATTAAGTTAGTGTTTCTCCTATAAGGAGGCATTGTAAAACTTTAAAGCATATGTTCAGTATCTTCAATGTTTGTAATATTTTAATTTAAATACATTTATAATTCATGTGATAATGGTATATCTCCTATTATCCATTATGAAGAAAAATGCAACTTTTTGTTGCCCATGTGAATAATAGGAATTAATGCTAAAGGAACTTGATAAAGCATATATCCCCTAAATTCTTTTTTTACTCGCATTTAACTCGTAGGAAGAGTGTGTAGCCATAATAAAAAAAGCTTGAAAGACCGTTGTCTTCAAGGGGAGCGCTTTTTGAAGATTGGATTTTGAAGATCATTAGTTGTACATTTCTTATTTTACTAAGTTTATCTCTTTGGATTATTCTAGCGAAATTTTAGTTAAAGAACATCACGCCGTAAGTCCAAGGGGGGAGTGTTGTAAATATATTGTTATTTAGTGGACATTACTTCGTGGGCTTTAGTAGGACTTCTAGGGCTACGTCCCAACTCTTTTGTTATAAATATGTTATTCTTGTAACACCGTTGAAGGATAGAATAATGAGGATCATAGTGAAAACCCTCCTGACTTAGTCGCCCCTGCACGTAGTCTTCCGATTTAACCGAAAGTAAACAAATCGGTGTTCTTGCTCTTTTCTTTACGATTATTCTATATTTTATAACAATATATGGAGTATTTTTTTTAATAATATTATAAAATATAAATTTGTTATAAATATTAATTATTATATCACAATTATCAACTAATGAATATTGGTACATTAAAGCATCCCATCTTTTTTTACGGTAGTTAATCTAACACTTAACCTGCTCAGCCTGAGTCTCCTTATGAGGATGTTTCAATAAAACTATAAATATGTGCATTTAATTATACTTTTACAAACTCTAAAAAAAAAAATACAATATACCCGTACATCGCATGGGTGAAAATCTAGTGAATAACAATAAAAAGGAATGACTTATCAATTTCTTAGTGAACAATAATTGATCAATATTTAACTACCTCACGTCAAATGACAAATAGTTTCACAACTGATTATTTATTGTTTTAATTAATTAATACAGGAAAGACTGTTTAATTTTACATTTTCTTTTTTTACAAACATATTTTTTTATTTGGATTACAACTTAAATTATACTTCATCCGTCCCACTATAAATTTCCCACTATAAATTTCCATAAATAGAAAAAAAATTTCCCTATTTATAATTTGTATCTCTCACAATAAATTTTTTCTTCCATAAATAGAAAAAAATAATTCCACTATACATAATTTGTATTTTTTTTTCAAACAATATTATATAAAAATATATCACTTTAGATGTTGTTTCATTCCTTTCCCATAGTAGACTAGATAAAATCTTTTTAAGTTCTCTCAAGTCTAAAATTACTATTCACTTTTATTATTTTATTATTATTCGTTAATTAATCCACCCAAAAAATTTAAAAAGAAAAATTATAGAGGAATGGAGAAAGTGTCTTTTTTTTATTAAGATTGAGAACAAAAAAATGTACAAATTGCAAATTGATCATAATATATATTTGCAAATTGATATTAACACTCTAGATGTTGTTTATATTCCTTTCCATTTGAGAAAAGCACTTGTAGTAGACTAGATAAAATCGTGTACCAAAAAAGTTTATTGTAAGTTATATCCTCACATACTAATCCGTCCCAAATAAGGTTTTCATTTCCTTAATTGTAAGTTATATCCTCGTAGTTGGATGCACACTATTACAATTACTTATAAAATTGAATTTTATTACAATAATTGTCAACACACCTCTATTTTGCTTCAGGGGTTTGGCCTATGCATTGCCATCTAGCGCGTCGGGGTACATGTGATAAAAACAACAAGAGACCTGATGATAACATGCTGCTTGCATCCACGGACATGCCTAGATGCTGCTTTTGAGGCACATATGATGCAAATTTGTTGCAAATTTGGAGCAGAATGTTTAGTTACTTCAATCATTTGTTAATTTCAATTGCGATTAAATGGTAGTTTTAAATTGTAATCTCTATTTAGCAATGAATACGTTGATTTAATTTCCCAAGTTTGACCATTTAAAGTATCTTTCTAGTTTCTATCACCTATATTCTGTTTCTTCAATATTGTGATATTTAATCAAATATTATCAGGACTGGTAATGCATCTCCAAGTAAAGATCAAAACTTGAGCAGAAACTACAAAGCCAAACCCGAAAATAGCAACAAATTCATCAACAGTCGAATAGTTCTTTTAGTGGGGAATCACTCGGAAGAAGGCATCATAAACACAACAAACACAAATGGCATATGGCGAAAACACAAGCAGACAACGAAACAAGGCTAACTCGATATTTCAATAATTTCATAACCTTTCTCAATCGATGTCTTCACTGAATCCAAGACGAGTTGTGTCTTCCTGCTAAACGTTGGCCACTTCTTCTCAGGCTTCGCCCCATCAAATTTGATGCTTCCAACCAGTCTTGAAAGCTCCGTCACCAGAAGAGCTTCTTGAGGAAGGTCAGTCGTCACAGTGTGCTCACTCGGTTTTGGGTCCCACCCAGTAACGAGCTCAGTGAATCCGGATTTAACAGCAGTGGAAAACGAGGCCTTGGTCTCCTCGAACGGGACTACAAAGTCATGAAGCTTTAAAGTCCCATTTGTTCCAACTATTACCACATCCATTGTCAAGTTGGCAAGGAAAGAGCAATTGAAAGTGGCAGTCTTTCCATCTTCCCAATGCAAAGAAGCACTGCAAGCTGTAATAACTCCTGCACCGTTGAAAACTGTTCCACGTAATGCGAGGACAGTTTTGGGCAGCTCGAAATCAGCTGCCCACAAGATTGATCGGGCGTAGTACCACCCTGCATCGCCGAGTGCACCAAGAGCATCAAGATCCGGCTTAACACGAATGTCGTTCTCCAGAAAATCAGATTTTGCAGCAAAGGTAAGGCAGGATTGCACCTGATGAATAACAAGAAAATTGAGTTAACTTATAATCATACAGCATGCCTACAAACATTTATCATTCTAGATTTAGAATAATCTTTTGCAAGAAAATTGTGTACGAACATTTAGAAGAAATATAAGATGTAAGGAATTCAACCACTTTACTAAATAAAGCCGTCTTCTTCTGCAAAATGTTACCCCTCGAATAACCAGTATAAGGCATATTGAAACAGGGTGCTTTTAGAAGCTGAAAATCAAGCCAAATTGATACAAAATTAATAGATTCAGCCATCAGCATATAATTATCTAAAGACCACTAATTATATATAACAATTATCCCTTTAGTTATTGCTTAATTGTCTCAGTAAAATCAACAGAAAATAAACACACACACAAACAGAGTATTCTTTCCCCTTAATCAATTGACAGAGTTCAAAATCAATACTACTACGTTTTAGATCTTGAACTTCTTGACAAATTCCAGCTGAGATCTTTCATCGATTGCTAATCATATTGCATATGAACTCAACGATATAACATTACTCTGCATTACCAAGTCATAATATCAATTTGAGCAAATCATTTGCAACCTCATCACTAAATCTAATTATCTCCAAATCAACTACGAAAGCTCATCAATCATCATCAGAACAAATTCTTCATAACAAAACCAATCAAATTGAACAGAAACCCTAAAAACAACTAAATCAAACAAAAAAAAAATCAAGTAAATCAAACAGATAAAAGTTCACATACAGCTTTGAGGTCTCCAAAATTGGAAGCATCGGAGAGAAATTCCTTCATCTTAGCAGTCCTGGGGTGGTGCACCCACATGGTAGCGTCTATAAACTGCACCCCGTTTGATTCACACGCTTCGAGAATCACATCGAGCTCCGCAGCATTCAAGGCAACAGGCTTCTCCAAGAGCAGGTGCTTCTTCTTCTGTGCGGCGAGGACGGCCCACTTGATGTGCATACTCGTCGGCAACGGCACGTACACTACGTCCACTTCCGGATCGTCCAATACGGCGTCGTACGAGCCGTATATCTTGGCGGAGGCGGGGAATCCATTATCGGCTGCGAATTTAGCGGCTTTTTCGTAGGTTCGGCTTCCGACGGCGTGGAGGATGGAATTGGGGGAAAGGATTATGGCCCTAGAAAACTTGCGGGCGATGCCGGCGCAGCCGATGATTCCGTATTTGATCGGCTGCGGTGCCATTTTTTGGGATGATTTACTTTTCCGGCGAAGATTAGATAAGGGGTTGTGGTAGGTGACTAGGTGAGACTGAGAGTGAGTGGCGAGTGTGGATTTTTTATACGAGATGAATGTGTTGACTGCCCAAAATTATTGGATTGATTTTGTTTCCCATCAATCAATAAACCAATCAATAAAATGCTTGATATGTTCCAACGGTTTCATTTTATTTTCTTTTTATTTGTTGCTATGTCAATATTGATACAGATTTATTTTCTTTTTTCTTAAAACCCTTCTTTTAATAAATAAACATTTAATGTGACTTTGAAGTATTATTTTGTTGCGAGACCAGAGAGAAACGTGAAGAATAGTGAGATGGGAACGAAAGGAGAGTTAAAATTGGGGTTTCCTTTATCAGTGGGAAAGAGAGGTTCAGAATATATTTATCTGAACGAGGAACCTGAGGCTCAGGATGCACCTGAGCCAAATTATCTGAGCGAGGAACCTGAGGATCAGGATAAACCTGAGTCAAATTATCTGAATGTGGAACCTGAAGCTCAGGATACACCTGAGTCAAATTATCTGAATGAGGAACCTGAGGTTCAGGACGCGCCTGAGGTTAATTATCTGAATGAGGAACCTGAGGCTCAGGATGCACCTGAGCCAAATTCACCTGAGTGGTTTATCTGAATGAGGAAATGTTTGGGCTTCTCACAAATGGGTCCAAACATTTAGAATGATCTGAAAGATCCATTATCTATTTTAGATTCTGCATTTTAATTACCTAAGGAATATCCATCTGTGTGTGGACCCCACTGTTAGTTACAAATACGGCCTCTGGCCGATGAATGAGATATCAGAAAATTTGCATCATTCTCTCTCTTCTAACTACCTCTCTTCTTATCTAATTCTCTCTCTCCTAAATTCTTCAAATCTTCATCTTGTTCTACCAGTAATTATTCTAGAAAATCTAAAAACACATTACAAACATACCAAAAAAATATTAAAAACGTAACATTTGGTATTCCAGAGCCAAGTTTGATCATGGCCGAGGGAACGCGCTCCAAGGATCTGCAAGAATCACACAGAAAGCTAGAATTATTAATTCAAACGGAAGCCATGAAGCTGGAAGCAGTAGAGGGGAAGCTAACAGACAATATGCAAGGTTTAACAACCAAGATGGAGGAGAAATTTGATCTTATGACTAACACTTTGGCAGCTATGCAGTTACAACTGTTGAATATGGAAAAAGGCAAGGGTCACAATGAAGGGTCTTCTATTTTTGGGAGTCCTAGCTTTGGATCTGGTGGTGGAGGGCCTAACTATGGACCTGCTGGTGGAGGGCTTACCTTTGGAACTGCTGGTGGGGGATCATCTTATCAGTATCATGAATCTCCAAGGAAGTTAACTGATGGTACCCAATTTCACAACCCAGTGCCTAAGATTGAATTCCCTAGGTTTGATGACTCTAAACCTAGGTTATGGGTACTGAGATCCAATGGGTATTTTAAGCTTATGCCCAAAGATATGATCAACAAAAAAAATAACTTTGGCTACTATCAATTTTGAGGGTAAAGCAGCACTATGGGTTCAGAATTTCAATCAGAGAAATGTGGAATTAACTTGGGCACAATTTTTGGTTATTCTCTCAACTAGATTTGAGGAGATTAAGGACTCTACAGTGATTTCTGAGTTTAACAAACTCAAACAAACCGGGTAAAGCTATGAAGATTATGTTGATAAGTATGAGGCCCGAAAGCTTGTATCTTTGGTAGTTCTTTGGGGATGTATTCTCAGAAATCTACTTTGTGGCAAGTTTCATTGGAGGACTTAATGAAGAGCTACAAGCAACAATAGCCATGTTTGAACCTACCACACTTCAACATGCTATTAAATTGGGCAGGAAGCAAGATCAAAGCTCTTCTTTGACTAACTAAAAAAAACTTAAGCCCTATTCAAGGGTTTCTAATCCTAACCCTAACCCTAACCCTAACTCTAACTCTAATTTTATGCATTGGAAAAATGGGTGATGCTCTTGGGGGCCCTACCAAAGAAAGGAAACCACATTTCAAGGTCTTATCTCCTCTGAAATGGCAAATTTAGGAGGGAGAAGGGGTTATGTTACAATTGTGATGAACCTTTTGTGCATGGGCACAAATGCAAACAGAGAATTTCATACATGATTCTGGCAGAAGAAGAGGAAGATACTCAATCCTTCTCTTCTCCTACCACTGAAGGGGAAGAACAGGTTGTTTATGGGGGTCGACATCATGGAAGAGGTCCGGATGTCTAAATGCTCTAAGTGGTGAAGATGGAGTTACTACCATGAGGCTTTTTGGGGAGTTTGAACACCACAAACTCCACATTCTCATAGACTCGGCAAGCACCACGAAGTTTTTATACAAAAAGGCTCTGACTAAAAGGCTCAAATGCCCTTTGAGTGATGTAAACCCATATCTTGGTGAAGGTTCTTTAATGGGCAAAAGATTGATCAACTCACAACAAGTGAACCCTTTCACTTGGAACATGCGAGGACATCAATTCACCTACCCACCGAGGTTGTTGGAGAATGAGGGTTGTGATCCGATCCTATGAGGGATTGGTTAAAATTTTGCACACCTATTGAGCTTGACTATGAAAAGATGACTTTCACAACAAATTTTGCTTGGGGAGAAGGGTGAAACTACAAGCACTTACTTCATCAGCTGAATATAAGTTGATTTCTGATGTGGGATTATATCAGATGATCCACACGGAAGCCTTTAAGGAAGTTAATGAGATGTACTTAATTACATCAACACCTCCTACCCACACTAAAGATGATCCTGAGTTACATAAGCTACTACTAGCTTACAAGGATATATTTGAGGAACCAGTGGAATTACCACCAGGGAGGGGAGTGGAACACCAGATTATACTCAAACCAGGGAGCATCCCTAAACAGCAGTATCCATATAGAACTTCTCACAGCCATAAGGAGGAAATTGAAAAGATTGTAAAGGATTTCTTGACTACTGGGAGTAATTCAACATAGTAAGAGTCCTTTTGCTTCACCTGTGATTTTGGTGAAGAAAAAAGATGGCACCTGGAGGCTATGTGTGGATTACAGGTACCTTAATGAGCTCACAATCAAGCACAACTACCCTATTCCTATCATTGATGAGTTACTAGATGAGCTTAAGGGTGCTAAGATCTTTTCAAAGATAGATTTGAGGTCAGGGTACTTTCAAATCCTAATGAAGGAAGGGGCATAGGCAAATTGGCTTTTCGGGACCCATAATGGTCATTATGAATTCCTAGTGATGCCATTTGGGTTGTGCAATGCACCTGCTACATTTCAATCACTAATGAATCAGGTGTTCAGGGATCATTTGAGGAAATTTGTGTTGGTCTTTTTTGATGACATCCTCATTTACAGCACCGTGGAAACACAACATTTAATTCACTTGGAAGCAGTCTTACAACTTTTGAGGGCCAATAAGTTGTTTGCTAAGAGAAGCAAATGTAGTTTTGGCCAGACTAGTGTGGAGTATTTGTTGGGATTATACTGGAAAGTATGTTTTTTACTTTGTATAATCGAAACTGAATTTTCAGACTTATTTACTGAACTAAATTGTTTATCACTGATGCTTTAAATATTATTGAATGTTACATATATTTCTTTGCATAACTGTTCAATAAGTCGATGCGTGTTACATTGTAGTTAATTTAGTGATACCGGATCACGAGAAGATTAAGTGGATCCCCTTTGTAAAAAAAAGTACGTTATTCACGACCTAGATGGAAATGAATAACCCACCGTGAAAGGTTGAAGTGTAAGCTCAGATTGGCTTGTCTTGACCAAGAGATTACACTAGTGCATGACTGATGCACTGAATAGGACCTACAGAAGGATAAATTCTTCAGAACTGAACAAGGAAGAATTAGACCTCAGTGGTTCGTTATTTCTTAACCTTCGTCCCTTAAATAGGATCATGTGGGATTGATAACTATTGCTTTGACTTATCATGGGTAGCGAATCAATGAGATTCAATACTTTTTATCTTGGGCAATATTATTAGTCACATGTGATTGCTAAGATTCGTGTGCAAGTACGCTTGTTCGATTTTCCCCCTTGGGAGGTTCATAAGCTTTATCATACCAAATCTTGCAAGTGGAATTAGTTTCGGTATGGATAATAATGTTGAACCGTTCTTTGACCAAGGATAAAAGATATTAATTAACGGAAAGCTATTTCAGTGGCTTGAATTAATTAATGGGCTAGATAATCTTAAACACGGGAAATAATGACCGAGGGAGCCATATTGATTTGTAATATGGGTTAAGATGGATAGTGCAATATTAATTATGTAGTGGGATTAATTAATATTTATGGGCTTGAATTATATTGTGGCTCAATATTAGATATTCAAGGTCCATTAGAAGGTCCAATCTTAATTCTCCTAAAGGCCCCCGAAAGTAGCAACAAACAAATAGTCAATAAAAAAAAGGTGATTAAAATAAAATAAATATTGTTGCTTATTTTTCCTCTAAATTTTCGAAAATTATGAATAAGTTGGGAGAAAGAGTTTTTTTAATTTTGTTATGGAATGAAGATATGTATTCTTGGAATACAAGATTATCTCATTAAATTTAAGAAATCTCCCACTTGGTTATTTCATAAGAGAATTTCTAAATTTTTGAAATATAGTGGGCAAGAAAGATTTTCTTGATTTTCTTGAAATGATATTATGGAAGATATGTA
Organism: Stenogyne calaminthoides; assembly: GCA_037126765.1. NCBI lineage: Eukaryota > Viridiplantae > Streptophyta > Magnoliopsida > Lamiales > Lamiaceae > Stenogyne > Stenogyne calaminthoides. The sequence continues at coordinate 5,750,902 of JBBCBC010000005.1, forward strand.
TTTCTTGAAATACAAGAATATCTCATAAATTCAAAAAGATCCAAATCTTGGATTCTTGCATCATTAATTTTCGAAAAATCCATAATTAGAGGAGGTGGGATTTTTGTGGAATATTTTAATTATGGGAAAAAGAATATAGGAGATATATTCAAGATTTCTTGGTGATCAAGAAAAGTCTTTTCCCACATTGGTTTTCTACTGAAAAAAATTGACCACCTCTCTCCTATAAATAGGGGATGATTCTTTCATTCCCAAGTACAATTCCATGTGCTGGAAAAATTAGCAAATCCACATAAGTGGTGCAACAAAGTTTATTTTTTCCTTTTTGTTAATTGTTTGACAAGTGTCCTTCCTTCCAGGATAGTTGAGCAAGGGCTAAGGGAATACTTGGGAAGTCCTTTTGGTTAGTCCGTCCAACCGAATTCACCGCCATCCCGAGAGGAATGCGTTCACGTAAAACCCGTAGATTCCGCATCGTAGGTTTTACGTGGCTTATTATATGCATGATATGTTGTTGCAATTATTATTTGAATTAATATAGGATTAATTCATGCTAGTAATAATTAAAGAATTAAATTTGTATTTAAATATTCACCCCGAATAGATCTGTGCAACCTATTTCCCAACAAACCGTATCGAGCCACGGTTTCTGCTCTGAATTTTTAAATTGTAATTTAATTCGTGGACATTAAATTTGAAATTGGATAGTAGAATTGCTAGATCTGTTTTTGCGGTATCCAATTATCATGGATTTTAATGTGTTTATTTATGCATGCATATAAATTGTGGTTTTAATTCTATCTGCTCGATTTGTTTTGGCCCGCGTAAAACCACGAGTTAGTAGACTAGATTTGTTTGATTTGATCAACGTAATAGATTAGTTCAGATTCAGTTTATTTATTTTGTAAATAAATTGTAACCGGATCGGAACGTAAGAGATTAAGAATGAAAGGACAAAAATCCAAAACCAGCGAGGGCGCGCGGGCGCTGCTGGCCGCACGATGGGCGCTAGAGGCGAAAATGGCCGGAGCTGCGGGAATGTGTGTCGCGACAGCGGGAAGAAGGTACACGCTGCACCGCAGCGATCGGCCGGGATCGTGGGACGAAGCCAAGACGCTGGCGAAAGGTAACGCAGGAAGGGACGCTGGGCGAGGTTAGGTTGCTGGCGAGGCGGGGCGGCGCTGCAGCAGGGATGCGCCGTCGCCGCCAAGGACTGTTATGACGATGACCCCCCCCACGCAGGCCGACCAAAGCGAAACAGAAACTCAGATTAATCATGGTTATTATTACTTAGGTATAAAATTGATATGCATATACTTCCCCAAGTCCCCGTCAATTTTATATTGGTCAAGTCAGGAGCCAACTATTAACTGGATATTAAAATTTTGTAATTGTTCTTGTTTGTAACTCGCTTGAATGTGTTTAAATAATGATCCACCCCACGGCTTATTTAAACTGTTTTTGAGATGTTGGCCGATGCATGTTCATATTTTTTTTGAGATTTTAATATGATGCATGTGATCGAACCTTGTGATATATTTGTGCTTATGCATGTTATTATTTATTTCGGTTCATCATGTCGCAACCTTTTAATCCTTTGTTATATACACTCAAAGAATACCAATTAACTTGGAGAAAACTATAATATTTGGAAACGAAATATGAGCTTTTTCTACCCGCACAAAAAACATTATTGGATTCTTGATGTACCCAAGCCACGTAAACTCTTGATGAATCATCCGATGCGGCAAGACATGAGTATAATATTTGGGGGAGCGAGCCAATGAACCCATGAAAGCGTGTAATCTTGACTTCTTTGTCGATGATTTGAAACACATTCATGAAGGTGTTGAGTCTGGCCTGCGGAAATTATGCAAAGTCTTGAAGAAATGTTTTTAACAAAAGACCGCATGATCGATCAGTTTAAAAATGACGACGTGGCTAAAGTGAAAATGGCCGAGGAACACACAGAAAGGGAGCATGTTCTCAGAGTCAAACACCATTTTCTAAAACTGCCTTATCTCGGAACTAATTATTGTGATGAGGCCCAAATCGAATTTCTGTTGCTTACTCTGCCAAGGAGCTTCGATGGATTTTACTGTGGTTTTGTGATGAGTGATCACATGTTTACTATGGATAATCTACAAGAAGCCTTGGAGATAGTAGAGAGGCATTTAGGAAAGAAAGACGAAGTATTGGTGACCAAAAGTCTTTTCTCGAGATCTAGGCAAGTGGAAGGCAAGTGTTGGGAAATATGTATTTAGTTTTGATGGAAGTTCCAAAACAGGTTGTAATAGGACCAGTCAGGACCAAGAATGATCGATGACTTAGAATCGTAATAAGATGACCAAATTGAAATGTATAGATAGTCGATGTAAAGATAGGTCACATATTGAGGGGGAACTCAATATGTATAGGTCGTGTCGAAGTATCGGATGACCCAGAGAAGGTCGATGATCAAGACTAAGCATTAAATCGAAGACAAGAAGTCGAGAAGATCGTGAAGACAAGAAGACATCAAGACTCGGAAGAACTCAAGACTCAGATGAACTCAAGACTCGGGGATGAACTCGAAGACTCAGATAAAACCTCAAGACTCAAAGATCAAACTCAAGACTCAAAGACGATCAATACACCGAGGCTCGAGAGACACTGAAGATCAAAAGAGACCAAGACCTACTTTCAAAGAGTTCCGTGATATTGAAGCTAAGACAATGTGCAATCAAGACTCAACAAGGTAGATCGATCGGCCATTTGATCAAGTCACCACACCGTGACAATAAAAAGATACACGCATGCACAAGATTTAATCCTCTTCAAAAAGAATATCAATCGTCTAACGGGCAAATATCTAAAGTGCCGCCTCGCGAAGCCAACGAGAAAGCGACACGTGCACAAAAAGAGCTGACAATATGGGATACGACGCTGCAGATAAAAACGGCGCTAATCATGCCTAAGGCCACGCCGAAAATCGCAGCACATCACAATCATATCCTACAGCCTACCTAATATAGACGAAATTCAAATTGCTCTCCAACGGCCTTTTGATATCGGAGTCTATAAAATGGGGTCGATATTCATTTTGAAGACAGGGACCAAAAAGGACCAACAAGTGAAAACGCAAGAACAAACAAGGAGACATCGCAAAAGAAGCTAAAGCTACAGCAAATCTCCACTCAAAAGAACACTACATTTGAAGATTATTCTTAGAGTGTTCATCCCATAGTTCTTAGCAAGAAATCCTATCCACTAGCATTTTGGCTATCTAAAGCATCAGGATAGATTTCCAGTTGGAACCCTCAATCATTCTTTACCCAAACGCAAGTTAGGTCAAGTCTGTAGAGTGAGAACTCATTAAACATCTCGGCTATCCTCCTTGTAGGATATAAGTCCCGCTGGTTACGTTTGTAGAGTGGGAACTCGATAAACATCTCGGCTGTCCTGAAAAGGATATAAGTCCCGTAGGTTAAGCTTGAGTGGGAACTCGGTAAACATCTCGGCCATCCTGAAAAGGATATAAGTCCCGCAGGTTAAGTTTGTAAGAGTGGGAACTCGGTAAACATCTCGGCCATCCTGAAAAGGATATAAGTCCCTTGAGTTAAAGTAGGTTAAGGTTCCCTCATTAAGGGAAGAGTGGATGTAGGGACGGGTTTAAATCGAACCACTATAAAAAGTCTTGTGTGCATTTACTTGCTTTTCTTATCGCTTTACAAGTCACTCAACCGAAGTTTAAAGCGCATACATATTCTAAAGTTAAGATCAGTCTGCACCAAGCAACTGATCTGATCAGATTGACACTTCAGTCAACTGGTTGAAAAACTGACTTAAGAATCTGATTGATAAAACTGGTTTTTCACACGGGTAAAAACAAGCTTCCGCACCATTCAGTTAAGCTGACAGATATCAAACCGACCGCCTCGTGCACTCAAGAAGATTGAACATCACCTAAACCGATACACTAAGACTGATTGGGTAATCTGCATAGTTCACACCGATCCAAGACGAAAAGTTTTGAAGTCTATTCACCCCTCCCCTCTAGACTTCCACCCTCACAAAACCTCGTTCGGGACCTACAACTCGGTATCGAGCAAAGGGTTCTACGTAATAACCGGCTTTGAGTATCATTGATTCTTGAGGAAGAATCTTTGTGGTCATTTGAACAGATCTTGAAAAACCGTTTTTTAAAACTCATTCGTTTTCAAAATCACTCAAAGATGGATAATACCGGTATGTATGTATCATGATTTGCCTAAATTCTCAATTGATGAGTATGCAGACTGGGCTATATATATGTGCAACCATCTAGGATCGATAAGCGGCAGAATGATGGAAGTCATCGAACGAGGACCCATCATCATATACCACGATAACCCAGCAGTCGGAGGAGATCCAGACTTTTCCACGGGAAGTCTTGTGCGAAAAAGCCCAGCCTTGATGGATGCAGAGGAAAGAAAGTTGTTCACTCTAGACACAATCGCTAGGCATATAATCATGAAGACAATGGATAAAGTCACCAAAGAGAAGATAAAGTATCTCAAAACCGCAAAAGCAATGTGGGATACTCTTGCTGAGATCTGCGAAGGAAATGATCAGATCAAAGACAGCCGCCTACAAGCTGAACTGGTGAAGTTCGAAAAGTTGAAGATGTTGCCCAACTAGACCATCAACTAGCTCGATGGGAGGATCACCATGTCAGTCAATAAGCTACGAGAACTTGGTAGAGAGATGTCAGACAAAGATATCAACTACAAGATCTTAAGATCTCTCACCAAGAAATGGGACATGAAAGTCACGGTAATCAAGGATTGCCAAGACATTTCAAAAATGAAGCCAAGCAGCTTGTTCCTAAGCCTTAAAGCACACGAGTTTGACTTAATCAAAAGAGGATAAGCAGATGAAGACGAGATGCCTGCTGAAGACTCAACGTCTAAATCAGTTGCGTTTAAGGCAACCAGCAGCAGATCGAAGGCCAATCGAACTCATTGGAAACATCATAAGTCAAGGTAATAGATCGTCACTTACCAAGAAACTTGAAAGAACAAATACTCACTTTGGTAAGTATCGGAGATTCTACAAATGACTATCAAAGAAAACGGGAGGCCAACCGACAAATCACGAGAATAACCGAGATCGATGATCGAAGAGATCCAGAGAAGAAAAGAAAAGAGATGATCCGGCGGATGAGAGAAGAGATAACAGATTCGACAGGAAGAAGTTCGACATTATCGAGAAGGGAAGTCACCGACAGATCCTGCTGACGGAAGTGACTTACTTCGCGAGGAAGTTCCGTGAGATCGAGGATCATGCTTCAACTGCGAGAAACCAGTCACTACAAAGACCGAACGCCTCGACGACTCCGAGAAAGAGAAGAGAAACGGAACAAAAGAGAGCAACGCCAAAGATAGGAAAAGCCCTCGGTAGGCATATACATCCGGAATTGATGATTCCTATCCGCCTTCGAGGACTCTCGGGTACTCATCAGAGAAGACTTGTCGACAGCAAATCTTCATTGACTTCCACGAGCATGAAGATCTGATATTCTCTTCAGATGACGATGAAGTCTGCCTGATGGCCAAGGAGGACCAATCTGAGGTAACCTCCAAACCTTCTGCTTTTTCAATTTCCACACCTGCTATTATTAGCACACCTGCTGGAGAGATTGACTTGCAGCTCTACTCTGAGCAATTGCTTGATGATCTCTCTGAAGCAGTAGACACTTATACAATAGTGGAAGCTGAAAATGACAAGCTAAGGATCAGAAATAATCAGCTTGTTAAAGAGAACGCTCTCAGTAAAGCTACTGAACTGAAATCTGTTGAAACTGCTCAGAAGGTAACTGAGGAACTTAACGTTCTGAAAGTTAAATCTTTTGATCAGGAGAAACAGATCAAAGATCAGCTAGCAATCAACAAGCAGCAAGCTGATGATTTCAAAATCCTTCAAGCTAAATTTGATGAGATATTCCGACTACATGAGAGTCTTAAATCTACTGAGGATAGTCTGCGAAAGAAAATAGAGGTTTTCACAAAGTCATCTAAAACCGTTCAAGAAATGAACACCTATTTTCGAACGCCCACTAGCAAGAAGGGAATTGGGTATGAGAACCCTTCTACATCCTCAAAAGCCCCGGTTGATTCACTTCAGAAGGGTGTAATCAAACGAGTCTCTGAAAAAGATACACTAAAAGCTAAAATTGTATCTAATAAAGGAAAAAAGACCCATTTGAGCAAGTAAAGGCGGATGCCTAATCGAAGCGGAAGGGCAAAATGGACCCCAATCGATAAAGCATCGGTGAGGAATCAACGAAGAACCCGGTTCTTCCGAAGAGACCTCAACTCGATCGCCAGATTAGGTATCGAAGAGACAACCCATAAGAAGGAAATCTAATCGAGACCCAATCAAGGTCACTACCTAATAAGCAAGCTATAGGTAAACCGCAGAAGACCACCTATGCCAAAAAAGATATGAATCTTTTGATGGTAGCGATCATACCTACCCTTATAATCGAGATTTAGGTTATCTCAAGACTTTTGAGCCATTAATGGATTAAAAGAAGACAAAATATAAAGAAAAATCTCAAGTCTTCTAAGTCATCCAAGGCTCACACTAATAATCATACTAATCAGAAAGCATATAAAGAGACGTATGATTATGTTGATATGTATGGGAGACAAATTAGACCTTCTAATCTTTTGATTTTCATAGAAGTGCTTTCTGTTTGTGTGGATCCCTAAATCCACCACTAACCCCCAGGACCCAATTCCAAAGGGTACCTAAAGCCCGATTTGATTGCAGGTTCGTGTGGATCGCCAACAAAGCGAGGTGCACAAGCAACTATCTCGGTACATCGATAGTGGATGCTCAAGGCACATGATCGAAGCAAACATCTCCTTAGATCTTACAAAGAACAAGAAGGCCCACGTGTACTCTTCGGTGATGATAACTTTGGTTTTACCAAGGGATTCGGAACCTTAGAGAATGATGATGTACAAGTAACTGGAGTCTCATATGTCGAAGGATTGAAGCACAATCTACTATCAGTATCACAATTCTGCGACAACGGATTTAGCTTTGAGTTCTCGGCGACAAGTGTGCGATAAGGAATCGAGCCACTCAACAAATCTTGCTAATCGGGTTCAAGGAAAGGCACGATCTACATAAGCAGATTGAACGGTTGCCCAAAGAATACATGCTTAATTGTTAAAAGTTCTAAAAGTTGCAGTTGGCTCTGGCATAAAAGATTGAGTCATCTGAACTTCAAGACTCTTAACAAGATCGCTAGGATGTCTTTGGTTGAGGGACTTCGAATGAGATATTCTCCAAAGATCGGACATGTACGCGCATATCGGAAGGAAAACAAGTTAAAGCCTCATTCAAGGGAATACGGGACCAAAGATCCAAGAGAGTATTGCAGAATCGCTCCATATGGATCTATTCGGACCCGATTACACCGGTCGATCTCGATGGATTTAAATATACTCTTGTAATCGTGGATGATTATTCCAAGTTTACTTGGGTTGTATTCTTATACAAGAAGAAACGAGACAACGACTAAGATACCCGAATCGCTTCAAAAAAGCCGCAAAATGAGAAGGGTGTCGGCATAGTAAAGATCGACGATAAAAGGTACGAGTTCTTGAATTCCTTTATTAATGATTTTTGTAACCGAAGTTTGGTATACAACATGAAACGTCACCGCAAAGAATGCCACAACAAAATGGAGTAGCAGAAGCGGAGAAACAGAACTCTCAAGGAAGTTTCGCCGCGACTATGTTGGTGAACATGCCACACCAAGCCGTTTCTGGGCAGAAGCAATAAACACAGCATGCCATACTCAGAACAGATGTTCTCTGACTAAAACTCACTTCAAAACACCCTATGAACTGTGGAAAGACAGAAAACCTCGTGTTTCATACTTTCATGTTTTTGGGTGCAAGTGTTTCATTCACAACAATGGGAAAAGTCAGTTGAAGACTTTTGAGACCAAGTCAGATGAGGGCATATTCTTAGGATACTCCTCATCCAGCAAGGCTTTCAGAGTTTAAACAAACGAACTCTAGTTGTGGAAGAAACACCCCATGTGGTCTTTGATGAGACATCCTCTGAACAAGAGAAAGCTGCCTCAGAACAAGCCGTACCAGATCAACCTATACCTGACACGCAGAAAATGAATCAGCTAAGCATCAAGGATAAAGAACCTGAACACGTAACAATGCACATCCTAGAACTTGATCTTACTGATTCAACAGGTCAATCAGACCCAAAGGTACGCACAAATTGTCTGCTGAAGAGTTCGCATTACCGAGAGAAAGATCAATCGAAACCATCTGGTTCAGGGGGAACTTCTGAAGTTCCTATGAACATACTTCAGCACATGATGAGTCCAACATCAGCTGAGACATGTTCTTATCAAGTGGATCATAATTCCGCACCACTCCCAATCACTAGTAATGAACTATCAGAAATGGATGATGTTCTCCAAACAGACGCACATCAGAACAGAAGGACCTGGATTACCAGTCATCCAACTGATCTGATTATAGGAGGCCCATCCGATAGAGTCAAAACTAGACATCGATTGGTGAAAGTGCCATATATTGTTGTATATCCGTCTATGAAGGAACCAACTCTGATGAGGAAGTTTACAAGACGCAAGGTGGATTCTAGCCATGCAGGAGGAGCCGGAACAGGTTTGAGAGAAATCAAGTTTGGGAACCGGTGGACGGACCAACTCATCAAGACGAATTGGCACAAAGTGGGTATTCAAGAACAAGAGAGATGAGAAAAATGTCATAACGGGGAATAAGGCAAGACTTGTTGCTAAAAGGGGTATTCACAATCGAAGGAATTGATTATGATGAGACCTTTGCACCGATCCGCTTCGCCTACAAAGCCATTCATTTTTTACGGCATATCTTCCCACGAGAGGGTTCTTGTGTGTCGGATGGATGTAAAGAGTGCATTCTTAAGCGGGGTACTAGCAGAGGAAGTTTATGTCGAACAACCTCCGTGCTTTGAAAAAGGCAACCAAGTGTACCGTTTAAGGAAATCTCTTTTTCTGACTGAAACAAGCTCCTCGAGCTTGGTATGATACACTCTCGGTTCTTGATAGAGGCGGCGGGTTCACTAAAGGAATAGTGGACAAAACCTTATTCGAGAATAGAAGATGGAGAAGATATTACGATGGTTCGGATCACGTGGGCGACATTATCTTGGATCTCCCAACAAGAAGCTATGTGAGAAGTTGACAAGTTGATGCAGGAAATTTGAGATGTCCATGATGGGTCGGATGAATTACTTTCGGGATTACAAGTCAAGTGAAGTCTGAAGGAATATTCATCCGCCAGCCAATACACAAGGAATCTCTTGGCAAAGTTCGAGTTCAACACCGCAAAGGAAGCGAATTCCAATGATGACCGGATTCAAGATGGATCCAGACAAAGATGGTCAGAAAATGAATCAGAAGGAGTATAGAGCTCTAATTGGATCTCTACTATACCTGACTGCCAGCAGACCAGATATTACTTTTGCAGTAGGTGTATGTGCCAGATTTCAAGCTAATCCAATGCAAAGCCACCTAGAAGCAGCTAAGCGGATTCTCAAGTATCTGAAGGGGATCAGTAAACCTCGGTTTATTTTACCCATCGATGACAATCTAGAGCTCGATGGATATTCCGATTTGACACGGAGGTTGCAGAATCGACAGGAAGTCAACCTCAGGATCATGTAAGTTTCTGGGAAATAAACTGATCTCTTGGTTTTCGAAGAAGCGGACATCAGTTGCGACATCTACTACTGCAGCAGAATATATGGCTGCAGGAAGCTGTTGTTCCCAACTGCTTTGGCTAAGTCGGCGGTGAGGATTACAACATCGTAGCTAAGAACGCATCTATATTCTCGTGATGTAATAATCTTTATTGCAATCACTCGTAATCTCGTTCTACATACAAGATGCAAGCATGTGGATGTCAGACACCATTTTATCAAAGATCATGTTGAAAAGAAGAATATCAGGATGGAAAAGATCCATACTGACAAGCAGAAAGCTGATATCTTAACCAAGCCACTAGCTGAGATCAGATTCAGAGAGTTATGCAACGAACCAAGGCCTCTGGATCTTGGAGAAAATGCACCAGATATGGCTGAAGGATTGATCTCCAGATTCAGTTGGTTAAAAGACTAACCAAGGTTAAGTGGAATCAGTTGAGTTAGGAATCTCAACTGATCAGACGACCAGACGAGGAGCCAATCTGAAGTTCAGATAGGAGCAGATCAGAAAGTCAGAAAGGTAGCCGATCTAAAGTTCAGACAAAGGGCATATCAGTTCAAGATATATCAGATTAAGGAGGAACTGGTCAGATTGGAAGATTACTTTATAAGCCGATTAAAGCTGCAGTCAACAAACAAGTCAAGTTTAAAGCTACAGATCGCATAAGTCAGAAGAAAACAACATAGCAATGGAATAACAGAGTTTTTCATTGATAAAGACCCGGAGGTCAGATTTACAGGTTACAAGTGATATCACAAGCTACAAATGCTACATCTATCTTCAAGTGGTATTACAAGTACAAGAAGACCCGGAGGTCGATACATAAACCATCAGCCCTAAGACAACCCGAGGCAGGGAAAGAGAAAGAGAGTTCAAGGTTTGATGCTCTCATTTTCCCTTGGTCCTAGAAGAGGCGTCAGAGAGGCTTCGAGAATCCTGAGCCAATTTCAAAGCTTCGGAAGGAGGAGCAAGAGAGGCTTTGAAGGATGTCCAAGCCGGAAGCCCTCAGACGTAAAATCAACAGGACTTCCAGCTGTTAAATGAGGCACAGTGCCAAAGGTTTGGTCACAAGGACCAAATAGACACTTGTGTCGCATGCAAATATTGAGTTTGATACACTATTGTGTATATCAAACTCATGTTTTATTTCAGACTAAGTCTGTTGATGCTTATACCGTCATCTCGATAGCGCACAAGGTGCATACGGTTAGGAGAAGTGCCTTCTCATTTGCCTTAGCAGATCCGCCTCCATGGTGGTAAAGAAGCTTAACATTGATCGTATGTGAAATCTTAGATGACGACGAAAGCAGTGTGAAGGAACACACAGGGTTGATCTGAGAAGCTGATTTCATTAGAAAAGGGCTAAAGGTTCCCACCGGAAGTTTCACCGGAAATAAGGAACTCATCGGAAAATCATGAAGGATATGCTAAAGAAGATGAAATGGTTTATGATTGTGTTGTTCGCCTAACACCCCAGGCTATTTATAGAAGAAAATTAGGGGTATAAATGCAAATTTTATAGTCTCAGAAGATCTTAAGAGAAATTTGCATTGACAACGCGTTAGGAACACGCGGCTAATGGTTGGATGAGTTAACAGTGTGATTAAATCACAGCGTATCTTGCCATTATTACGGAATGTCAAATCACGCCGATTTGGGAATCGAGGCGACTTTTGGACTCCCCGAAGTAAAAGTTTTGGCAGGAGTTGACTTCAGTTAATGCGAGATGATAGAAGGAAACTGAAGGATGAAGTTTTTCAGAAAAGAGGATCAGATAAGTGGCGAAGCATTTCAAGCAAAGAATCTGATCAAATAAGCGAGATATTGTTGGGAAATGCATCAGATAAGTCAACAGAGTACCAGATCAGATCACCGTGGTAACTGATTGATTACAATATCAATCAGTCAGATACGCTCCCTTATTTATCTCTTTCTGAATATCTTTTTATGCGTTATTTATTTTAATTGATTTATTTTACACTATTCATGACGCATGCTCTGCAAAGCTTTTAATGCGGACCTGAAAATGTTTTTCAAAACGTTTTATTGCGATTTTTCGAGTCTGAAAAATGAGAAGACTGTTTTTCTCAACCGTGCGATCAAAATACCTTTTGGCCGACTAATCTCAGCCATCGATTTCAAAACACGGATACTTAAGTACTTTGGAAAGTTGTGCAAAAAGGTTTTCCCTCGTATTCTACAAAATCCAAATTTTTCTCAGAAAATCGCCTTCCACTACTTCGTCTTCTCAAAATTCTGAAAAGATCATATTCGTTTAAAATTCTCTGAGAATTACCTTCGAAATCATTTGATTCTACACTTCCGATTTCAAAATCTTTCGAATCAATTACTGGTAAATTCTTGTTAATTGCATGATCTAGATTTCTCTATGGTACCTAGGTTTACAAGTCATATTTCTGTAATCGATTTAGATCTAAACGCTTATTTGCTAAATTGATGTTGAATTCTGCTAGTTTGGATGAATTTATTGAAATATCTTACTCAAACTAAACATCAATCTGCATATCTTATAGAAATGGCACATCTTGTTTCAAGACCGGGACAAGGGAAAAAGTACTGCAATTTTGCATCGATGAAGAAAGACATCATTGATGAAAAGTACGTCGTCTTCAACATCACCTCGGATCCGGAATCATTTGGAAATTCCGGAGTGCTTAAGCGTGTGGATGGAAACGATATTGCTCTACTCATCGTAACATCGTTCACACCCATGAAGCCACAGGAGTTTCTTTTACAATCTGCAGAGGGATGAAGACAATGATGCTGACCGATTTCTTCCGTTGGCGGAATGAAAGTTCGAGTGACGAATGACGATCTCACAGAGGATATTCGGACTAACTCGAGGAAGCATCAATCCAGAGACCTACACGATCTTTGTAGAGGAGAAAAGGAGTTTCTTGAAGCCGAGTTTGTTAAGACCAAGCAAACAAGGAGAACACGCATTTAACGCCAAAGCCTCCTATCTCGAAAAAAGAAAGTATCGCCTTCTTCTTGAGATCATTCAGAAGGTGATCATGTGCTCGACTTACAGCCTTGATGCGGTCACTTCATACAAAATAAGTGTAATGGCTGCAATAATCAAGAAGGCTTCAGACATCGATTGGTTGGGTATGGTCAAAGCAAGACTTAGAAAAGACTCCGGGAAGTTTGAACTTACCCAGAGCAATGCAGTGTGCTTATCTTCGAAGTGCTCATTCTTACACAAAATCTCTATCATTCTGTCAGATAAGCTGCCACAGAATTATGAATGGAACGAGAATGGAGCAAAGATTTATCAAGCAAAGCACAAGGCCATTTTGGGCAAAGATGAGTCCCTACCTGGGCAAGCTGATGAGGATCCGACTCCTTATGTGCCCAAAACCAAGGGAGAAAAGAAAGGAAAAGATAAGGCAACTGCATCGTCTGAAGTGCAGGAAAAGGCCATTGAAGAGAAGAGGATGAAGAGGAAGGATCCGCCAAGAAACCGGGCCTTTCCACGGAAACGCATGAAGAGAGTCTCATCTCCTCCGAAAATCGCTCCAAGTTCGCCAAGAAAGAAACCGCTAGAAACGTAAGATCCGATAAAAGAAAGATCGACGAAGAGATAGCAAATCCGCCTCGAGCCAACTATCGAGAAGTCTTGGGGAAGAACAGATGATCGCAGCAGAAGGAGAGCAACTGTCGGCGACGTAAGTGGTTCAATCTGAGGAAGAATCATCATCCGATTCTTCGCTTTCTAACCAAGATCTTCCAGAGAGCAAGATCGCCAACGCCCACTTCCAAATCACCATCACCCTCCTCGTAAATCATCACCTCCACCCTCTCCCCACAAAACCTTCTCTCCTCACCATCACCTCTCGTAACAAAATCTCCCACACCACCAATCAATCTAACCCGCTCAGAAACCGAACACCCTCTACACTTTGAACACTTAACCCGAACAACAAACATCCCAATCCTCAATCCGATCTCAAGAACCCGAGAGATTCGATTTAACATGTGTCCATCTCTCATAATCCCTTCAACACCGTAATAAAGATTTTGCTTCACCGCTCCAAAGAGCCCCATCGTAAGAATAATGAAGCAACAGATCAAAAGAGTATCTATTTGGATCTATGCCCTGAATTGGATCAACATCCCGCATCCAACAAAGATAGAAGAGATAGTGTGTTCGGAGGGATATCAGATGAAGAGCATTGAAGAACTTCTGATTCTAATGACAACTCTGGGATCAGACTTCTTTGTAGACTTAGAGTTGAAATGTCTACACAATGCTGGGATTGAAAGTATTGTTGAATTAGCATCAGACGACGATATCAAATGGCTGATTCACGAAAGGTTCAGAATTGCTGATAACAGGGAGGAAACCGTTCAACCTCCTACAGATCATGAGGGAGTTGCCGATGAACCAAGAATGGGTGCTGCAGATGAGACCCAATTTGGCAAGGCTTCAACATCTAAACAGACTGCTAAAATGAGATCTAATACCCTAGATCATCACTCTAAGAAGATTCGGGATGGGATCCAGGCTGCTTTTGAAGACAAATTCGCAGCTCTCACAGCAGATCTGATGAAGCGGTTTGAAGATGAGCAAGCGAAACTAGTTGACAAGGAACGAAGTCACACTGTTGGGATGCACAATGCCATCCTTGCTGAAGTAATGCAACTAGTATACCCTCTTGCTGAGAAGCTCAAGCTCCAGTCTGACAAACTCTCAGTTCAGACAGAGATGCTCAATCAGACACAGGTACTTTTGGAGAGTGTCTGGGCATCCTTGGACAAAACCAACAATCACTTGGATATGGGTTGGAAACACTTTCTAGCTTTCTACAGAAAAGGCAAGACAGGAAATCGAAACTGCTCTCAGACGCTTCTACACACCTGCACCTTCTGCCACCGTCCAGATCACTCCTCTTGTTGTCGAGGAACTTAGAGAGGAGATCTCACGGCAATTAACAACTCTGAACCGCAAGATGTCCAACCTCTTTGATGCAACCAAAAAGGGGGAAGGAAAAGAGTCTGGAAAAGAGTCTGAAGGAAAAGAGAATACAGAAAAACAGACTCAAGAAAAAGAGAACAAAGAGAAGGAAGAAAAACAGACTCAGACACAGTTGGTAAAATTTTCATCTCTACCAAAAACCACTGTATCTAACTTGCCAGCCACTCCATCTACCGATCTCGTTGCTGAAATAAAAGAAACTGTGGAGCAACACAGTAAAGAGATCGCTGAGCAGAAAAGTACTCTTTCAGAGATTACTACCAGAGTCGACAAAATTGAAGACTTCTCTTCATCCGTTCAAAAAAGAATGGAAGCTGATGATCAGGCCAAGAGCCTTGAACTCGCTAAGAAGTTAGCTGAAGAAGAAGAACAAGATGAACTGAAGCGAGGACTCTCGAGGAGGAAGAAAGGTAAAGGCAAGATGATGAAAGCAACTGCGGAAGATCAGAGACAAGGCCAGATATTCTCCAAAAAAGTTGGGATGACTCTGAACAAGTTCAAGAGCAAACAAGACAGAGAATAAGAGAGGCCGCAATCAAGAAGCGAAGGTTAGCAGAGGCAAAAGGGGCTAAACATTGCCTACATCCGAAGGAAGAGGAAGACCGAAGTTGCAGCAGAGGAGATTGCTTGGGAAGAAAATGCCCTTCTGGCACCTGTTAAAGGCATCCTCTGTGCACGACAAGATTTGCTTCCAGAATGGGATCAGATCAGATGAGGATGGTTATGTGACGTCCACATCCTGGAGAAGATTCCAATTCATCAAGATCAGACTGAAAATGATGATGAATTTTGGAACTGGTTAGAAACAAAGTATCCAGACTTCTACCAGACAGTGATGACAGAAGGCAAGATCATGCCACTAATACCAGAAGCTCCACCCTTTGAACTACTCCTTCCACCTTTGCGTCCAGACAACAAGCTAGATCCCGTTAAATTCAAGAACATCTACTATGAAACATCCTAGAAAATAAGAGTTTGGACAAGCTAATCCATAGAAAATAAAGATGTTTGGCATCCCCAAAGAATCGCAAATGTTCAAGTACACTAATGAAAAACTTGGAATGGATGAGGATGTTTCACATATTCTGTAATACACCTATCGGAATAAAACTTTCCAAATGATTCTAAGACAATCATCTGACTCGAGGAATGTATTTATAAGATTATCTAATTTCCAAAATGTATCTGCTTTTTCCGATCAATTTTGGTAAAGTGTTTTGGTTCCACAAAAGGGGGAAATTGTTAGGAAATATGTAATTTAGTTTTGATGGAAGTTCCAAAGTCAGGGTTGTAATAGGATGACCCGGACAGAAGGTCGGATGATCTTAGAAGAATAAGATGGCCAACTAAAATGTATAGATAGTGATGTAAAGATAGGTCAAATATTGAGGGGGGAACTCAATATGTAAGACTCGAAGTATCGGAAAGAATGATCGAAGACTAAGCGCAAATCGAGAGATGAAGTCAAAAGACGGTGAAGAAGAAGACTCAAAAAGAACTCAAGACTCGGATGAACTCAAGACTCGGAAGAAAAAACTCGATGAACGAAGACGAAGATAAAACTCAAGACTCAAAGATCAAACTCAAGACTCAAGACGATCAATACACCGAGGCTCAGAGACACCAAGATCAAAAGACCAAGACCTACTTTTCAAAGCAGAAATCGTGATATTGAAGCTACAAAGACAATGTGCAATCGAAGACTCAACAAGGTAGATCGATCGCACATTTGATCAAGTCACCACACCGGTGACAATCAAAAGATACACCGGAAAAAGATTTAATCCTCTTCAAAAGGAATATCAATCGCCTAACGGGTAAATATCTAAAGTGTGCCATGGGCTGCCGAGAAAGCGACACGTGCACAAAAAAGAGTCGACAATACGGGATACGATTTGCAGCAGAAAAAATGGCGCTTAATCATGCCTACGGCCACGCCAAAAAATTGCAAAGACGTCACAATCATATCCCTGACCTACCTAATATAGCCCGAAATTCAAATTGCTCTCCAACGGTCTTTTGATTTCTGAGTCTATAAAATGGGATCAATCTTAATTTTGAAGACAGGGACCAAAAAGGACCAACAAGTGAAAAACGCAAGAACAAACAAGGAGACATCGCAAAAAAAAAGCTAAAGCTACAAAGAAATCTCCACTCAAAAGAACACTACATTTGAAGATTATTCTTAGAGTGTTCATCCCATAGTTCTTAGCAAGAAATCCTATCCACTAGCATTTTGGCTATCTAAAGCATCAGGATAGATTTCCAGTTGGAACCCTCAATCATTCTTTACCCAAACGCAAGTTAGGTCAAGTCTGTAGAGTGAGAACTCATTAAACATCTCGGCTATCCTCCTTGTAGGATATAAGTCCTATTGGTTACGTTTGTAGAGTGGGAACTCGATAAACATCTCGGCTGTCCTGAAAAGGATATAAGTCCCGTAGGTTAAGCTTGAGTGGGAACTCGGTAAACATCTCGGCCATCCTAAAAAGGATATAAGTCCCGCAGGTTGAGTTTGTAAGAGTGGGAACTCGGTAAACATCTCGGCCATCCTGAAAAGGATATAAGTCCTGCAGGTTAAAGTAGGTTAAGGTTCCCCTGTGTTAAGGGAAGAGTGGACGTAGGACGGGTTTCGTCTGAACCACTATAAAAAGTCTTGTGTGCATTTACTTGCTTTCTTATCGCTTTACACAAGTCACTCAACTGAGTTTAAACTGCATACATATTCTAAAGTTAAGATCAGTCTGCACCAAGCAACTGATCTGATTAGATTGACACTTCAGTCAACTAGTTGAAAAACTGACTTAAGAATCTGATTGATAAAACTGGTTTTTCACACGGGTAAAAACAAGCTTCCGCACCATTCAGTTAAGCTGACAGATATCAAACTGATCTGCCCTCAGGCACTCAGTAAGATTGAACATCAGTCTAAACTGATACACTAGCACTCTGATCGGGTAATCTGCAGTTCACACCTGATCCGCACGAAAAGTTTTGGAAGTTTATTCACCCCTCCCCTCTAGACTTCCACCCTCACAAAACCCGTTCGGGACCTACATCAAGTCTCAAGAAAAGGAAAGTGGTCAGAACCAAAGCAAACTCATCACTAAGAAAAGTGAGAAAAAGACGGTTAGCTGGTTGGGTGTCAAGAAAGGACCAAAAGGAATATGTTTTAATTGCGGGGAAGAAAGGACATTGGAGGTCAGCCTGTTCCAATCCCAAAAGGAAAGGAAAAGAAATGTAATCCTCACTCACTAGTTGTTGAAACTTGTTTAGCGGCGTATTCCTCCCATTTATGGGTGGTGGATACGGGATCCACTTAAGTCCATCCGTATTCTCTTATCGATTGCTGCGCATTTCGACTTTGAAATCTGGCAAATGGATGTCAAGATAGCTTTCCTTAACGGAAGTCTTGATGAAGAGATCTATATGCAACAACCCCAAGGTTTCATTGAAACAGGCCAAGAACATCTTGTTTGTAAGCTCAAGAAGTCCATTTACGGACTCAAATAGGCATCCAGAGCTTGGAACCAATGTTTTGATCATGTTATAAAGTCTTATGGGTTTGATCAAAACGAGTTTGAAAGTTGTGTGTATAAAAAGTGTGTCGGAACTGCATTGGTATTCTTAGTACTATACGTAGATGACATTCTGATCATCGGGAACGATGTGAAGGTGTTATCAGACGTAAGGGCATGGCTTTCAAAATAGTTTGATATGAAGGACTTAGGGGAAGCCGGACACATCCTTGGGATCAAGATCACTCGAGATCGCAAGAAAATGATGATAGGCTTATCGCAAGCTTCATACATAGACACTGTCATGAAACGCTTCAGCATGCAAGATTCCAAGAAAGGATTCGTACCTTTCAGACTTGGAATCCATCTATCCAAGAAAATGTCCCCTAAGACGCAAAAGGAGATAGATGACATGAAAGGCATTCCTTGTGCTTCTAATTTGGAAACCTTATGTATGCAATGTCACGAGACGAGACCGGATATCCGCTTGCCATGAGCATGATAGCAAGATATTAAAGTAACCAGGGGAAAGCGCATTGGATGACGATTAAAAAACATACGAAGTGTCCGAAAAGAACTCGGGATAGAATGTTGATTTATCGGTCGAATACTCCAATCCCCATCGGCCTACGGACTCGGATTTCCAATCGGACTTAGATTCGTAAATTATCCGCCTCGATTAGTGTGTTTCCATTTGGGAAGTGTAGCCATCAAATGGACGAGTGTGAAGCGTAAATGCATCAACGACTCAACCATGGAAGTCGGGTAAGTAGCTACTTGTGAAGCGGTGAAAGAAGAACCGATTGGGCTCTAGACCTTCTTAGTGGACTTGGATGGTGTTCGAATTTGTCTAGCAATATCCGCTATGGGCGTTTGCAAATTCAAGAGAACCAAGAGTCCACGAGTCAAACAAGCACACTAAAAGGAAAGACATCTTATACGAGAAATCGTTAAGAGATGAGATATAGATGTGGCAAAGATAGCGTCGAGGACGACCCTAGCGATTCATTCAAAAGTGGTCCGCCACGAATACATTCGAGAGACATGTGAAAGGAATGGGTGTCAAGACCATTGCTAACTGGGCTTTGAGTATAAGTGGGAGAAATTATTAGGTTCGTAGTGTAGGTGACATTAGATGTCACGGACTACGCGAGACATGTTGTAGTATATACTTAAAAGGACTTTGAGTATAAGTGGGAGATTGTTGGGATTATCTTTGGAAAGTATGCTTTTTACTTTGTATAATCAAAACTGAATTTTCGGACTTATTTTTGAAATAAATTGTTTATCATCGATGCTTTAAATATTATTGAATGTTACATATATTTCTCGAGATAACTGTTCAATAAGTCGACGTGATACATTGTAGTTAATTTAGTGATACCGGATCACGAAGATTAAATTAACGGTCCTTGTAACTAAAAGTACGTTATTCACGACCTAGATGGAAATGAACAACCCATCGTGAAAGGTTGAAGTGTAAGGCTCGAGATTGGCTTGTCTTGACCAAGAGATTGCACTAGTGCATGGTGATCGATAATTGAATAGGACCTCTGAGGAGGATAAATTCTTGAGCCCGAACAAGGAAGAATTAGACCTCGGTGGTTCGTTATTTCTTAACCTTCGTCCCTTAAATAGGATCGTGGGATTGGTAACTATTGCTTTGACTTATCATGGGTAGCGAATCAATGAGATTCAATACTTTTTATCTTGGGCAATATTATTAGTCACATGTGATTGCTAAGATTTAATCTGAAGAATCGGTGCAAGCACGCTTTGTTCGACGATTTGCCCCCTTGGGAGGTTCATAAGCTTTATCATACCAAATCTTGCAAGTGGAATTAGTTTAGGTATGGATAATAATGTTGAACCGTTCCTTGACCAAGGATAAAAGATATTAATTAACGGAAAGCTATTTCGTGGGCTGGAATTATTAATGGGCTAGATAATCTTAAACACCGGGAATTAATGACCGGGACACATTGACTGTAATATGGGTTAAGATGGATAGTGCAATATTAATTATGTAGTGGGATTAATTAATATTTATGGGCTTGAATTATATTGTGGCTCAATATTAGATATTCAAGGTCCATTAGAAGGTCCAATCTTAATTCTCCTAAAGGCCCCTTGAGTAGCCCAACAAATAGTCCAATAACTGAAAAAGGTGATTAAAATAAAATAAATATTGTTGCTTATTTTTCCTCTAAATTTTCGAAAATTATGAATTAGTTGGGAGAACCATCTAAGAACCATCTAATGAAGCACTCTCTGGCCAGTTTGCCCATTTATCTGAAGAATTTTCTGTGGCCAAGAACCATCTAAGGAGGCTGGAAGACTAACAAGATCAGTTAGCAGGAGAGATTCGATGTGTGAGCAAGGAGCAATATCACATGGACACAGCACTCTCCAAACTTCTTCCAAATTACGGTGCCAAGAAGGGGGAAAAGGAAGGTGAAGACCTCAGGAAGTTCATGGCACGTACTTTGGAGAAGAAGAAGGCCGGAAAGATCTTTGAAATGTATAACCTAGCCAAAGCCTTAAGAGAAGTCGAAGCTACTGAGAAGTTGAAGTTCGCTCAGGTGGAGAAGCCTATCTACACTCGAGTTTCTGAGCAAACCATGCTTGATGTTGCAAGAGAGAAACTGAGTGCTAGAACTAAGGTTGGAACAAGCCAGGCTGCTGCTGAATTGCCTATGAAGAGAAAAGCCTTGGGCGGTGTTCAACCTGAAAGCAAGCGTCTGCAAAAGGCTTCTAAGCCAATCAGAGAAAGTCGATTACGGATGATGAAGAAACGGAAGAATCGAAGTCTCAACCTCGGATGAAAGTCTTCAACACGAGATGCTCAAGACACTCCAAATAGAACAAGCTAAGAAAGTTGTTGCCGGTCTCGAGAGCGTCTGTGATCAGAAAGAAGATAGACGAAGAGCAGAAGCGAAGGAGTGAATTCAGAAAGTTTGCGAGCAAGAGGAAAGGGACATCAAAAGCACTAAAGTGGCCCCACGTTGATAAATGGATGCCTATCAAACTCAACGATATGTGGGAAGAAGTCAAGAGAACCTTCTGGTTCAATTATGATGTTCTCAGGGAATGGAGAGGGGAAAGCTCGGATCGAATGAAGCTTTCATTGAATATCTTCTAACCTTCTATCCAAAATATCTCCAAAATTTGGATTAACCTGAATGAATGAAGGAGAATGAGTAGATAGTAGCCCCTGGTCCATATTCCTATCCTCCTCCAAGACTTGGTAATGGCTTGGTGAATGAGAAGGCCATTACTCAAGAAATTGCTCAGTATGCTGGTCAGTTGGGTTTAACAGGGAACAGTCCGGACATTATTAAGGAGAGAAATGAGTCAAGAAGAGATTTTTGGAATGTTCGACACGGAGGTGCTGTTGATGAAGTTGAGAATGAAGCAACCTGGAGAGCGTAAGATCAAGAGCAAAAAATCAAGATCAAGATCAAGACTCGAGAAGATTCTCGTAATCTTTAAATTTTTGTCTTTTTGATTTTGTTGATAAACTCATTGTAATCAGAATGGTATACCAATCATCAATGAAGATTTATCATTATGCTCAAAAGATAATATCTCATTATCTTATTTACATGTCTTTTATTTTGATATGCCTGAATGAATGTCTCTGAACTGATAGTATGATGATATGGGGGAAATTGTTTAAGTATTTGGTAATGAACTATTTAAGAAGATTCATTACTGAAGAAATTGTTGAATAATTTAAATTGTTGGAGACTCTCTAAAATTGTTGGGAGATTCTCTGATTCAGAAATTGTTGGGAGACAACCAATCTTGTAATAGGATAAACTGAAACCTGAGTATAGGTTATATGCTTGTAACAAGATAGGTTTTGGCATCATCAAAAAGGGGGAAATTGTTGGGAGATGAATTTAATATATATGATTTTGATTAAGATCCCAAAACCCCCCGAAAGTATGACATGTTCGTAATGATCTTGATAGTTGAGTCGAGGATTCGGTTTTAGAGTATTCGGGATGTTATCGCAAAATGTATAGTCAGAGATATATATCGGGATAGGTTCAAGACTCAAGAACTCAAGATGTTTCGAAGAACCGGTTTCAAAGAGATGAAATCAAGGAATCAAGACTCAAGATTTAAGACTCAAAGATATCACCAAGATAAACTATAAAGACTCAGAAGACTCTGAAGACTCGAGGAAGATTTCAAGACACAAGATCAAGATCAAGATCGAAGATCAAGAATATGAAGGCACAAGAATTATCAAGACTCAAGAATGTAATCAACGCCAAGATAAAACTCGAATGTTCCGGAGGCAATTGAATATATCTATCTGAAGGATGCAATACTGAGAAGATCGCGATTCCTTAGTTAATAGATATTTGCCAAGACATTCAAATGCAGACAAAAGGAACTAAGTCAGAAGTATTGTTAAGGTTATATCAAACTCAGAGTTTGTAACCAAAAGAGCCGTTGATGGTGTCTACCTTCAACTGGAGACAAAAATCAAAAAGAGGAAGACAACATCGCACCATCGACAATCGACAAAGGAAAGGTCATTTGAAAAGGATGTCAGATGTACAAAAGTTCCAGACTGCAAAAAGTGAAGACCGGCTACATGAAAGGCTATTGCCTAAAACGTGTTAGGGAGGTTCAAACCCTAAATATAGCCGTTCCTCACACACCTTAAGAGGAAACTCACGAAGCTATCTCTCCAACGGATAGTTTTCAAGAGTGACCTTGGTGTATGCCTATAAATACTGGTGACCCTCTACATTGTAAGGTTACGGGAAATTTATACGCAACTCAAGAGCTCAAACTTATTCTTGCAAAAGTTAAAGCACTCGAAAAACCTAGAATTTCCCAAGTGCTTCTATATTGAAGATAGCTCACTATACTAAGCCTAGCTTGATAAGATTTATCCAAAGCTTAGTCGAGATATCCTAACCCTTTGCATTGTGCTTCATTGTAAAGGATATCTCATCCTAGTTGGAAACCAACCGAGAAACCCCAAACCCTTGAGAAGGTAGTTGGAGTGTGTTTGTTGGTGAGTAGAGTTGTAAAGAGTTAGTAAACTACACGGAGTAAAAAAAAACTCTAGAGGAGAAGTTAGTAAGCCACTGGGGTAGTCCGAAAGCTTGTTTGTGTTTGAGTAAGTAAACTACGGAGGAGTCGTAAAAACTCAAGGTCGGGTTGAGTAAGTAAACTACGTGGAGTAGTCGTAAAAACTTCGGGGCCGAAGTTGAGTAAGTAAACCACGCGAGGTAGTCGTAAAGCTCGAAGTTGATAGTGAATTTCTCCGAGGATCGAGAGAGAGTGGATGTAGGAGCTTGAGTCTCCGAACCACTATAATTGTTGTGTTCTTTATTGCTTTCCTTATATCTGTCTTAATTTGCATTGACTTGATTTTGAAAGCATACTTTTTTATCGATATTCGGTTGAAATCAATCCTTTGAAGTTGCATAAGTGAATCACGGCTTAATCACTAATTCATAAAGGGAAGGTTTTCAAAGAAAGCTTAAAACGAGTATAAACTAAAAAGGGCCAACCATTCCAAGACGATCGAGTAGCTAGAACAGATAGTTACCAAACCGAACTCTCTTCCGAGGATTGATGAAGTTAGTTATCCGATCCAAGCAACTCGGGATCTCTCGACACTCGGGACTCGGTTGGGATTATCGAGGCTTCAACGAAATTTTCGGGATCTTTGTCTCGATGAGACTTTGACTCGGAGCGATCTGTGCTTCTCAGGACCTAATCTTCAGGATTATCTGACCCAAGCTGACCTCAGTAAGAAAAAGTTTTAAAAACACTGAACACGTGTATTCCCCCCCATAAACGTGTAAGACTCGTTTGCACCTGGACCAACAAGTGGTATCAGAGCAGTGGTTCAACTTGACCACCCGCTTTGTTGACCAAAGTTTTATTTTCAAAAATACTTGTGGTCTATCTGAACTGATCTTATTTGCTGAAACTTTTTACTTTTCAAAAGATCAGATAAAAATGTCTTCTAAAAAACTTCCCATGTTCTCAGTGGAGAACTATGACCTATGGAGACTGAGAATGCATGCTCATCTGTATTCCAAATATGAGCGTATGTGGAGAGTGGTTTCTCAAGGACCATTCAAATTTACTGTGGTGAATCCCAGAGGAACAGAAGATGAGAGAATTGATCCTAGAGCAGAATTTCCTAAGTCTGATGACCAACCGACTCTGAGGGGAAAAAGTTAGTCAATCTAGACTACATTGCAAAAGACACACTATACAAAGACAATTGATGATGGTGTGATGGGAATGATCTCTCTTTAATATCTTGCTAAAGAGATTTGGGATACACTAGCTGTTATGTGCCAAGGCACAGATCATATAAAAGAGAACAAACTTTCAGTTGCAATTGGAAAGTTTGACAGTTTTGAAATGGATGATGGTGAATCAATAGACCAATTGGAAGTCAGATTCACTAGCATCATGAATGATCTAAATGCACTTGGAAAGAAATATCCACAAAGAGAAGTGGCATTGAAAATTCTTAGAGGTCTTTCTAAGAAATGGGATATACATGTTGTGGTGATTGAGAACACCAAAAACATTAGTTCAATGCCATACCAACAAGTCTTCTCTGAGCTGAAAGCCTATGAATTTGTAATTGATAAGAAATCCAAAAAGGCTGACAGCAAAGATGATTCTTCATCTAGTAAGAATGTGGCTTTAAAAGCCAAAAATAAAACCTGTAAAACTAGAGAGTCTGAGAACCCCCATGCCAAAAATCAGGATGAGCTTGAGGAAAAGCTAGCACTGATGGCAAGAAGGTTTGACAGACTTAATAGTAGATTTGGAAAATACAAAAACTATTACAGGAACCACAGGTACCAGAAGAAACCTGAGGACAGATCAACTGAGAAGAAGAAGGACCTGAAAGCTGAAGGATCTTCATCCAGAAAAAAGGACTCCAAGTCCAAAGAAGAAAGTGATCAGGATGATGATACCAACAGATACTATAATTGCCAGAAGAAAGGTCACTTCCAGTATGATTGTCCAGATTTGAGTGCTAAGGAGAGAAGAGAAAGTCAAGTTAAAAGAGACAAGAAGTTCTCTAGCAAAAAGGCCATGGTTGCAGAAGAAGAACACTCTGAGGAGGGATCTAGCTCTTCAGATGAGATATTCTCAGACAGTGAAAGTGATGACATCTGTGTGATGGCCATTGAGGAGGTAAACTCTTATTTCTCTGTTGTTGCTCCTACACTAGCACAAGAGTTTTCAAGTTCCACTGAAAACAGTCATTTTGACCTGATGGATTCTTTTGAGAATCTGATGAAAGACTATGCTGTTTTGCAAGGACTGCTAAATAGAACTCAAGAGCGGAATAAGGAACTGAAAGCTAAAAATCTAAAATGGAAAGACTCTAGCAATATGAAATCACTTCTCAATTAATGGGAGCTCTTGATGAACTGGATGTTACGAAAAAGTACAACTCTCGAGAGAAAAAGAGAAGTTGATAATGACCCTAATCGAAAAAGCTAGAGAAATTCACCAAGAGATTCAGTTAATCAGGACTAAGTTCAATGACCTCTCTGAGAAGCATGAAACTCTACAGAACTGTGAGGATAGTGCACAGAAGAAGTTAACTCTATTGAATAAAGCATCTAATGTAATAGATGAAATTGAGTTACCAGAGATCCGCCACTATAAAAAACTGGATTGGGATTTATTCAAAGGGAACCTCACAAGGTCATCCGAATCTTTGCATCAAGTAGCAAGAAGACTATCTTTGTAAAACCAGTGGCACCTACACTTCAAACTGAAGTAATGCCCAAGGTTGTAGACAAGGGAAAAGGACCTATGGTCTCAGTAAAACTGAATGATCAGGTTAGAAAGCCCAAACCTCAGGTAAAGGCTAGAAAAAGCGGTCCCACCGAAAGTTTCGTGCAAGTACTTCAAAGCCTCAAAGGCTAAGAATGCAAACACGAAAGGCTTCACATTGAACCATCGGAGGAATCCTCGGGATGAGAAACACTCGATGAGAGACATTCTCAATGAAGAGACGAAGTCCTCAAGATGTCTGAGATAAACCGAACCCCACTTGCCTAAGTGTAAAGGTTATCTGAACCCGAGTCATCAAAGATTTAGACCGGCTGCACAAAAGCCAAAGCAAAAGAACAGAAGGCCTGAACCAAAGAAGAATTCAAAAGCCCATGTTCATGCTAAAGCTAGCACACATACACAGAAAACTGCTAAGGCACCCAAAGTAGTAGATGTGTATGTTGATGTTTATGGAAGACAAATTAGCCACTCTAAAGTGATTAGAGTTGTCAGGCAGATTTGGATTCCAAAAGGTACATCTAACCTTGTAGGACCCTACACAAATTGGGTACCTAAGAATTGATATGTTTTCGGGGAGGAAAAAAGGGCATCGAATCGACTAAAGATCACATGACACCGATGAGCGAGAGATGAAAAAAAGCTCTCGATATATGGTATCTTGACGGTGGATGTTCAAGACATATGATGAGGATACAAGAAGATACTCGGTGACTATGTTGAACAAAGAGGCCCACAGATCACTTTGGAGATAACTCAAGGGACATTGAAGGATATGGAACCTTGGAAATCGACTTCGATTCATATCCATGGTGTTTCATATGTATCGGATTGAAGCATAATTTGCTTTCAATAAGCCAATTACGTGATAAGGGTTTTAATGTTGAGTTCTCTAAGAACTTATGTTATGTGAAAGATGATACATCACAGAAAGTATTACTGACTGGTACAAGAAAAGGAAATGTGTATCTTGCTGATTGGAGTTCAACTCCTAAAGATACATGTTTAGTTGTTAAAAGTTCCACGAGACACCCGGTTGGTTATGGCACAAAAGAATGAATCACCTAAATTTCAAAACCCCGAACAAGCTTGCAAGATTAGCTCTTGTGAGAGGGTTGCCTAATGAAGTGTTCAGTAAGGAACATATTTGTGATGCTTGCGTAAAAGGAAAACAAGTTAAAGCATCATTTAAAAGCAAAGTTGAGGTTTCTCTTGAAAGAATACTTGCCATCGTGATATGGATTTTTTGGTCCTATAACACCAAAGTGAGCACTAATGGCGGGAAATACACATTGGTAGTAGTTGATGACTACTCAAGATATACTTGGGTCATATTCTTTTCAAGAAGAAAGAGACTCGAGATAAAAATTTGCGAGAATTCTTGAAAAGGCTCAATATTGAGAAAAAATCGAGTGTGGTCAAAATCGGATCGACAAAGGAACCGAAGTTTATAAATCATATCATATCGATTATTATGCGAAAATGGAATTTCACATGAAACATCATTTGCAAGGACCCCTCAACAAAATGGTGTTCTTTGAAAGAAGAACAGGACTACGAAAAAAGAAGTTCGCAAGGACAATGATATTTGGCCGATATTCTAAAAGATTTTGAAAGTCATCAACCTTTGCATGCTTTACTCTCGGAAACAGATTCATCTTGACCAAGAGTCAAAGCAAAACACCCTATGAGCTTTGGAATGAAAGGAAGCCTCTTGTTTTTTTTTTCTTCGTGTGTTTGGTTGCAAGTGTTTCATAATAATAATGGTAAAGATCAGTTGAAAACATTTGATAGTAAAAGGCGATGAAGGAATATTCTTGGATATTCAAGTCGATAAAAGCTTTCGAGTTTACAACCTGTAGGACTCTTATTGTGGAGGAAACACCTCATGTTGTTTTTGATGAATCTACTTGTGTTCGGAAGAAACAGAACATGATGCAGATGAACTGACTAAGAGGATCACCAGATTAAGCCCAAAGCAGAAAGATAAATCATCCATTGAACACGAAAAGAAAGAAGTCGGTCACAACCTATGATTGGAGTGACTCGGACTCGAGATAAAGAAGTTGAGGATGGAACTCGGGATGGTGAGACTCGGGAAAACCAACACTCCAAAAGGTGACCAATCCGAGCAGACACCGATTCGAGACTCGGGTATGTGATGCCAATGAAGATGTGGTCACAAAGAGGCAAATTTCGAATCTATCAACCAAAGGGGAACAAATATCTCGACATAATGTTCAATAGAATTTCCCCGAGGAAGATGATTCCTTTCTCCTTTTTTCTGTTGTTCCCCGAAGTTTCTTGATTTAAGCGAACCTAACATTTCAAATGTTGAGGATACTATTGAAGGGGAACATCAAGAAGGAAATGGTTAGATAGTCATCCTACAAGTCGATTGTGGGTGATCTAAGCGAAGGTGTTAAAACAAGAAGGTTCCATGGTGAGAGTGCACTATTATTAACGCTTTCCTATCGGAGAATGAACTCTTTGAGATTGGTGAAGCTCTACAAGATTCTCATTGGATTCTTTGCTATGCAAGATGAGCTAAATCAATTCTCAAGGAATGAAGTATGGAGAATTTGGTAGATAGACGAAAGGCACAATGTCATTGGAACCAAGTGGGTTTTCAAGAATAAAAGAGATGAAAACAACAACATTGTGAGAAACAAAGGCAAGGCTAGTTGCACAAGGTTATTCCCAAGAAGAAGGCTTGGATTATGATGAAACCTTTGCACTGTTGCAAGACTAGAAGCCATCGAGTTGTTTCTTGCATATGCTGCCCACATGAAGTTCGATCTATCAAATGGATGTGAAAAGTGCATTTAACGAGCGGTGTGCTTAAAGAAGAGGTTTATGTGGAACAACCTCCACGGTTTCAAAACAGAATGACCAAGTTTACAGTGCTCGGAAAAAGCTTTGTATGGTCTCAAGCAAGCACCCCGAGCATGGTATGATACTCTTTCTCGGGTTTCTTCTTGACCATGGTTTTGTCAAAGGAACTGTTGATAGAACTCTGTTCGGGGATAGAGGATGGGGAAGATATCTTACTAGTTCAGGATATATGTTGATGACATCATTTTTGGATCTCCAAACCATCAGTTGTGTGAAAAGTTTTCAACACTGATGAAAGGCAAGTTTGAGATGTCAATGATGGGAGAGATGAATTTCTTTCTAGGTCTTCAAGTGAAACAATCAAAGGAATGCATATTCATCAACCAAGCAAAGTACACCGAGATCCGATTGCCAAATATGGTGTCTGAGAATTGCAATGCGTTAGGATTCCCATGAATACTAACTACAAGATGGATCCGATTTCGAAGGCAAATCAGTGAGTCATACTGATTATAGAGGAATCATTGGATCATTGCTCTATCTTACAACAAGTAGGCCGGATATAACATTTGCTGTTGGGATATGTGCAAGATACCAAGCTAATCCTAAGGCTAGTCACATGGAGGTCGCCAAAAAAAGATCTTGAGGTATCTTAAAGGCCGCGATGAATAGAGGATTGTGGTATCGGTGATGATAACCTTGAATTAACCCGGTTACTCGGATGCCGATTATGGAGGTTGCGGGATTGGGGAAGTCCACTACTGGGGAACTTGTCAATTTCTAGGATGTGGTGATATCTTGGTTTTGAAGAAGCAGGACCTCGATAGCAACCAAGATCTTCTTGAAGTTGAATGGTGGGTAGGAAGGAAATTTGTTGTGCTCGATTCTTTGGCTCAGACAACAATTAAGGGATTATAAAGTTGTAGCCAATGAAGTACCAATATTTTGTGACAATAATAGTGCCATTGCTATTTCACAAAAATCCGGTATTACACACCGATGCAAGCATGTGGATATCGACATCACTTCATGAGAGATCATGTCGAGAAGAAGGACATAAGGATGGAGAAAATTCATCTTTGCTAATAGAGAAAGTGATATCTTGACTAAACCTTTAATTTGAATCAAGATTTCAGGAACTTTCAGTTGAATTAGGGATGTTAGAACCAGGTGTATAGAGTTAAATCTGAAAAATTGAAGATTTTCAGATGCATGAAGTTTTCTCAGAATTCTACTGAGAAGCTCGGGATAAAATGGAAATACTTAATCGAGTCTCGAAACTTCAGTTCTTGAAGGTCAAGACTTCAAGAAGATATCTTGAACCCATTCAAGATTTTCGATATTATCTTGACATTTTATCAAGGTCGATTACTCGAAAAAGACTGATAGAGGGAAAATTAGTCTGAAGAAGTAATGACTCATGCGACTCATTTATTGCTTAAGTAAAGCTCAGTAATCATTCGCAATAAATACAAAACACCTGAGGAATATTTTTTTTTGGGCGGGATCGTTTTAAATTCCGAAGAAGGTCAACAGTCATTTAATGCTCTGCTACATTAATGACCAATGAGGATGTTTTGGCGGCTTACTTTTCGGAGATCGTCGGTTCGTATACCCGATTAATCGGAGATTAATCTCAACGGTTTTTTTTCACCTAACCAACGCGATTTCCCACGATCTCGAAGCTATTTATACCCCAATAAGCCATTCAAGCCAAAATTTTATCAAACCCTTCGTTCCCAAATCCTCTGCAAATAAATCCCTTTTTGCCCAGAAAATCTCAAACCCTAAACCTTCATTTCTCCAATCAATCTCTAAAATGGCCCCAACTTTGTTCGAGAGATTAGCCGAAATCAACAAGCCGTGGTACGAGTTCGTTGTCTCACTCGAAAGCACAACCAACTCAAAGCCAGAAGAGTAGGCTCTGCATATGATTCGACTGGCTAAACTCACCCATCTAAATCAAAGCCCGACCAGATCAAGAGTTTACGAAAGAGGTAATCGAATTCATCTATAATCTGGAGATAGATGAAGAGGATGGTTTACATTCTAAGATTACTGTATCACATTTAGAGCGGTCGTCCAAATACATTAATTTTGAGAGGGATTTGTATATAGTTCCAAAAAATCTGAATGATGTTTTTGAGCTCTGTGATAGAGGAGAGGATCCTGCGATGTATATGACAGGTAGAGAGCAGGAGTACTTAGATAGGATTGCTGAGAATCCTGTGAAGTTTGAGGCGACACTGCATAAAAGGCACCTGAAGCCACAATATCGTGTTTTGATGGATATTGTGAGCAAGTGCATCATGAGTCTTGCGGGGAGTTTTGAGCAGATCAGTACCCCGAAGCTCAGATTGATGGCGGCGATCGAGGCCTCACCCACCACTGACTTCAACTGGCTGAAATTCCTGATTCAGATGGTGAGTGAGCAGACCAAAGTTTTGAAGAAGGTTGACGGGGCGATCTCAATCAAAGGCAAGATCCACCATGCCACCAAAATTGATTATATTTTGGAGATGTGCAGAGAGGAGGAGGATATCTTCGCCAATTCGACCTCATTCCCTAAATCCAAAATTCTCTTTAAGCCCATTGCTGCAAAGAAGCAGGCCATCAGGGGGAAGAGAGAAAAGAAAGCAGAATCACCGGTTGCAGCTGCTGAGAAAAAGACTCAACAAACCAGGGGGGAGGTTTTGTTGGAAGCAAAGATGGAGCAGGGAGCAAAAATAATGAAGCAGAAGAACCTTGCCCCAAAGCGCAGAAGATTGGTGGTTCTCACCGATGAAGATGGCAGTGATTCTGAGGAGATTCAACCTGAGGGCCAAACCGCTCAGAGTTCGCCATTGCAAGTTTTGGCTCAGGTTATCTCCAAGGCACAAGACCAGACTGAGGAGCAGGTCTTCTCTGAGGTGCTTGAGACATCTCTAAGTTCAGATAAAATTTCTCAGGAAATTTTCAAAGGAACTCGGGCCTCGAGAGATTCCCTATTGAAAAAGTGCAGAAAGAAGTTAAGAGTCAACTCGGACTAATTTGAGGATCTGACAGCTCGGGCCTCGTAACCCACTCGGATGCAAACCGAGGACTCGATCGCGACAACCTTCGAGAGGTCGCCGAGACTCGGGAGCGTAATATTCTTGATGAGCTCTGGGATCTACTTTTGATCCTCGCCAGGCTTCAAATCAACCGCAGAGAGCCCGAGATGGAAGAAGGGCGAGGTCAAGAAGGCGAGTGGAGGAGCAAGGGGAACGGTTCATTCTTGACCGCTACCCCGAAGCTCAAATTTCATACCCCGATCCGCAAGATGTTTTCTTCAGATTAGGACAATTGTGTTCATCCTCAATCGGACTCTTTCCGAGATGCTTGATATTCTTTGCATTCGGGGAGGAAGATCGGTGGAATGAGAAGACAACCTTTCCGATCGACTTCCTCGGGGTTCGATGACAAAGCTCGGGATGAAAAACTCCGATTTTGATGAGCTGGTTCAGAGGAAGTTAGCTGAGAGGAGAGCGACTGAAGTTGTTGCCCCAAGCAGCGGAGACAAATCTCAAGATGGAGATGGGGACCAACAGGGAGATGCTGAGGATCAGTCTCAGATGGAAAAGGAGACTTCATTCTTCGATCAACCCGAAATTGGTCAACCTCGGTTGGAGATCGGAGCTCGGGATGAAGTTGAAGCTCAGTGCGAGCCGACCCTCGGGTTGTACCGAACCGCAGATGATCGACAAAGACAGAGGCTGAAGGTTCCTGAGATTGATCTCACTCCCTTGATGGAGAAACTTGAGAAGGTTGAGCCAATGATGATCAAGATTACTCGAATGGAAGAAACATTGGCCAATCAAGCTCAGAAGATGGAAAGTCTTAGTCCTCTTGAGTGGTGCTAATCCAAAACACTCGACCTCCGCAGATGACCTCCATGGAAGAAAAATTTGGATGAAAACCTGGGAGTCAAGGCCGAGCTCGATCTTTGAAATGAAACAAGCACCGAGAGTCAACCGCATTTCTAGAGGTGAAATTGGCGAGAGAGAGAAATGAAGTAATGATAAAATCTGTTGTTGAGGAAATGAGCTCAATGCTCATGACCAAGATGACAGAGATGTTCAAAGAAGCACTCTCTGGACAGTTTGCCCATTTATCTGAAGAATTTTCTGTGGCCAAGAACCATCTAAGGAGGCTGGAAGACTAACAAGATCGATTAGCGGGGAGAGATTCATTTGTGTGAGCAAGGAGCAATATCACATGGACCACAAGACTCTCCAGACTTCTTCCAAATTACGGTGCCAAGAAGGGGGAAAAGGAAGGTGAAGACCTCAGGAAGTTCATGGCACGTACTTTGGAGAAGAAGGCTCGGAAAGATGCTGAAATGTATAACCTAGCCAAAGCCTTAAGAGAAGTCGAAGCTACTGAGAAGTTGAAGTTCGCTCAGGTGGAGAAGCCTATCTACACTCGAGTTTCTGAGCAAACCATGCTTGATGTTGCAAGAGAGAAACTGAGTGCTAGAACTAAGGTTGGAACAAGCCAGGCTGCTGCTGAATTGCCTATGAAGAGAAAAGCCTTGGGCGGTGTTCAACCTGAAAGCAAGCGTGCAAAGGCTTCTAAGCCAATCCAGAGAAAGCTGATTCTGGATGATGAAGAAACGGAAGAATCTGAGTCTCAACCTCAGATGAAAGTCTTCAACACGAGAGATGCTCTGAAGACACTCCAAATAGAACAAGCTAAGAAAGTTGTTGCTTCGGTCTCAGGAGCGTCTGTGATCAGAAAGAAGATAGACGAAGAGCAGAAGCGAAGGAGTGAATTCAGGAAGTTTGCGAGCAAGAGGAAAGGGACATCAAAAGCACTAAAGTGGCCCCACGTTGATAAATGGATGCCTATCAAACTCAACGATATGTGGGAAGAAGTCAAGAGAACCTTCTGGTTCAATTATGATGTTCTCAGGGAATGGAGAGGGGAAAGCTCAGATCAGAATGAAGCTTTCATTGAATATCTTCTAACCTTCTATCCAAAATATCTCCAAGGCTGGATTAACCTTGCGAATGAAGGAGGAGTACAGATAGTAGCCCCTGGTCCATATTCCTATCCTCCTCCAAGACTTGGTAATGGCTTGGTGAATGAGAAGGCCATTACTCAAGAAATTGCTCAGTATGCTGGTCAGTTGGGTTTAACAGGGAACAGTCCGGACATTATTAAGGAGAGAAATGAGCTGAAGAAGAGATTTTTCGGAATGTTCGACCTGGAAGTGCCCGCTGATGAAGTTGAGAATGAAGCAAACTGGAGAGCAGAAGACTGAAGAGCAAAATCTGAAGACTGAAGACTGAAGACTCAGAAGATTCTGTAATCTTTAAATTTTTGTCTTTTTGATTTTGTTGATAAACTCATTGTAATCTGTAATGGTATACCAATCATCAATGAAGATTTATCATTATGCTCAAAAGATAATATCTCATTATCTTATTTACATGTCTTTTATTTTGATATGCCTGAATGAATGTCTCTGAACTGATTGTATGATGATATGGGGGAAATTGTTTAAGTATTTGGTAATGAACTATTTAAGAAGATTCATTACTGAAGAAATTGTTGAATGATTTAAATTGTTGGAGACTCTCTAAAATTGTTGGGAGATTCTCTGATTCAGAAATTGTTGGGAGACAACCAATCTTGTAATAGGATAAACTGAAACCTGAGTATAGGTTATATGCTTGTAACAAGATAGGTTTTGGCATCATCAAAAAGGGGGAAATTGTTAGGAGATGAATTTAATATATATGATTTTGATTAAGATCCCAAAACCCCTGAGTATGACATGTTCAGAATGATCTTGATAGTTGAGTCAGGATTCAGTTTTAGAGTATTCAGGATGTTATCTGCAAAATGTATAGTCAGCAGATATAGATCGAGGATAGGTTCAAGACTCGAAGAACTCGATATGTTTTGAAGAAATCAAGTTTCAAGATGAAATCAAGGAATCAAGACTCAAAGACGAAGAGACTCAAAAGATATCGGTCCAAGATAAACTATAAAGACTCAGAAGACTCTGAAGACTCTGAAGATTCTGAAGACACAAGATCAAGATCGAAGATCAAGAATATCGGGGCACGAATTATCAAGACTCAAGAATGTAATTGAACGCCCGAGATAAACTCGAATGTTCCGAGGCATTGAATATATCTATCCAAGGATGCAACATCGAGAAGATCGCGATTCCTTAGTTAATAGATATTTGCCAAGACATTCAAATGCGCATAAAAAGGAACTAAGTCGAAGTATTGTTAAGGTTATATCAAACTCGTAGTTTGTAACCAAAAAAGAGCTATTGAAGGTGTCTTACCTTCAACAAAAGTCAAAAGAGGAAGACAATACCCATATCGACATCGACAAAGGATGTGTCGTTTAAAAGGATGTCGATGTACAAAAGTTCGCATCGCAAAAAGTGAAGACCGGCTACATGAAAGGCTATTGCCTAAAACGTGTTAGGGAGGTTCAAACCCTAAATATAGTCGTTCCTCACACACCTTAAGAGGAAACTCACGAAGCTATCTCTCCAACGGATAGTTTTCAAGAGTGACCTTGGTGTATGCCTATAAATACTGGTGACCCTCTACATTGTAAGGTTACGGAAATTTATACATAACTCAAGAGCTCAAACTTATTCTTGCAAAAGTTAAAGCACTCGAAAAACCTAGAATTTCCCAAGTGCTTCTATATTGAAGAGAGCCCACTATACTAAGCCTAGCTTGATAAGATTTATCCAAAGCTTAGTCGAGATATCCTAACCCTTTGCATTGTGCTTCATTGTAAAGGATATCTCATCCTAGTTGGAAACCAACCGAGAAACCCCAAACCCTTGAGAAGGTAGTTGGAGTATGTTTGTTGGTGAGTAGAGTTGTAAAGAGTTAGTAAACTACGCGGAGTAGTCGAGAAAACTCTAGAGGAGAAGTTAGTAAGCTCTGAGGGTAGTCCGAAAGCTTGTTTGTGTTTGAGTAAGTAAACTACGGAGGTAGTCGTAAAACTCAAGGTCGGGTTGAGTAAGTAAACTACGTGGAGTAGTCAAAAAACTCAGGGTCGAGTTGAGTAAGTAAACTACGCGAGGTAGTCAGAAAGCTCAGAAGTTGATAGTGAATTTCTCTGAGGATCAGAGAGAGTGGATGTAGGAGCTTGAGTCTCTGAACCACTATAATTGTTGTGTTCTTTATTGCTTTCTTTATCTGTGCTCTATTTGCATTGACTTGATTTTGAAAGCATATTTTTACCGATATTGGGTTGGAATCAATCCTTTGAAGTTGCATAAGTGAATCACGACTTAATCACTAATTCATAAAGGAAGGTTTTCAAAGAAAGCTTAAAACGAGTATAAACTAAAGGCCAACCATTCCGCACGACTGAGTAGCTAGAACAGATAGTTACCAAACTGAACTCTCTTATGAGGATTCAGTAAGTTAGTTATCTGATCCAAGCAACTCGGGATCTCGACTTTTCGAGGACTCGGTTGGGATTATCTCGAGGCTTCGAAAGAAATTTCGGGATCACTGTCTCGAAGAGACTTTGACTCAGAGCGATCTGTGCTTCTCGGGACCTAATCTTGAGGATTATCGACCCCAAGCCGACCTCGAAGAAAAAAGTTTTAAAAACACTGAACACGTGTATTCCCCCCCCCATACACGTGTAAGACTCGTTTGCACCGGGACCAACAAAAGTCTTTTCCCACATTGGTTTTCTACTGAAAAAAATCGACCACCTCTCTCCTATAAATAGGGGATGATTCTTTCATTCCCAAGTGCAATTCCATGTGCTGGAAAAATTAGCAAATCCACATAAGTGGTGCAACAAAGTTTATTTTTTCCTTTTTGTTAATTGTTCGACAAGTGTCCTTCCACCGGATAGTTGAGCAAGGGCTAAGGGAATACTTGGGAAGTCCTTTTGGTTAGTCCGTCCAACCGAATTCACCGCCATTTCAGAGAATGCGTTCACGTAAACCCGTAGATTCCGCATGCGTAGGTTTTACGTGGCTTATTATATGCATGATATGTTGTTGTAATTATTATTTGAATTAATATAGGATTAATTCATGCTAGTAATAATTAAAGAATTAAATTTTTATTTAAATATTCACCCCGAATAGATCTGTGCAACCTATTCCCCAACAGTATATGGGCCACATAATTTCTAAAGATGGAGTTGCCACTGATCCAGGAAAGATTGAGTGTATGGTTCAATGGTCAAAACCACAAACCATTAAACAATTAAGGGGTTTCTTGGGCTTAACAGGGTATTACAGGAAATTTGTGAAGGGATATGGTTTCATCAGCAAACCACTCACTTCTTTACTCAAGAAGGACATTTTCAAATGGAACTCTGAGGCAGACCTAGCTTTTCAGAAATTGAAGGAAGCCATGGTGAGTGTCCCAGTGCTAGCATTACCTGATTTCACAAAGAGATTTGTGGTGGAAACTGATGCTAGTGGGAAAGGAATTGGAGTTGTACTCATGCAAGAAGGAAAGCCCATTGCTTACATGAGTAAGTCCTTGTGTCCAAGGAATCAAGCACTCTCTGTCTATGAGAGGGAGTTTTTTTGGCAAAGATTAATGGCCATTGAGAAGTGGAAACACTATTTGCAAGGTCAGAAATTCACTATAAAGACTGACCAACAATCCCTTAAACACCTTCTGGACCAAAAGGTGGTAACTCCACTACAACAAAGATGGATTACTAAGTTGTTGGGCCTTGACTATGAGATTTTGTATAAAAATGGGAGTGAGAAAAAGTCACGGTGATGACTATCCGAAGGGAGAAACGGTTGTTACGCTATAACTACAATGGTCCCAACCTGGTTGGATCAGTCCCGCTAAGTTACAATCGATGATGGTTACATTGAGGAAATCATCAAAGCCAAAGGTCTTGATCCTAATACTTATCCCCTATTTGGTTCACTAATGGTATTTTGAGATATAAAAAGAATTTGGTTGTGGGTAGCAATAGTGGATTAAGAGATTTAATCCTTTCTGAGATGCACTCCACACCCTATGGAGGGCATTCTGGGGTTACAGGAACTTATCAGAGGCTTAAGAGGATGTTTTTTTGGCCTAATATGAAAGGTGATGTGTTGATGTGGGTCAAGAGGTGTGAAGTATGTGCAAAAATAAGTCAAGCCTGTGTTTATACCCGGCCTCCTACAACCCTTACCCATTCCGGAGAGCAAGCATGGTCACATATCTCTATGGATTTCATAGAGGGGCTTCCTAACTCTTGGGGAAAGAATGTGATATGGGTGATAGTGGACAGATTCACTAAATATTCACATTTTATAGCCCTATCACATCCATATACTGCTACTTCTTTAGCTAAGGTGTTTTTGGATGTTGTCTATAAGCTGCATGGGTTACCAGCTAGTATAGTGAGTGACAGGGACAAAATATTTACTAGTTGTTTTTGGAAGGAACTATTTAAGTTGGTGGGAACTCAATTACACCTAAGTTCATCTTATCACCCCCAATCTGATGGACATCTGAGAGGGTAAATCAATGTCTGGAGCAGTACTTGAGGTGTTTAGTAAGTGACAACCCTAAGCAGTGGTTGAAGTGACTACCTATGGCAGAGTACTAGTACAACACAAATTATCATTCAAGTCTGAAGATGACACCTTTTGAGGCTCTCTACGGGTATACTCCTACAGGATTTACTTATGGGCCATATTTGGATTCAACAAATGAGGAGGTTACAGATCTGCTTACTCACAGACAACACATAATACAGCAAGTCAAGGCTAATCTAATCAAAGCACAGAATCGCATGAAGGTACAAGCAGACAAGCATAGACAAGGGAGGATTTTTGAGGTAGGAGACCAAGTTTTTATCAAACTTCAACCCTTTCGGCAGAATTCCATTCAATACCGAAAGAATTTGAAGTTGTCATCAAAATACTTTGGGCCCTATACTATCCTGCAAAGGGTGGGGAGTGTGGCTTACAAGTTAGATCTACCAATTGGGTCAAAGATTCATCCCATCTTCCATGTTTCTTTACTCAAGAAACACATAGGGGTTAAGTATGTACCTTCACAGAGTCTTCCAGATGTTGATAGCAACGACCTCTTCGCGATCCAGCCCTACTATGTCACAGAACAACGTCGATACATGGAAAATGGAAGGGAGATAGATCAGGTTTTTGTCTATTGGGTTACCGAAGACTGGAAAATTGATTCGTGGGAAGATACCGCCTTTGTTCTGCGAAATTTTCCTTCACTCCATCCTTGGGGACAAGGATCTTCCGTTGGAGGGAGTATTGTTGCGAGACCAGAGAGAAACGTGAAGAATAGTGAGATAGGAACGAAAGGGGAGTTAAAATTGGGGTTTCCTTTATCAGTGGGAAAGAGAGGTTCAGAATATATTTATCTGAACGAGGAACCTGGGGCTCAGGATGCACCTGAGCCAAATTATCTGAGCGAGGAACCTGAGGATCAGGATACACCTGAGTCAAATTATCTGAATGTGGAACCTGAAGCTCAGGATACACCTGAGTCAAATTATCTGAATGAGGAACCTGAGGTTCAGGATGCGCCTGAGGTTAATTATCTGAACGAGGAACCTGAGGCTCAGGATGCACCTGAGCCAAATTCACCTGAGCGGTTTATCTGAATGAGGAAATGTTTGGGCTTCTCACAAATGGGCCCAAACATTTAGAATGATCTGGAAGATCCATTATCTATTTTAGATTCTGCATTTTAATTACCTAAGGAATATCCATCTGTGTGTGGACCCCACTGTTAGTTACAAATACGGCCTCTGGCCGATGAATGAGATATCAGAAAATTTGCATCATTCTCTCTCTTCTAACTACCTCTCTTCTTATCTAATTCTCTCTCTCCCAAATTCTTCAAATCTTCATCTTGTTCTACCAGTAATTATTCCAGAAAATCTAAAAACACATTACAAACATACCAAAAAAATATAAAAAACGTAACATATTTATATTGTAATTAATTAAAAAATATTTAAAACGTTTGGTATTATAACTAATGTAAAATTAATGGATAGATAAAAATGAGACAGGTATTAAAAATTACATACGTTGTTAAATAAACAAAACTTGCTATAAAACTAATGAAAATATTGAGTATTGAAATAGTAGAGAAAGTAGAAAAATAGGCAACGTTTGTTGACCCAATTCGTCACGAGGACTACGTCTGGGGGCGACCAAGTCAAGAGAGTTTCAATATAGTTTTCGTATACAAATAAAGGTGTCATGACCCCTATTTATAGGAGACTCGTGCATGAATGTACATAATGACAATTTATTAGGATAATTAAAAGAAAATAAAGAGTCCTACATCATTGCTTGTAACTCCCATTGAAATACTTTTGTAACCTCCAAGGACATTCACACATTATTTCATCACACTCCCCCTTGGATGTCCGTTATTATGTCTCTTAAAAAAAACATTATTAGGGAAACCCCAGTGGGACAAAAGATAGTGAAGGGAAAAGAGTACATATTACATAGTGTATTAATTCTCCTCCTGATTTAAATATCATTTGAGACCTTTTAACTGACATATTTGGATATGCTTTATAAATTCTCAAATGTTGCAGTCGGTTATGCCTTGATAAATAAATTTACTAAATATATCACTTGATCGGATTTATTGCACATCAATTTCATCGTTCTTTTGTAACTCATGAAAAGAGTATAGAAAAATACCGGTGAAATATATTTCATTTTGTACAATTGGCAAGATATATTAATCCACCAATTATACTGAATATGGTACTTCATGACCAAGTACAGTATAATTAGCAAGATATATTAATCCACCAATTATACTGAGATATGGTACTTCAGGACTAGTATCTCTTCACTTTTCTTTCACGATCTAAAAGGATTTGTATTAGGATCAAACATCCGGAAGACAGTGGATGTGCATTTTTCATTTAAAGTTGTTTTAATACCTTTTGGGAATACGCAAATTGATGGACAAATATTTCGTAATCTAGATGTCCAATTTATAAACTAAGGCAAAACTTAATAATTGCATAATCTTTGATCTCAAATTATTGTTTTTAGTATGTAAATGTCTTTTTGATCTCTTCAAATGTTCAAATTAAATTTGAGGTCATCAACATATACTGCAACGATCACAAATTTGACTCATATGGATTTATTTGGGTCATTGATATAACCTTCTTTAACTAGGTTGTCACATACGTCCAAATCGTTTGAGCCCATACAAGGACATTTACAATTTGATAGAATAAATTTATCTTGAACTCAGTTTACATGCTTCGGGCATGCTAAATCCTTCAAGGACTTTTATATAATTATTGACATCCAATGACCCAAATGAAGATACATTGTCCACTAACTGTATTTCTAAATTCATATTTCTTGCTAGAGATATTAAGTGGCGGAACGTTCTTCCATACATAATAAGAGAATAAATCAGTATCGGGTCTCTGCGAAAACTCTTGAGCTACTAATCTCGCTTTGACTTCACCACCTCGTTATTCTCATTTTATTTTTGGCACAACTACACATTTCTGGGTGCATGAATAATTGAGCCAAAATATTTTCTTTTGTTTAGTGAGTCTATTTCAACCACAATTTCTTTCGTTTTTATTTTACCTAGTCAGAGTGCTTCAGACACTCAGTTATTGACTTAGGTACTGGATCCATATTTTATTTGTAATAGCAATTGTGGAGGTGAATATATTGTCGACAACATTGATACTTCTCTTGTATTTGTAAAATTTATATAAACCAGATCCTCATAATTTTCCAAAATATTTTCATCTGGTTGTTCCGCAATCCTAGTATTTTGATTATTTTGTGCACGTGCATTGTTACTAGGATTTTCGTCTTCAGGACGAATCACTTCAGGAGATTTTGTGGATGACTGAATACTTTAGCTAACTTTAGTTTACTGTGGATTTATTTTTGTGTTAAGAGGTCCTTCACGCTTCTAGTGTGTAGGCATATATATCCAATTTCGCTGGGACCTTTATACTTTGTAAATCATATATATCAAACATTTACTATTTAGTCATTCCTTTAGTAAATACATCTGGCAGAAACTTGCTAATTGCAAGTTAATTATCATTTGAACTTATAGTTCAGTTTCACTAGTGTGTGGGTCTAAGTAGTGAAGATCTTTTTTCTTTAGGAAAATTTCTCGGCATTCATTTAGTTTTGGATACTTATCTCCCCCTAATGCGGGGAAATGATCTTCATTAAATGTGTCGTTAGCCAATCTGGGTTGTTAGGTTCGTTATGGTGGTGATACATGTAATGCACAACTTAAAATTCACAGATGGAAAATGATTGGTTATTTTCCACGTACTAGTTGTAAAGGGGAGTATATTCATGACATTCATTGACTCAATTGTTTCAATTGAATGTCCTTCAGGGACATCAATCTCAATCGGAACATATATTCTCCAAGAATGTGATTTAGTAACTCTTCTGGAGTCATTAAAATCATTGGGATTAGTAGGCTTCTGGTATAATATGTGATATATATCAATTGTATGTATTTTTTCTACAATATAGATGAAAGGAGAGTGAATACAGTTTATCTAATACACACTTCTTTCGAGAATTGATATATATATAATATTTTTTTAATCAATAGATATTCAATATTTTTCTCATTTAGAGTCTTTCAATATGATACCCATTTATGTGAATATCCTTAAAACTCAATATATTTTTCGAGGCTGGAGAGACATTAGTGCATTTACAACGAGTTTAGTTCCTTCAGGGAAAATATAGTGGCTCTTTTAGAGTTTTCAATCAAATTTGCACTGTTACTTATAATCAAGGGTGCAGAAGTCGGAAATCGGAAGTCGGGCGTTTTTCGGCCGCCTAAACGCCGCCTAGATTATTCTATTTTTTTATTATTTAAATTAATTTCCAGAAGATGAGAAAGCATAGTCAAAACCGGTCCTTTAATATATGCTAAAAAATGGTTGAAATCTTCAAAAATCTCTAAAAAATCTCACCTTCCCCTTCCCATTCAAATCCGTTCAATCCCAATCTTCAAAAATCCCCAAAAATCGCCCACCTTTCCCTTCCCATTCAAATCCGGTTCAATCCCAATCTTCAAAAATCCCCAAAAATCGCCCAACTTTCTGAAATCTGAACACTATCAATCATCCTTCAAAAATTAAAATCAATACAACTCCTAACAAGTACGGCGGCTGCGGGTGACTGCTGGCTGGAGGCAGGCGGTGGGCGCGTCGAGCAGACGGTGGCTTGGGGCTAGCGCTGCGTCAAGTAGATAGTGGCGGGCACGAGGGAAGCGTGAGACAGACGGACATGGTGGGTTTAGGGTTTGGAATTGTTTTCTTCTTTTTTCTCTTCTCAATTTCGCGATTGGCGACTGAATAAATTTAAAAACAATGCCTCGGGGAGCCGCCTAGGCCGCGCCTTGCGCGGTGACCAATTTTAATGGCCGATTTCAGCAAAATCGGGGCGAACAGGGGCCGCCTAGCCCGATTTTTGCATTCATGCTTATAATATT
Organism: Stenogyne calaminthoides; assembly: GCA_037126765.1. Lineage (NCBI taxonomy): Eukaryota > Viridiplantae > Streptophyta > Magnoliopsida > Lamiales > Lamiaceae > Stenogyne > Stenogyne calaminthoides. The sequence goes on from JBBCBC010000005.1 coordinate 5,794,342, forward strand.
ATTTGTCTCGCCCTCTTCCAAATGAGAAAAGTATATTTTATTAAGTATAGTGTGTATAACATTATCAATTAGACTAACATCACCATCATTATTTAATCTCATATATTTCATATTCATTGCTTCTTCAGGAAGAATGAAATTTCATCATTACCATTATAAACATTATTCTCATCAACATGATTTGTATCAATATTTTCATCCTTCATTTTCAAGGATGCTTGACATTATTTTACAGGATGATTTATTATTTAATATATAAATACGAGGTCAATGCCCTTCAATTCCATATTGGTAACATTTATCTACATACCTATTATTTTTTTCCATTAATTGTCCCTCTTCTTGGAGACAACCTATTTCTTATCATAGTTGTTGTTTATATAATTATATGGAGTATATCTATCACGACCACATCCACCCACATCCATAATTTTGAGATGAGTCACATTCGCTCCAGGGAATGGACTAGAACAAGTGGACAAGGACTCATGTTTGTTCAATTCAATATTTTGCTCGATCAAAATGAGACAAATAATTAGTTCATAATATTTCTTAAATTCTTTTTCTGGATATTGCTGTTGCAGGAGCATATTCGAGTAGAGAATGTCTTCTCAAACATATCATCATCATTTAAGTTTTAACCACATAACTTTAATTGAGAAATAATTTTGAACATAGTCGAATTGTATTCATTATCAACTTTGTAGCTGTAGGTGGAGTCAGTCATACCGGGCTTTTGGAAGGACGACCATCTTCAGGTGGCCGTAGATTTATTTTAAATCAATCCACAACACTTAGTGGATCTTTCATTGTGAAATATTCAATTTTTAAACCTTCAACCAAATGATGATAAAACAATCATTGATTTGACATGGTCTTAATTTGATATCCTTTTATTATTATTATTATTATTATTATTATTATTATTATTATTATTATTATTATTATTATTATCAATAGTAGTATTTTCAAGACTCATAGCTTCAGGATGAATCTCAATTTCTTAGTAATATCAAATTTTTTTTCAACAGTTGCAACAATTAATTAAACAAAAAATAATCACCCAAGACATCAGAATAAAAATTTAGTCTTGTACTTCCTTTGAGTAAATTCAAACAATCATCTCAATATATTTGGTGTTCAGATGCATATTTCGAATTTATAACAACACTTATGGGCTTTATATAAAATCAATATTTCCAATGAAATGCAACATAAAATAATATTGATAATCATCCACTAAATTAATCCAACTCATAGAATTATCATAACATTAAATAAAAATAGAAAAATAATAGTCAAGTACAATGTTCGTCACCAATTTAATAGAATTGACAACACATAAATACTATTTTGAAAAATCAACGGTTGTCATCAGATCTCAGAATTTGGTCAAACTAGTATAACAAGAAAGCATAAAGTATCATATTCATACATGAATTGATGAAAATTGTCCAAAAGTAAGAGCTACAATACTTGAACATTATGAGTACAAATTGACATAAATAAGTAAGTAATCACAATGATTGCATGCTTGATATTCATACAAAAAACACAAATTGCCTAAACATGCAAAACTTGTATAAAATTCAAATTATCAGTTATTGGCTAATAAATCAATAATTTGAAACAAATGAACATATTAAGAAGGAATTCCATTCAAGCACATAATCCATGAATCATTGAAACCAATTAGCAAAGATGTTCAACTTATTTTTTTCAACAAATCAATCGCACCGCATGTCAAAATATTGAAATTCAGTTTACTTGAATCTACAAACCGTGTCAATGAATTTTCTTTCAACATATTACACAAAACCATCTATTTCGTCTACTTAGTTAAAACTTTCACAATTTAAACAAAGAAGCATTAGATATCAAACCCCAAATAAAAATTCTCTTAACAATCAACACCATAAATTTATACTCACAAATTTCATAAGGAACAAAAAGAATGTAATGTAGTGAGCATAATAACTTTCCGATTAAGGCGAAGAAATTCGAAAGGGAGACTTCGAAATTCTGAAACTAATGGGTAGAACAATCATGTTGATATCGTGTTATAAAACTAATGGAAATATTGAGTATTGAGAGAGTGGAGAAAGTAGAAAAGTAGGCAACATTTGTTGACCCAGTTCGTCACGAGGATTACATCTGGGGGCGACCAAGCCGGGAGAGTTTCAATATAGTTTTCTTATACAAATGAAGGTGTCATGACCCCTATTTATAGGAGACTCATGTATGAATGTACATAATGATAATTTACTAAAATAATTATAAGAAAATAAAGAGTCCTACATTATGGCTTGTAACTCTCATTGAAATACTTTTGTAACCTTCAACGACATTCACACATTATTTCATAACAAAGCTATATTTGTTTTTAGGTTTTAACAAATACAGGTGCGTGAGAATTCTATAGATTTTTGAAACTCAAACAAAATGTTGATCTTGGTAATATGGGAATTTGTTTTGTGTGGAATTATCCATTATAAAAATATAATGTTGTTGTATGAAATTTTAGATTTACTTATAAAATTCTTTGCAAAAATAATAATATTTAATTTTAATATATATTAAATAATAAATATGTTTTTTTAATGTAATATGAGTAATATTTAAAAAAAAAATACGATGCTCAATCCGATTTGAACAAAAGCATGACGACAGCAACCAATACAAGAAAGCAGTAAAGACTCTTTTTAATGAAAAACAACATATCTCCTTAAAATGGTAGGTTAGTCTATGCCTAGAATAATTATAGTCCAGAAAAGAGATAATCTATGATGCACGGATTCTTCTTAAAATATCACAATGCAGTATCGGATTTGTACCCGCACCCTAAAAGGGATGCGATTCTCGAATTCGCATATCCCGATACCACTTGGCGAATCGGTAAATTATAAAATAAAATAAATTAAAGGACACACGAATTCGATACGCGAATCCATGCTAGATGATTAAATATGGTCATGTTATTAAGCATTAGATGTGTTATTTAATTGATATTTATTATGTAATGCAACTTAAATTGATAATATGACACTCGTTTTAGATTGAATTCATCATTATGACTTATATATTGGGCTGATGGTATTTGAAATGTTGTTTTGTTACTTAATTAGATTAAATTATTGAATATTGTCAAGTTTTGAGGGAGATAAAAATTTGAATTGCATACATTTTATTTTAATTTAATTTTATATATATATATATATATATATATATTTTTAGGTGTTATATATAATAAATTATAAGTAAATAGACGTATTTTTGTCGAATCGCACCCTAATTTTTTTTAAAATACTTATTTCCGCACCCGGATTGTATCGTCCCTGCACTCGCGTTCCCGCATCCGTGCAACATAGGAGATAATTAACAGAAAAATAAGAATAGAATGTACCCCATGAAATAATCTAAAAGCCCAAAATAACAACACATCATCATTACTACCAACCAACCAATCCACTAACCTAATCATACCGTATCCAATTACTGTCTGGTAATCCACGTGTACGTATGGGCATTGATGAATTATCCATTGCATTATGCATGACGTCTTTCTTTATTTTTTCAATAAAGGATCCATAAATTAAGACGGTAACTTTTTTTTATTTGTTGCAGGTGGCGTAACATTTTTTAATTAGCCAACGGTACATAAAATTAAGGGGATAACATTTTCAATTCAGTTCACAACAATTATATGTGATTATTAAATTATTTAGAACGAGTAAGTCTCGTGTGCACCCAGGTGCACCGTGCATTTATAGTGCATTTTAAAAATATGTAACTATATAAAATAGAAACGTGCAACTATTCCAAAAAAAAACATCTAATTATGTTCCCATATTAGCAGTTGTTTCTTTTGTGTAAATAAATTGCACTTTTCAGCATAATAAGTTGTACGCTTCTAAAATATACTATGAATACACGGTGCATCCGAGTGCATATAAGATCTAGCCATCCAGAACAAAAGATAAGACATGGAACTAGAAATATAGGATATAATGCCCTTATTCTTATTTTGATTGCACTAGTGGAGTAGCTAATAGTATCATTTTTTGTAATAGTAAAAGCAAAAAAATTATCAAAGAATAAGGAAAACAGGTACGAGACATTAGTTGGATTCCAATGTTTCACTTTTCGTATTTCATTGGTATTTCATACTTTTAAATTTTTAACATATAATTTATTAGATAATTTTTATTATTTCACAATCCATTCATATTATAAAATAAAAATTAGAACACTAATTATGAAATAGGTGATGTCTTCCATGAGGCATACCCATTACATCATAAAGTTTTACAAGAACTATCAACCTAAAATCATTCTGAGTCGATCATTAAAGAAAAAATTATGGCATTCCACTTTTTTCATATTAAATAAATTAACTCCACAATTCTACCTTCAGTTCATCAATCATTTAAAAAAAAAAAGAGTAGTATCTCTAAAAATAAAAATATTTTTTCCTTTTCAAATAATTCAAACCACACAGTCTCACAAAGCCCCCTTAGAACGCAGTTGTGTGGGGCAATCAGTTTGGAAGAAGCCCGAGAGTGAAGAAAAGTAGGTATGTCTAGCCAATCAAAATATTTTGTCCATATTTGTAAATCTACAATGTATAAGAAGAGTGGGGCTTGTGTGAGACGTTCTCCCACGATGATATGAAATGTAATGTAATTTAAAATAGTTTTTCATTAGAGGAGGAAAAGTATAGGAGAAAATTGTTAATTGTTATGAATAGAAACTAAAGAAGTATTTCACTCGGTTGTTGGCTCATCACAGATAATGTGTTGATTGGATACGAATGTATGCACTGGCTACAGAATAATAGAGGACGACGACATGGATTTGGAGCTCTTTAGTTGGACATGAGCAAGGCCTACGACCGCGTCGAATGGGATTTCTTGAGGGCGATCTTTTTAAGAATGGGGTTTGAGGAGAAGTTTACTGCACTCCTAATGCAATGTGTTAGTTCTGTGACCTACTCTTTTGCACTCAATGGGGCCGTTGTAGGAAAAGTTCATCCTCATAGGGGCATTCGTCAAGGCGATCCTCTCTCGCCGTATTTATTTGTGTTGGTCTCTCAGGGATTGGCTGCCTTACTCACAGATGTTATGCGTAAGAAGAAGTTCCGTGGATTGAAAGTGGCAAATACTAGTCCGGTGGTGTCGCATCTTTTCTTTGCCGACGACAGCTTACTATTTTTTAAAGCCAAGACCACTGATGCGTTGAACGTTAGGGGCTCCTTGGGATTATATGAGCAAGCCTCGGGCCAAATTATTAATTATGAGAAGTTTGCTCTTACATTCAGTCCATCAACATCTACAGAGGACATGGAGGCTATTAAGTCAATCTTCCAAATATCAGTTGTGACGGGCCATGAATTGTACTTGGGGCTGCCAACTTTCTCATTGAGATAGAAAAATCTGCAATTTGGTTTTCTCCGGGATCGTGTGCTCAAGAGGTTAGACAGCTGGAGTTCGAAATTATTCTCGCGTGGGGGTAAGGAGGTCCTTATTAAGTCTGTGCTGCAATCTATACCGACGTATGCCATGTCTTGTTTTAGAATCCCCGCGACCATTTGTGAAGCTATAGAACGATATTGTGCTAATTTTTGGTCGGGCAAGACGAAGGAGTGGGGAGGATTTCCTTAGATAGCATGGGACAAGCTCTGTAAACCAAAAGGCATGGGCGGACTCGGCTTCCGTAAGATGGGGGTCTTTCTGCTTGCTAAGCAACTCTGGAGATTTGTTCAGAACTCGAATTCATTTATTGCACGTTTTTTCAAGGGAATATATTTTAAATATTCAGATTTTATGGATGCGGATTTGGGTTCAAATCCTTCCTATATTTGGAGGTCACTTATTTGGAGTCGAGACCTTCTTGAGAAGGGGCTGATCTGGAGAATTGGTGATGTGTGTTCTATTTGGTCCCATAGAGATGTTTGGATTCCGAGACTACATTCCGGCCGCATTCTCTCAAGGCATGCATGCTTCTCCAACGATGGTTAGTCATTTTATTATGCCCTCAAGGAAATGGAAGGAAGTACTTCTTCGCCAATATTTTCATACCTTTGAAGTTGACGCTATATTGGAGATTTCGTTAGGGGAACACTCTAAGCCTGACACTAGGTATTGGAGATTCGATGAAAAAGGTCATTTTTCTGTGAAATCAGCATATCTTGTTGGAATGAATGTATTGGCCAGTCCTCAGTTCTCTTCATCTCATCCAGGGAGTACGTGGTGGAAGTTTTTATGGGCTTTAAGTTTACCTCCGAAGATAAAAATATTTTTGTGGCAGACGTCGTCTAATATATTAGCTATTCTAGAAAATTTACAAAAGCAACATCTGCCTTGTGAAATGAAGTGCAATGTGTGTGGAAGTGTTGATGGGTCTGTACTGCATTGTTTATTTTATTGCTCGGCTATCAAGCAATTCTGGAAAGCTACCAAATTTTGGGATTTCCTGAAACAATATCGATTTCTTGGTTTCGTGGATTGCTGCATCGGTATTTCGAAGTTATTTTCTCGTGAGGACACAATGTTTTTTGCTGGCTTATGTTGGGCGCTTTGGGGTGCTATCAAGAAAAAACTATTTGGGGGAGGCGAGCAGATAATAATTCCATCACACCACAATGTTTTTGCTTCTATTCGAGAATTCCACGAAGCTCAAGCAACTTTAGGCGGGAAGGAGACAGTTGGCTCGAAAGTGGGTAAGGAGAAATGGGTTGCTCCTTCCATCGGGAGGTTGCGTTTGGATGTGGATGCCGCGACCGATGCTAATCAAGGGAGGATGGGGATTGGGTTTGTTTTAACGGAAGAACACGATGCTCTTAGAGCAGCGGCGGCGCATACTTTGAGGTGGCCAGGATCAGTGTTGGCGGTTGAACTTTCTGCTCTTCATAGTGCGTTGCAATTTTGTGTTGACGGGGGTTACAAGGAGATCATGGTGTTTTCAAATTCTCTGTTGTCCGTGCAAGCAATTACGGGTCATCAAGAGCATCTGAATACGATGGGGGTGATCGTCGATGACATACAAAGGCTTTGGCAAACAGGTCATTTCCTACGGTTGTTGCATATGCGTAGTCCGGTCAATGCACTAGCTGATAGACTAACCTATTTTTCTTTTATGGCTCCTCAACCTTCTGTTTGGGTTGAGACCGATTTTCCATTTTGGATTGAGGAATTAGCTCTTGCTGCTCTTGATTTTATATTAATAATTCCTCTGGGATAAATAAAAAAAAAGAAGGTAAAACTCAAATTTCTCTTAAATCCATGATCAAATGGCAATCATCGATAAAAACACAAATAAATAAGGGGTAAAAAGGATATAGAACAATTTGATGCTCCACGTGTCCAAGAGGAAAGAAGAGTGTCCTCATCAATTGAAACGTGGCACCAAATTGGTTCATAACTTCATATACATCCTAAATCTTTACCATTGAAGTATTGAACACACTAACGATACACGTCCTACACTGCATAAAATTAAAAACAGAATACTTGTACATGACGTCGTCTCCGGGGAAGCGGCACGGCGGAGGTGACGGCAGCGGGTGGCCCTTCTTCACCGCACCCTGCTCTTCTGATATATGGACTCACGACGGCGGCGCTAACATTTCCGGCGGTGAAGACGTCAACGTTGATTGGCGTGAGTACATCTTCACCGTTGATCCTCCTGGTCTTACCAAACCCTCTCTTAAATTTATTTTCAAAATTGATCGTTTTATAGAAGTAATGATTTGTATCTAAATAGATGAATAAAAGAGAAAAAAAAAGTGATAGCGACAGGGTGTGTTGTGGGGCAGTGTGGGTTCTTCTCAGAAGGGTGTATGGTGGCAAGATGGATGTTGGCAAAACTGAGTGGGTTTTCTTATGGCAGGGGTGAGGAAAGAAGACTTGAAGGTGGAAGTAGAGGATGATAACATTATGCATACTAGTGGAAACAGAGTTTTGGAGAAAGATCAAGAAAGTCGGGTGGAGTGCCGCCTGCGTGAGCTTTTCACGGCGGTCCAGGTTACCGGAAAATGCTTAGCTGGACGGCATGAAGTGTGTGGATTAGAGAATGGAGTGCTGAGAGTTGAAGTCGTCAAGAAGGAGGTGGTGGAGCCACCACGTAGTGTTAAATATGTCGATGTTGCATGAACTTAATTAGTTGGGGTTGTTTGTTTCTCACTGTACGTTTGTGTATAAGAAAAAGTATCAGTTACAAAGAGGGAAAGTATTAGTCATACGGTAAAAGTATTAGCACTTTTGTGCTATTTCAAGTTTTCAAAACTAGTCTCAATTGGGTAGCAAGTGCCCGAAAGGTAATTGCAAACATACCAAATTTGTAGACGTCAGAATTCCCCGTTTTGTGATTGTTGTTAATGCTGGAACAAAACTTCCAGGCTCTGCCAATACTGCCTCCATTTCCTTCACTTTCAGAATCCAATTTAAGAAAATTTTGTAACCAATTGAAGAAACAATGAAGTATGCACAATTTCCAACAAAATTGCAGAGCAAAGGTTAAAAGAGAGTTGGGGAACCAAAATTTAATTCTCAGAGTTTCTGCAACATTAATTCTTTCATTTCCATAAATGTTCCGTCAAAGATTTGGTGTCAATCATCAAGCATCACACACCAGAAACTACACAAAGATAGAACACACAACTCCCATCACTAAAACTGACACGACATTGAGAAACAAAAGTAACCGGTTCCTCAAGCTTTGGCCACAGCTTCACTACCAGCAGGTGCTGCTGCTTCAGCCCTACCATAAGCGGTGGCCGCTTCAACTCCGCCATCAACGGCGGCCCCTCCTTCCTGGCTCTCATCCTCTTCATCGGAGTCGCTTTCGTCATCTGTAACATGACAGACAAGAGCTGGTTTTCCAATTAAAAGAAGTCCAAAAATATAAGAGACATTCTACAAGTTGAATGAATGGTCCTAAATCACAAAAAAATTACCTTCATCCTCATCTGTGACTTCCTCATCAAAACCTCCAGCCCCACCCAAGTTCAGTTGCTGAAATTCGACATGACATCAAAAGTCAGATTCGCAATATGCCTAAATTAATCCAGTACATAAGGAAGCATGTGTATTAAGATACAAACCGAAAAATCGATGTCTCCAGGTTCCATGTCCAAGCCCGCTGAAATAGACAAAAGGGAGTCAGTATACTGATTCTGAAAGAACTAACCACAAACCACATATATATATAACAATGAGGTCTCAATTATGTGAACTTACGCTTCTCATCTTCATCATCATCCTCATCAACCCATCTGTTCCAATCAACTTTCAGAAACACCGGTGGTTTTCCCTCCTGCTTGAGAAACCTACTCCACCACTTGCTTTCAGCCTTCTTCACAAGATAAACTACATTTCTGGAGGTAATACTAGCTTTGCTCTCCTGAAATTCTCAAGATACAGAATCATGAGCTCTTATTTTTCTTGAAATAACTTATTTGCATTCTAACTAAATTGACCAGATATGTTTGAATCTTGGCAAGACTTACATTAACATTAACCTTGTCGTAAAGATCAAGGTTTAACTCATATGGTATACTATCAGCCCCACTAGTAGCAGAAAAGAAAAACTTCCCTTCTGGATCAAGATTAAGCTTCACATCTTTTGCATCGGGTAGCTCCAATGTGATGAACAGTATGTCGGACCGCTGAGCCCACTTAACAAGTGGATGTCGACTGAAGTAAGAGTTAATGGATTAGCAGCAGGAATATAAGCTAAATGTACAGAAAATTAATAACGTGACAACATAGACACTCATTAACATCTAGCTAGTAAGAACTTGAAAATTAAGAATGAACATAATTAAAAACCCTGAAAATAAATCAACATCAACTATCAGTGACTACCAAATCATGCAATCCAGGGTTAGGAATCAATCTTTCCATGTATGCTCTTATGTACAAGACTCTTTCAAGTCAATAGTTCGACAAAGCTAGCTATGGCTTATGGTCCAAGTTCAGAACTCTTAGCCACAGAACAGGGGCCAGAACAGAATCAGGGCAACCCAAACACAGGAGCAAGAAACAGAGACTAGTACGTCTAACTAAGAATTCACAAGAAAAATCATTAATTAATATGCAGTCCAAATAAACATGAGATCGATTTTGCTAAACCCTAGTGATTATGCAGGTTACTAAACAATAACCAAACTAGAAGACCAAAAAATTACCAAATTCGAGAAACTACCAAGCTAATGGTTAATAAGCCACACCATAACCATATTCAAGAAACTAACCATCATCGAATCGAATTCCAACCTAGAAACTCGATTAAAACTGGTACCAAACTATAACTGGAAGCAGAAATGAAAAATGGATGAACAAATCCAACGAATCGCGATTGTTCCAATTTAAAACCCTAGCCACTTCGCTCCACAATGCGTATGAGAAACAGACTAGAAAATTGACGGAATTTGACGCAAATACCTCATTTCGTTGAAGCTAATTGCCGCAATTGAATTCCGATAAAACGCCGTTCACTGTAAACTTCGCAGAGTTGGAAAAATTATTGAATCAATTAGGAGCAAATGATGGGTGGTATTAAGGCGAGAAAATGTATGTATATAGAAGCGGTGCTGGAACTATCTAGATGCTTCTTCGCCGGAGCCTTGGAAGATACTCTTCATTTCAATTTTAAGGTTCTTTTACAAATTCAAATTTATTAATTGTTTTTTTACGGTCGAGAATAATTAATATATTTTCCGTACAACTTTGAGCTAATATAAAAAACTAGAGTAATTTTTTAATAACTTATTTAGCTAATATAAAAAATTAAATTGTTAATGGAAGATTAATAGATTTACTAAATTTCATCATCAAATTTTACGTTTTAACTAGGGGTGTCGAAGGCGGTTTTCTTGACAAAATTCAAATTGTCTTGCTACATGCGGTTCGGTTGATTATATGCTTTCAAACTGCGATTTTTCATATAAAAACGATCATGCGATTTTGGGCAGTTTCGATCGATTATTTGCGATTTGGCGGTTTTAAAGAAACATAAATGTTAGTAGAAGATATTAATGTCTATTTAAATTAGTGACAACACATTTGATTAAATAATGTTCTATAAAATGGTTTAAGTTGGAAAAGTTTATGTGGAATTGAAAAATGAAATAATATCTTTGAACATCATAACATGATTAATTTGTAGAAGTCCAACTCTTTAAAAAAATATGTTGAAATAGGTTGAAAATAATATATATACAACTATGAGTTTGTTATCTATAAAAACTAAGAATACAAACTAAAAAAATCATGAACATGGTTTATTACCTTGTGGACTTAGTTGAAGAATGAGAGTTTGAGATATAGGATACCGGATTTAAATTACAATTGCAACTATGCGGTGCGGTCGGTGAGGTTTGCAATGAAAATTTAAAATTGCACCGACTTTGCAGTGCGGTTTTGCATCAAAAAATTAACCATTGTTTATTGAAAAAAATTGTCGATGGCAGTGCAATGCGGCTCAGTGCGGGCGGTTCGGACTGTTTTGAGAATTTAATGGTCACCCTTAGTTCTAATTGTCGTAAAAATACATTATTATGTCCAATTACTATTTTAACCAAGCTTATAGATAAAGATAAATAAACGAAATTAGAATTGAGGTTTCGGACAGGTTAGGCCTAGCTCGCCTCACTGGTTCCGTTTTTGTCGGCCCAATTCAAGTAAATTCGATTATTCAAAATGCAAGTCATATAGGATTGAGAATCGTATAGAGCCCATCACTAGACACTATAATTATGTCCACCGCTTACGTGGCTGACGATGTGGCAGTGCAACGTAAAAAATTTATTTTTTTCTTTAATCACCAATCACCATATATATATATATATATTTAGAAATTTTGAATTTCATTTAATTTTATACCATAATTGTAATATTTTCTTTTCGGCAAATTCTCATGTGCACTATTTGCACCAATTTAGAATTTGTACAATTAGATTTTCTTTTTTCAACTGGATTATAAAAAAAAAAACTTAATACATTTTCTTTCCCATCAAAAAAAATATATATCTACTTTATCTACCTTTTTCTTAAAATATGTGTCAAAAGTATCAAACATAAGATTGATGGATGAAGAGAATAGTAAAAAAAAATTAATTCCAAGGAGAATAACCGTCTTTCATCCATGTTCCAAGTTGTCAATTACATATCATATCATCTTCAATAACACCACTATACTTATGTTATTGATATTAGTTTATAAGTGTTGATGTATCAGTTTATAAATATAATTTTATCAATTTTATACTACGAAAATTTTTTATCGGAGAATTTATAATTAAAAAATTGTTATTATTCTATGTAAATATAGTTAATTTTCCTATCAATTATATACATAAATTTATACGCATCTAATAATAAAATATTATATCTAAATATTGTTCTTAATTTTTTCATTAAATTTTAAAAACATTATGCAATCGAATAATACTATAGCATTTGATATTTTTTTGAATAACTGGAAAGCAGTTCGTCTGCACAGACCTATAAAATATCGGCCACATATTCAAATGCCCGATGGCACAAATTGAATCGCTCTTGCAGAAATGCAGGTCGTTCTCACACCTCCAACAGCTCCAGGCTCACCTCCTAGTCACCGGCCTTTTCCATATATACCCCTCGCGCTCAAAGTTCCTCGACTTCTGCGCCACCTCCTCCGCCGCCGGCAGCCTCCGTTACGCCGCCGCCGTTTTCCGGTTCCTCCCATTCCCGTCGACGAACGACTGGAACGCCCTCATCCGAGGCCACGCCCAGAGCCACCATCCCATCAACGCCGTCACGTGCTACCTCTCCATGTCACGTGCCCCCTGCCGGCCCGACGCCCTCACCTGCTCCTTCTTCCTCAAGGCCTGCGCCCGCGCCTTGGCCCGAATTGAGTCGTTTCAGATGCACGCGCATGTTTTGAAATCAGGGGTTTGTGGGGATGTTTTGTTGCAGACGACATTGGTTGATGCTTATGCGAAGTGTGGTGAATTGGAGTGTGCGCGCAAGTTGTTTGATGAAATGCCTAAGAGGGATATTGCTAGTTGGAACGCTTTGATTTCTGGATTGGCGCAGGGGAATCGACCGTATGAAGCGTTGGAGCTTTTTGATAGAATGAGTGGTGGGATAATGAGGCCGAATGAGGTTACCGTTCTTGGTGCTGTGTCTGCTTGCTCACAGATTGGGGCGATCGGGAAGGGCGATAGAGTGTTCGATTATGTTAGGGAAAGAGGATTGGATGAGAATGTGATAGTGTGCAATGCTGTTATTGATATGTATGCGAAATGTGGGGTAGTTGAGAAGGCGTATGCTCTGCTTCGGGGTATGAAATGTTCGAGGAGTTTGATCACATGGAACTCGATGATCATGGGGTTTGCGATGGATGGAAATGGGGAGAAAGCGCTCGAGCTTTATAATGGAATAGGCGAGGAGGGGCTAGTGCCGGATAGTGTGACCTATTTAGCTGCATTGTGTGCATGTAATCATGCGGGAATAGTGGATGAAGGGGTGAAGCTTTTCGAATTGATGGACGAAAATGGCGCGTGCAAAAGCATGAAGCATTACGGGAGCGTGGTGGACTTGTTGGGAAGAGCAGGGAGATTAGACGAGGCGTTCAGGGTTATAGAGACGATGCCCATCTCGCCTGATGTTGTGTTATGGCAAACTCTGTTAAGTGCGTCTAAGACGTATGGGAATGTGGAAATGGCGGAGAAGGCATCAAGAAAGCTCTTGGAGATGGGGTCGAGTGCTTGTGGGGATTTCGTGCTGCTATCGAACGTGTATGCTGCAAACGAGAGGTGGAACGACGTGGGGAGGGTGAGAGGGGCGATGAAGAACAGGGAGGTTAAGAAGGTGCCTGGGTTCAGCTACTCTGAGATGAACGGCGTTATATACCAGTTCTTTAATGGCGATAAAAGTTTCCCGAATTGGAGAGATGTTTACGGAAAGCTAGAAGAGATTACGTTTCGGATTAGAGAATTTGGGTATGAACCGGAGACTAATTACGTGTTGCATGATATAGGACATGAGGAGAAGGAGAATGTGTTGTCTCATCACAGTGAGAAATTGGCTCTAGCTTTAGGGTTGATTAGTACAGAAGATGGGAGCCCCATTAACATTAACAAGAATCTTAGGATATGTGGCGATTGCCATGTCGTAATGAAGCTCGTTTCGAAATTGTATGTTCGAGAAATTGTTGTCAGGGATCGTACCAGGTTCCATAGATTCAAGGAGGGTTCTTGTTCTTGTAGAGATTTTTGGTGAAAATGGATATTGATTTAATTTGTAATGCATTAGTTCTTGTATAACATTTTAGAATAACAAACAGAGTATTTATACATCATCTCAGTACTACACATCCAATATAACACATTCTGATATCTGTTATGGGTTCAGTAAAATCATGCTTGGGAAACAAAATGAAGTGGCATAGGCTTATATATGTTCATAGTAACATAAAATTACAAAGATAAGATGGTAAATCTCAGTAAAGAATGTCAGGACTATTAAATGTCAATTGAACTCAATCATAATCCATGACAAAACAAATATCGCGAACGAATAGGTACTCGGTGGTCATAATAGCATGGGAGAAAAAAATTAACATTTTCAATAAAGTCAGTTTCTACTGAAGAACCCATGAGAGTTGCAAACTTCAAGATGATTAGCAAACGGTCAGCACCCGACTACTCTTTTTTAAGCCTTGCCTCAAAACCCCCCTCCGGCCTCTTTTCAAGTGTATACGGTACATATGTCCCCAGCAATTTGTCCCAGATGGAAAAGAATGGTTGGGAGTAGTTGAATTTCGTACCTTGGAGTTGATGATGAATGTCATGATAAGCAGTATTGTTCTGGAAAAGCAGATGGAAGATATTACCAGGAAGCCACAGCCCACAATGATCATCAACCGTTTTGATAACAGCAAAGCAGAAGAAGAAAACAGCTGTTCTTGCAGTCATTCCAGAGACGAGGAAGGATATAGCACCACCGAATGTGTCTAATAGAAGGCCTTCCAATGGATGATTGTAAAGAGCACCGATGGCATAAGGGACGACCAATCTGTGATGCTGAGAGTGGATATGTTTGTACAGAAACTTGTTTTGGTGCATATATCGATGCACAAAGTACTGCCATGTGTCCATTACCAGCATTGCAATTATAAATTGCACAACTAGAACAGGAATCGAGGGTTGAACAATGTCTACTGAAGAATTTGCAGTTGAAGTTACCTGCAATGCTAAATGTCAAGTATTAAATTATTAAGGAAACCAAAATGTGTATTTCAATATTTGGTATCACTGTGTTTCAACTAATGCTATGAATTACTATCCGTCTGGTCATAGTTTATGGTTGTATGACCTACAGTTCTAATCTATTAGTACAGAAAATAGGAGGTGTTTACAAACTCAAGTGGAGGGGGCAGAAACACTTATTTATTAAGCTGCCCCCACACAGCTTTAGCTTCTGAAAGTGCTTTTAAGTTGTCAGTAGAGCTTGCAAACACCCACATAGAGTACTGGAGCTCAAAGGAGAAAAGGGATGTACTTCAGTAACATGATTGTGCATCTCTAGATCTCAATACATAATTGTATATTGATGTAGAACTTTATAGTCAGTTTAGACTCTTAGGGGGTGTTCCGCCCCACATTTTCATTTCAAATCCAAATCCTCAAACCAGGTTTGGTATAGGATTTCAAATCCTATAAAATTCTACCCTGTGATTCTTTATACCTATTTTACTTTTTTTTCTAAACACAATTTATAATACGAAATCAATCATCTATCACCTATACTTTCATAATCCTACCCTATCAATCATACAAAATCTCCAATCCAATCAAATCCACAAACAAATACCCCCTTGAAGTCGAAAATGAAGGATCAGGTTGGGCAGTCAGGGGAAATAGAAATGATGCTACTCAAAGAAATTTTGAATTGAACGTTCAACGTGCAAATAAACTACCAGTTTTGATTATACGCTCTGGGGCATTTTGTAGGTGCCTATATGCGAGATTAAAGAAAGTAAATATCGAGGAGCTCAAACTCATATGGTCTACAACATGATAGAACCTAAAGAATTCAAAAATTGCATTTGCATTATAATGCATTTACCAAGAAGAGCAATTCGGCAATAATGGCCTGGAAAAATTGCTGAAGAAGAACACCTTTGATCACAGATCCCAACGGAACCAAGTTTCTCTGATGTTCTTCGGTTCTTGTATGCAGCCTATACTTATCTAAAGGAGGGAGAAGCTGATAAAACCCTGCATACAACCAGTACACCACTAGTGGAGCAAATGTCCCCATGGTTTCATCGCTGACATATCCTTCCCAAAACACCATTCTTGAACTAACTTTCTGTATTTATTTTCTCCAAAACCAACTATTCAGGCTACAACCTGGATAAAGATATACTGGAAATCATATGTGCCCTGACAAAAGAGAAGAACAAACATCATGTAATGGAGAATCCAGCAGACCTTAGCCCCATTAACACTGTATAAAACTAAGCCGAATTCGACTAAGATGTAAAGTTGAAGTATTCAATTTCATGGATGAAACTGATTCAATTTCAACTATGTCTTTAGAAATCGTAACAAATTAAGCCCCAGATTACTTCAAACTAAGTCAATGCCCTTATGATGAAATCTTGAAGTATTTCAACTTTGTGGATGAAACTGAGCTAATACACACACTAAAGTACATCAACTACATCATATTAATCATATCCAATCAAATCACAGATTAGATATCATAAACTCGAGATACAAATCTATGGCTGAGCTGGGCATATTATACACTTACATATCCAAAAAAAAAAGTTCATAAACATTAAACCCTTGAACCAAGTCAATTTACCAAAATAAACTATGTCATACTATCATTAACGAAACTGAAGTTGCAATTAACTACCAACAGCTACATTCGCCCAAAAAACTTAAGAAAGGTAAAGACCCAGATGCATACAATGAATAAGCAAGCAATTAAAACGTACTTGAGAGATTTGCAGAGGTATAATCGTGGAACAGAATCTGAGACCAGTGGGTTGGAGAAAATCGAAAGCGAATTCAATCAGCCCCAGGGTCTCAACCAAATGAAGGGGAATATGTTTATTGAAACATTTTCGAGATTGCAATTATAATGCCGACATTGTTAAGAGGTGCGACAGTTGTGAGAGTGTTGGAGGAATCTGGACCAATAATGGCAAAAGATTCGCTGGAAAGTAGCCAACCAAGTGATGTCGTATTTGATCTAGGTCTAATTTGATTGCACTTCTCAAAATGGCGCTCGCACATGTAAGGGTAACAAAGATAATAGTACATCAAAGATAATAGTACATCATCGCTTAATAAATTTCCAATACCTGGACGTCATTGAATGAGAGATCCAGGTTCGATTATCTCTGGAAACGAATTAGAGTTATGGGAGTTATAAGGTGAATTGTTGATTTCGTGGAGTATTTTGGTGCTTAGTGTACTAACTACTAACAACTAACATTTAATTTTGCCCGATAAAAAAAAAACATCATTAGGGAGTTTTTGAGAAAAAAAAAAGAGAAAAAAAACATCGAAAAGGTTAATCAAAGAGTAGGTTGAAAATCAAATCAAACTATTCGAAAAAGTTCCATAAAAAGTATAGATATCAAATAAAATTGAACATATATTTATATTTGGTAGTTGGTACATTATAAAATTCGGTTCGAGTTCAAAAACAAGTGTATAATGTTAAACTACTCGAACTCGACCTATGTCCAGCTCGATTAAAACTCATTCATTAATTATCAAACAAGTTTAAACACAAATTTCTAAGCTTGGTTATATTTTAAACAAATTAACAATAGAAGTCAACTTGGCTTGACACATTAACAGTCTTGACCAAGAAAAAATGACAACTGTATCTAGATGGTTAGGGTAAAAATTGTATAAAACATAGTATGGCAATAATACACATCTTAAAAATGATAAAATTTCGTGTGAGACAGAGGGAAATACAAATAATAAAATACATTAAAAAATAGCTAGCACTAAGAAAAATAAATGTAAAAAATGTAAATTTAGGTGACTACTTGGTTTTGAACCCAAAACCTGTAGCTAAACAATATAAATGCATGACCAACTTAGATAGCCAACATCTCATGCCATAAAAAACAGTTTACAATATATATAAATTGAGTCACTCTCCTGTGCACCACATGCACCAATAAAAAATGGTGCACTTTAAACCCTAACCCCTAAATAGTGAACCTTTTTATATTTGAACCATTTGGGCCGGGTGAACCATGAATCACTTGGATCGAGTGAACCATGAACCACTCGGACCGGGTTTGGGGTCGGGTCGGGTATTAAAAAATTAAAAAAAAACATCTAAAACTGAAATTAAAGTTTAAAGAAAACCGAAATTGAAAAAAGAAAAAAAAGTTAAAACAAAAAAAAATTAGAAAAAGAGCTTTTAAAATTAAATTGCACCAATTTTATTGGTGCATGTGGTGCACAGGAGAATTTGTCATATAAATTTATATAATAAACATAGTAATTAAAAAAAAAATGGGGGCACGTGCCCCCTCCTCGAGGAACGTGCGTCCGCCTCTGTGAGACGGTCTCATGCATAAGACGGGGTACAACCTAACTATCACAATTCCACCTATTTCAAAATATTAAAGTATCAATATTCAAATTATGTTTCATCTCACCGCGAGATCGTCTTAAGCGAGAGTGATTCCTCCAAAATTTACTAAGAAATTCGCACAAAAAATTGGAGAAGATCCATATTCATATAGGAGATTCCCTTTCGACAATAATGTGTCAAACATTAACCTTTAAATGGGGAGAAGATTATTTGTAAGGGATCATCACTCTCTAATGTACAAAGTTTGAGAGATTTATTATTTTAATGTACAATTTTTTTGTACTTACATATATATAGTCGAATTTGTAGATTATTTAGACGAATGTGCAAATGTAATTGTAACTTAAAGTAATAACAAAAAAAAAAAATTGTATGTTATAATAATAATTTGAAAAGATTTATATCTAGAGTATTTTTTTTCTATTTATAATTATTAGTAATTTCATCTCGCGAATTGAATATTTATAAAATTTAGTATGAGATTATATAATATGTGAAGAATTGTGATTGAAATTTAAATTAAATTTGTGTTACTACCCCTATCAATTGATTCTTAATAATTTTTTCCACTAATATCTTGATTAATATATGAAATTTCACAAATTTTTTTGTGAAATTTGTTCATAGTATGTAATTGATTACCACTATACTTTTATAAACAAATACTACTACTTTTATAAATTAATACCCATAAGATATTAATATATAAGTATAATGATATTAGTTTGATAAATTTTATATTATTAATTTATAAGTGTAATGGTATAAATTTCATACTACTAACTAGTTTTCTTGGAGACTTGCTCATAAAATTTATGACATAATACTCTATATATATGATAAATTTATATAATCAAAAGTTTGCATTCAAATTTAAACTCATATAATAAAAACAACAAAAATACAAATTAAACAATATTTTAGATGTGAATTTTATTTTATATATACAAAATGGATTTCAAAATTTTCAGTTGGTATATCAAATTATAATTTTTCTTAAAAATAATATAATTGATAAACACCTGAAAAATCTTAATTTTTTAATGCAATTAACCAGATTCTCCTCACATGAATCTGCTCTCTCCAAAAGAAACACTTCGGAGCATTTCCTTTTAAAATTGTAATATCCATGTCAAAGACTCAAAATAATAAAATTGTAATATCGATAATTATTCAATTTAAATTATATTTATTAATATTTTACTCAATTCCTTAAAATGCTCGGTTTGCTTGTCCACCACTCTTCCTGTCCCCTCCACATCTACTCTCTCTTTATTCCTTTGTATTTGCAGGGTTTAGCGAATGCCATTAAATTTTCGATCGAATTACCCTGAACTAGGGTTTATCTCTCTCATTCACACACACTCATACTGAGAATTTTCCGTTTGTAAATGATGGTGGATTCGGATTTTCCTGTTAGCGGCAAGAAATTTCCGCCAGGGTTCCGATTCCACCCTACTGATGAGGAACTCGTGATTTACTATCTGAAGAGGAAGATGTGCTGTAAAAGGCACCGTATTGACGTAATCAGTGAGACGGATGTTTACAAGTGGGATCCAGAGGATTTGCCCGGTCGGTACTATTTTTGTTTTTTCAACGAATTGATCTTATGTTTTTTTTTGTTGCTTGTTTTTTAATGGATTTTCATTGTTTATGTTCTTTCAATTGATTGTTCTAGTGGGGCTTTGGCCTTTTGGTGTTGGGGTTATTGTTTCAATTTTGTTGATGCGTAGCAGTATGTTTTTGAACTGTTCAATTGTGTGTGGTTGACTGTTTGCTACTTTTGCACGAGGGATTGTTGTTATTTTCTCATGAATTGGTTGCTAGAACTAGTTCAATTAGGCTTTAGGAATCAACCAAATGAAATCTGTATTAGTATTCACTATTCAGTTGTATTGGTGCAGTGATTTGTAATTATTTGGTCTGAGCTATGGAATGTTATATTTACTGTGTGAAATTCATCAGTTTTATGACATTTTTCCCACTTATTTATGTGTGTGTTTTCACATTTCCCCTATATTGCCTTGAGACTTACATTTTCCTTTTTTTATTAGTTATATGCAGCCTGTTTGTGTGATTGGGTTGTTTAGGGGTTCCTTACTCTTTTCTTGATGGCATAATTTACTGACTTTCACATGTCTGGAAATGCAGGAATGTCAAAACTAAAAACTGGTGATAGACAATGGTTCTTCTTTAGCCCTAGAGAAAGGAAATATCCAAATGGAGGAAGGTCCAATCGTGGTACTAAGCATGGTTATTGGAAAGCAACTGGGAAGGACCGTGTCATTTCATATGGTTCTCGTGCTGTTGGGATAAAGAAGACATTGGTCTTCTATAAAGGTTGTGCACCTAAAGGAGAGCGAACAGATTGGGTTATGCATGAGTACACCATGGATGAAGAGGAGCTGAAACGATGCCAGGATGCTAAGGAGTACTATGCTCTGTACAAGGTGTACAAGAAAAGTGGGCCCGGTCCCAAAAATGGTGAGGAATATGGTGCACCATTTAGGGAAGAGGATTGGTCCGATGATGAGCTGGAGATTCCTGCTGATAAAACGAAACCTATTGATAATGCTGAAACGGTTGTTACTCTACATAATCAGTTGTCATGGGAAGATCTTACTGAAATTATGAATCGGATAGCAAATGAACCTGTCTCCACTCAATCACTTTTTGATTGTAGATATGTTCTTGACCAGTTTCTTGGTGAGGAGGAAAATCAGTGTACATTAGTTGGTCATTCTTCAGAGGATGTGTCTTTACCCGAGGGTACTTTGGACTTTACACATACAGGCACAACTCAGTTACCATCATTAAACGCACCTGAGGTTTCTTCCGCCCTCATCACCCGTGTGCAAGATCCTCAGATAGGCGAAGAAGATGACTTCTTCAAAGATTTTCTTGAAGTTGATGATCTTGATCAAGATCCAACCACACAGTTTTGTAGTAATCATGTGAATAATTTGAGAGACTGCAGTTTGAGGAATTTGATGGTCTGAACGAGTTTGACCTATACGAAGATGTATCCTCGTTCCTTTGTGAGATGGGGCCTGTTGAGTCTAGCCAAATTTCGCAGCCATGTGTGAATGATTTCGAAAACGGAGTTATGGACCCATCTCAAGCTCATACTTAAATAAGCTTGAGAATACATCAGAAAGTTATCAGCTTTGGGCACAAGAGCAGACTTGTAGTAAATTGACTGTTGAGGAAGTACATGGGGGCTTTGTTGTATCATCATCCTCAGGTACTGAAATTAGTGGCATTCCCAGTGAAGCAAATAATAAGCTGCTATAAAATATCTATAATTTTGACTTGCATGCCATTCTCTTCTTTGAATAATCGAATAGAGCTCTTATTCAGATGGATGGTATGGGTTGACCATGTCATCTTCTGCAATTGATGCTTTGCTGAACATTATACTGATGTTAGTGGATTTTTGGCATGTTTTAGGTGATATACATCAGAACCAAAATAACGGTTTTGAACATGACCCACTCAGAGAAAATGAAAACGAAAGCAGCGAACAGGGTGATGGTATAGACTCGTTTTTTTCGTCTGCTCTCTGGTCGTTTGTGGAGTCTATACCATCGAGCCCTGCTTCAGCATCTGATCAGGGTGATCTGGTAAATACGGCTTTTGAACGAATGTCTAGCTTCAGTGGGGTAAGAATGAATGCCAAAAATACAAATGTTGCTAAACCTTCAAGAAATTCTGGCAAATCTAAAATTGGTTTCATCTGTTTTTCTCTACTTGGAGTAATTTGTGCTATATTATGGGTATTGACAAGAACCTCTATGAGGGTGATGGGTATGTACACGAACAAATAAATATGTAAATAGCAGTTCACGCTTGGAAGTTCTTGAATTATCAATGTGGAGCATTTCATGTTGCAGTGAGCAAATTAATCGTTTGAACCAACTATGCATTTATGCATGATGGGGTTAATTTCATGAGATGAAGCTTTAGTTTAGATTTATCACAAGAGGCACATTTGTATGAGACGGTCTCACAGTGAGACGAAGCATAATTTGGGCATGATGTTTTAACACTTTGGGAGGGTTGGGTGTTGGTTTGTGCTAGGATGTATCCTGTCCCATGTATGATACAGTTTCATACAAGTTTTTATCAAGATGAGGCACACTTGCATGAGACGGACTCACGGTGAGACGGGACATAAGTTGGGCATTGATGCTTTAATACTTTTAGAGGGGTGAAAGTGATTTGTGCTCAATTGTCTATAATTAGTTATACCACCACCATTTTATTTGTCATATTTGATCATAATTATGGAAATCCTTACGAAAATTGTCGACGTTGTTGCACATTGCAGCGGCTGCATCCGCCTGACCTCCACAGTAGTGCAATTATAATATTATTACAAGCAATTATAGTTTTACATATATTTATATTTTTTATCGGTAAAGGTATGAATGAAATTCATAAATTAGAGTATAAGGGTTATTCTAACCCTTGCAAAGAAATGAAACATATTACAAAGACACCAAACTAACAGGGTCACCTAGCCTACGTACCATCTATACGAGATTACAACATAACTTAGACTCCTTAATAAGAATGTTGTCTAACTGATGGATCGTTGAGATACAATAATGACCACAATCTGCCTTTAATAAACTCCAAACTCCGCAATGTTCAAAATATTCGGTTCAATGTTGCTAAAAATTAAGTCACTACGTGCATTCCAAATTGACCATATAATACCTGCCCAAAGAGATGTTGTTCTTGCTTTCTTTTTGTAACCAAAGAGTTCACCATGCTGAGAAAGTGAACAGTAGATGAAATGCGAGTAACCATATCTATATCGAGCCACATGTACAAAGCTGTCCATATTGCTCTCGAAAAATTACAGCTAAAAAGTAAATGGGATTGATCTTCGTCTTCCTTTTTGCACATTGGACACAAGAGACCGCCGCCTTGATGTAGTCCACCTCTATGAGCAAGGTTGACCTTCGTTGGCATCAGATCTTTCCACACGACCTGAATTCTTTTCGTAGAATGACAACTCCTTCTTCTTAGCCTGCTGAAAATCTTTCGAATCGTCGTTGCCTCACTATTAGCCGCTTTGCTTGTAGCTACTTTATAAGGCGCTGCTGTGAAAAAGATCCCCTTTGCTGCATGAGACCAACTCCAAAGATCATCTCCGTCACGCTGCATCGACTGCCTGCTTATGACATAAAGCATATTACATATGTAAGATATTAATAGTTAATACCTCCGTTCCTTAGCAATTTGCACACTTTTCTTTTTAGTCTGTCCCTTACCAATTTGCACACCTTAAAATGACAAAAAATCTCACAATTTTCACCCTCACAATCTACACCTCACAATCTACACCCTCAATTCCCTTTGAAAAGTCAACAAAACACCAAAAAATTATTTTTTCTTAATATGTGTGGCAATTTCAATATGCAAGTTGCTAAGGGACGGAGGGAGTAAATACTCCCTCCGTCCCAATCATAATGGTAAAGTACCCCATATTTTTGTCTCAATCATAATGATAAAGTACACACTATTCACCTTTTTACTCTAATTAACACCCTTGAAAGACTATGTTATTTACACAATATGTCACTTAATTAACCCAACACTTTACCCACTATTCACCTTTTTACTATAATTAACACCCTTGAATTACCATATTTACCCTCAACTATTTCACTATTGCACTAAAGGCTTATGAACAGTAAAAATGTCATTATAATTGGGACGGAGTGAGTATATTTTAATAAAATTTTAATATTATTACAAGCAATTATATTTTCTAATTTAAAATTAGATATTAAAATAGATGTAATTTTTATTGTAAAATTTATTTAAAATTAATACTTCATAAAACAAATGTTGAATGATAAGACATGCAGTTTAGACCGCGATAGTTTAAGAAATTCATCTTTTTTTTAAAATAAATATTTAGTTGCAGGATAAAATATATTTTACCTTGACTAAATTAAAACACATTTCAAATATTTTTAGTTTTTAAACTTCAAAATCAAAACAATATTAACATATTTAAGGAAGGGCAGAAAATTCGTGGAGCTTTCACGGATCGGTTTCAAGAAAACATTCAAAACCAAACATAAAAAATACGCAAAAATCGTATCTATATATGGACAAATATGTTGTCCATATAATAATAATACATATATGTTCGCATGATGAGGTATAATATTGCACAATCTGCACATATCATGATCCATGCAATATAAACAAGTGGCTTAGCTCACCTGGTCATTGGGCTCCTCATTTGAGTGAGAGACCCAAGTTCGATTTTATTTAAAAACGAATTTAGAGTTTTAGGAGTTATAATGTAGATTGGTGATTTTGTGGAGTATTTGAATTCTTGATATACTAACTACTAACAACTAACTTTGTCCGATCAAAATAAAAATAAAAATGATCCATAATATTGTGTACAAGTGTTATTAATGGGGCAAAAATTTCACTCAAACTTTTTTCTCTTCAAATATCACTGTTATGCATATGTATTATCGTTATTATTGCATAAACACTACAATTACTATACATATGTATTATCGTTATTAACTTATTATTGCATAAGCGCTTTCACAATTCAAAATAAAAAATGCTCGACTTTTTTAACAATAATAATGCATAAATCTATAACTATATAACAACAGCAGTAGCTGAACAATTAAATGCACACCAATCTGTCAACGTGTGATGTACTCGCTCTCTGGAGAAGTCGTACGTTTCACGTGCTTCAGAAGTGGTTGGGAGGAAGTTTCCACTAAAAAGAATTATGATCATGATTGTTAATTGTTATTTTAAAATATTAAAATAATGATTACTGATTGTCTCAATGCATACTTTTCAATAGGCTATGTAATAGGTAGTACTATGACTGTTGTATCACGTCACTTCTTTCTATAGCTATACATTTATAATATATTATATATAAGTATAAATAAAATCACAGAGTGAAATTCTGCTCTAATAATATTTTAATATTAAAGAAATATATTATCTCCTACAAGTAATCATGAAAAACAAAGCACGCCCTCGAATTTTGAGGCAAGCATGAGATAAATGTTGGATTTTTTTATTTTATTTTGCCAAACAAAATCAAATTTGCTAAAAAAGTTGACACAGAAGACAACACACGTACTCCTCTCGATCTTTCTGCATGCCGAGGTGCCACTGCTTTTAAAATTCAAAATTTAAATCCGCAGATGAAATTAAGGTCCAGCAAAGAGGTTTATAAATAGTGATAATTGTGTTCATTAATTCTTCATTGTTGTTTCTCAATGTTTTACTAATAGTGTTCTCCTTGCTGCAGGATCAGTAAGCAAATTTGAATCAAATTTGCCTCCATTTTCGCTACCCACTGTGTTTGGCAGATATTACAACTACAAGACAAAAGAGAATACAAGCACATTGTGAGTAACATAATCTAGACCGTACAAATGCATTTTTAGTGTCGATTGCACTGGTGCAGCAGAACTTGAAACAAGGTTTTTACTAATACTTGACATATTGTGTACTAATTTATATTCATTGTTCAAGTTTAAATCTTTCTTTTCAAGTTAACATCACCATTTTCATACTAAATTAGGTTGATCAAGAGCTCCACCTACGAGTAACTCATTTATATATAGTTTGAGGGGTTAACAAGCATACATGACAACACATTAAAAGAAACAATGAGGTTAGTTATCCGTCTTCAACTTATCTTCATTTTTTAATTAAGTTTAACGTACATAAATTAATCTAAGTATTCACTTAATATGTTATTTAAAGTTGGTAGGTTTTAAGAGTTGACCAAGATAGACTAGATAGTTGCTACTTGCTATTTAAACCTTCAGAAATTGGTAATACTTCGTTTAGCTGATTTGTACCAAGGTTAGACAGGTTGAGAACATATTTCACTCAAGGGAAAAGGTCGATGAGTTTACATCATTGTTTTTTAGTTTAAGACAGGATACGATTAAGGTGATTAATGGAAGTTGTGCCGTTTTTTTTCAGGATACATTGTTATTAAAGGCAAGACCAAATTGCACTAATAAATGTGCCTACATAGTGTTAAGAAATTGACATGAAAATACAGTAAGTCCCCTTTTCTTTTATCTTTTTATTTTTTTTATGTTGGCAAGTATTTAGGTGAGTTTAAATTTTTATTTATTTACCTAATATTATCTTCTATTTTATTAAATTGCCCCCAGTATGTTTTATTTTTTTACAACTGACTTCTTCATACGGTGAAATATTAACCTTATAAAATAATAAACAGTAAAACCAAAATTGAACTCCTTGAAGACTTGGGCCTTAAAAGAGAACAAATTGAAACAACCTTCAATAAGAAAACTACTCTGATTAAAGAGAAGAAAGATTGAATATTTGAAAATAGTATATAATGATATTTTCTTTTGACAACTATACAACTTATTTGCCGAATTGCTAATAATTTTTAGGAATTTCTATTAATTTTTCAATTGGTATTAATTTTAACGATTTTGACTGTTATGATATTTATTCCACTTAATTTTTATGAATTCTTGAGCTCTTCCCTATTATTTTTATAAAATTAATTATTTTACAACATAACATTACACAAATTCAGCATATTTATTATTTTCAAAATAATCATGATTTTATGAAATTGAACAAATACTCATAAGAATGACATATGATATCATTCATAGTGTTATTAAAAACTTGGAAGTTGAAACTATTTATGTTAATGGATATTTCTATTATGTTTAGAAATTTAAGTTTGAAGTGACTTTGGATGTTTTATATTCACTTATCATACTCTATATTTTGATTTTTTTTAAAATCATGCATACTATATATATATATATATATAATATTTATTATGACGTCACACCGGCTCAATCTGGCTCAATCCGACCCAATCGATCCGACCCCGGTCCAGCCTTTTTTTGGGGTCGTCCGGCTCAACTTTCGGTTCCGATTTTTAAAACATAGATATCAATCAACTTTATAGCATTTTTCCTTATTAAAAATAGTCTTAACACTATTATTTATGCTATTTCACTAGGGGCTTGTTGTGATCGGTGTTTTGACCCCGAATTATTTTTTACACGTCAGATGGACATGTGTATCGGTAAATTATTAAATAACCATGTCCTCTGGACAGGTGTTCGCCAGGGTGTTGGTTGCCTTGACCATACCAGTGTGCTCGCCAATCTGGCGAGCACTATAATTATTCCTGCATGTTCGCCAGGGACTACGCCCCAATACCCACAAAATTCGATATGGTCAAATAGGCGAGCAGAGGAATTGGTCGAGCAAAGATGCTAGGTTTACAGCCGCGTTTCGTAAAGCGAACAGGATGACCATATGGGAGCAAATTTGTTAATGCGAACATAAAAGCTAAGCCACCAGTTAAAACCAAGCCATTTGGACGACAAGTAGGAGGCTTTATAAGCAAATGAATACAAATGGCGACCAGATAGGCGGTGTATAAAACGTGGCAGCCTCACATAAGTTCTTGCATGACACGAAATCACCAGCTCATGCTTGCCAAACCAGCACATGCTTGTCAAAGTACTATAAATAGATCCTCAAAAATCATAATAGGGGTTCAGAAAATTTCCAAGTAATCACTCGTATATTCTAAATCACCATCCTACATGTAATTTGTGTTCGTCACAAGAGATATTGTATTCGGTACACTTTCATCTATCAATGACATCCCTGGCTTGGAACGCCCCCAGATGTAGTCAATTTTGACGAACTGGGTCAACAATCTCTTGTTATTTACAGTCATATTTTACATGTAATTGATTTGCTTGTAAGTTGTCATAAATAACGCCACATCATTTTTCCATAAAAAATGACTTACAACAATTGGCGCTAGAAGGAGGGTGGTCCGAACCTCCGAGCCGAAAAAACTAACCAGTAGATAGCCGAGGCAGAAAAAAGAAATATAATGCCTAAATCTAGGAATACTCAAACGGAGAAATTGAGACATAGCCGATTTCACAATTTTAAAGAAATTCAAGCACAACCTCAAGAAAATGAGACCATGTAAACCATCAGGCTGGAAGAAATTGTCAGCGATCCAACAGCAACAACAAAAGCCATTACTTTCTTGTTAAGAGCACAGAAAGAAAGAACCGAAAAAGAGTTGGCCAAGTTAAAAGTTCAAGATGATAATGATCGACGCTCGCAAACCCTTGATAACGATCAAGTAAAAAAGAAAGCTACACAAAAACAGACTGAAAAAGAGGTAGAAAGTCAGTCGAATGAAGAACAGCCGCAAGAGACCGGACGATCAACGTTTGAACGTTTGAGAGTACTGGCGAAAGAATGAATCGGCGAGCATAGACGTCGAGATCCTGGAAAGAAATATCGAGCGAACACAATGACCCAAGTGGAACGTCATGATCGTTCACATCATGAACGACCTCAAGATCCCGAAAAGTCAGTTGGAACTAAATTATCCATTCACCATCAAATGGGAAATCGAGAACCAATCCGGAAAGGGGGACTGTCCCATCATGAGCATGACCGACCAGGTCCTCAAGATGGAATCCAGCCTCGTTCCGGATCAGTTAGCTCCGCAAGGTTCGCTGAGATGCAGAAGGCGATAGAAAGTTTGCAGGCCGATTTGGCTGCCACTAAAGGGCTCCCCCGAGCGGACAAAATCCCGTGCTCACCGCTTGCCCCCGCGATCATGTCGGCAGAAATACAAGAAAAGGTGGCAAAAAATCGACCACCCATACCCATGTTCGATGTAGAGTCGGATCCCCATGTTCACCTCAGTAAATTTTCAGATTATATGATCGCTATGGGCGCTACTGACGCAACTCAGTGCCGGTCTTTCCCCATGACATTGGGTGACCGGGCACACAGGTGGTTTTCAACTTTGTCAGTTGCATCCATCACGTCATTCACACAATTGGGACAAAAATTTCAATCCCACTTTTCATCTATGTGTGCTCGCCCAGCACCAAAGCAAAGGTTGTCACATTTTTCCCAGCTAAATGGTGAATCAGATCGAGCATTTATTGAAAGGTTTAACAAATGTTTATATGATGGAGCTTCGGTTGAAGAGGATGCTAAAATCCTCACGGTGGTGGGGGGTTTGACTTTAAATACGGATATGTGGAAAGTCATGCATCAGGATTGGCCGAACACATATGCCAAATTTTGAGAGCGAGCAGCCAAGATCATAGCTATGCAAGATCTGCTCGCCCAGTCCCGGTTAGGCCAAGAGGTAGCAACAAAAATAGTGGTCGTTGGTAAAAAAGTAGTAAATGAGGGGGGTATAAACCCCCAGGATCTTTTAAACCTTTCGAAGAAGGAGCAGAAGCGCATGCACTACGCAGTCTTCTAGGCATTTCTGCAGAAACAATATACAATCAAATCAAAGATCGGGACATGTTAGAGAAGCCTCGAAGAATCATAAGAGATAAAAGTCGTCTCAATGCTTCCAAGTTTTGTACATATCATGAGTACATCGAACATAATACTGATGAATGTCGTGATTTACTTCGTCAACTTTGAAAGTTATATGAAAAGAATCGTCTTACTCAGTTCCTCAAAAAACCAGCGAACAGAGACTCCCGAAATGAAAAATCGGGTGACCGAAGGGGTAAACGTAAGGCTGAAGAGGTATCTGATAGTGATCAAGAAGAATTCCGCAAGAAGTAAGAATTACCCAAAAAAGGAGCTCCTACCATGAGCAGAGTTCGGGAGAGTCAAGAAATCAACATGATTCTCCCAGACTATGGGCCAGTGGGTGGATGCTATTAGTTACCGACGCTATCGAACAGACGAAAGAAGATGAAAATATGTGTCATGCAAAGCGTACATCCGGTGAACGTGGCGAGCACGTCAGCTAACACACCAACTTCTCACCAAATTTTGTTTTCAGATGACGACCTCGACGGTATCATCACCCCTCACAATGATTCACTAAACATAAGCGCCCGACTTCTTGGGTTAAAAGTACATCGACTCTTGGTAGATACCGGGGCGTACGCGAACATTTTGTTCGTCAACACTCTGCACCAGATGGAGAAACAAGTTGGCGATCTTAGTGGTTACATCGAGCCTTGTGATCATACCATAATGGGTTTTGGGGAATCTGTAACCCGGCCATATGGTATGATCAAGTTAGGAGTTGAATTAGAATCGACTAATAATCCAGAGATTCGACGAACTAGAATACTAGATTTTGTAATCGTCGATGCTCCGTCTACTTATAACGGGTTTCTAGGTCGCCCGTTTATTCAGGAATTCAAGGCTGCGTGTTCAACTTATTACTATTGTGTTAAGTTTCCAACCCAAGAAGGGGCGGGTAGTGTAAAGGGCGACCAGAAAAAAGCTCGAGATTATTTGTTACCATGCGTACCAGAAAAATAAAATATCATTAACATGATGGAACGAACTTGGGAGACCGGAGAATTAAGCCAACAGGCGAACACATTGCCCTGGATGCGTATCTCTCCCCCGCCGAGCACATCTCCCCAGACGAGCACAGAACCCGGGATGACCATACATATTCCGGATCTAATGAGTATCGATCTACCAAACGAACTACTGAATTTGGAGCCTCGTATAGGTTTTGATCCTATGGAGGCAGAAGACGAGCACCGGGGGTCGATCGAAGATCCTCGGTGGAAGCAAAAAAAGAGGCGAGCAACGCCTGTTGAACAATTAGAATCTGTCATGGTCGACCCGGTCAGACCGGAATTAGAGTTGTTCATTAGTTCTGAATTACCAGAACCATTCCAAGCAGAAATGATTGCATATCTTCGAGCAAATTTGAATGTGTTTGCGTGGTCACATGAGGACATAGTTGGCATTGATCCTAAACATGCATGTCATTCTCTCAATCTTGACCCAACACAGATCCCAATAATCCAGAAGCGAAGGAAATTCAGTCCGGAGAAGTATGCAGCTCTGGATATTGAAATTTAAAAGTTGCTTGACAATAAGTTGATTCGAGAAGTTAAGTACCCAATATGGCTTGCTAATCAGTGCTCGTCCCAAAATCAAATGGAACTTGGAGGTTATGCATAGATTTTACCGATTTAAACAAGGCATGCCCAAAAGACAATTTCCTGATGCCGCACATTGATTATTTGGTCGATAGCACAACAGGACACCAAATTCCCATGCATCCTGATGATCAAAAGAATACAACTTTCTGCAACGAAAAGAATATGTATTGTTGGAAGTGCATGCCATTCGGATTAAAGAATGCCGAAGCCACATATCAAAGGCTGGTGAACAAGATGTTCGACGAACACATAGGACGGACGGTCGAGGTTTACATCGATGACATTGTGGTCAAAAGCGAGCTTAAGGAAGACCACATTATTCACCTAAGCACAAACGTTTGATATTCTCCGGGCGTATAACATGAAGTTAAACCCGAAGAAATGCAGCTTCGGGGTTCATTCAGGAAAATTCCTCGGACATATGGTCAGTCAAATTGGGATTGAGGCGAACCCATCGAAGATTCAGGCTATGCTCGACATGCAAGCACCCAGAAGTGTGAAAGAGGTTCAAAAGTTAACTGGACGTTTGGCTTCCGTAAACCGGTTTATATCACGAACCGGAGATAAGTATAAACCTTTCTATGACGCACTAAAGAAAGAGAAATTTCAGTGGACAGAACATTGCCAAGATGCATTTGAATCACTAAAGCAATATCTTGCGGATACCCAAACGTTATCTAAACCTGTTCCAGGCGAGCAACTTTATTTATACTTGGCCGCTTCAGAACATGCAATCAGCGCTGTGCTAGTTCGAGCAGGGGGTGCTACACATTTGCCTGTTTATTATGTAAGTCAAGTACTCAAGGAGGCCGAGCTCCGGTACCCTCCACTGGAAAAACTCGTGTATGCTCTCGTGATGAGTGTCCGAAAACTGCGACCATACTTTTTCGATCACTCAGTCGAGGTGTTAACCAATTTCCCATTGCGTCAAGTATTCCATCGACCAGACACTGCAGGTAGGTTGCTCAAGTGGGCGGTGGAGTTAGGCCAGTTTGACATTACGTTTGCCCCGCGAACAGCAATGAAGGGCCAGACTATGACTGATTTCATGGTTGAATTGACATATCCGCAGTTGCCGGAGAAAAGGCATTGATCAACCATGGCACATGTATGTGGATGGTTCGTCAACGAGTTCGAGAGCTAGATCGGGCATGGTTCTCATCAGCCCAACCCAACAAACCTTTACGACAGCCATCTGTTTTGATTTCCCGGCCACAAATAATGAAGCCGAATACGAAGCATTGATCGCTGGATTACATATGGCTATGGCAATGGAAATTCAAAAGCTGATGATTTATAGCGATTCTCAGATAATTATGTACCAGGTATTAGGCGAGTTTGAAGCCCGGGGCGAACAGATGGTTCAATATCAGCAACTAGCAAAGAAATTGCTTGAGCAGTTTGAACAAGTCCACATTGAACAATTACCATGATTGGATAATTCATTTGCTGATGCCTTGGCACGATTGACAACAGCAGAAAGAGTGACGAACACAACGGACATTGTGGTCGTCACGACTTGTTCGCCATCAGTTCCCAGAGTTGTGATCGCCCATATAACAGTTGAACAAGAAACATGGATGACCCCGATTTTAAACTACCTACAAAATGGTTTTCTTCCTGAAAATAAAGCACAAGCTACTCGCCTCAGATTACAAGCTGCTCGGTACACTATCCTAGAGGGGCATTTGTATAAAAGAAGTTTTTCTTTGCCATTATTGAAATGTCTTACTCCCGAAGAAGGTCATGTGATTCTAGAGCAAATTCATGATGGGGTATGCGGAAACCATACAGGTGGACTTGTTCTGGCATATAAAACAATCAGACAAGGGTACTACTGGCCTACACTTAAGAAAGATTCATTCGCTTATGCTCGCGCATGCCATAAGTGTCAGGTATACGCCCCACTTATCCATAGCCCACCCGAAGAATTAGTATCCGTTTATAGCCCGTGGCCGTTTGCCAAATGGGGGATCGACTTGATTGGCCCGTTTCCCACTGGCACGTCGGGGGTAAAGTATGCTGTGGTCGCTATTGATTATTACACTAAGTGGGCGGAAGCCGAAGCCATTGTAAAGGACACCAAACAAATAATGTGGAATTTTGTTTGGAAGAATATCATTTGTAGATTTGGGATTCCCCAATCGTTGGTAACGGATAATGGCAAACCGTTTTATGGGAGTGAATTTCGACAGAATTGTGCTCGTTGGGGGATAAAAAAACATTATTCTACTCTGTATTATCCCCAGTCAAACGGACAAGTTGAAGCTGTCAATAAAATTATCAAGCATACCCTCAAGGCTAAACTTGATAATTCTAAGGGGGGAGGATGGGCTGAAGAGTTATCAGAAATATTATGGGCATAGCGTACTACTTTCAGAACATCAACTGCGGAAACCGCTTTCGCTCTAGCATTTGGTACGGAAGCTGTTATACTCGCGGAGATAAAAATTCCGAGCCATCGGACAATGAGTTTCGGTGAACACACTAACGACCATGCGCTAGCCCTAAGTGCGGATCTATTGGAGGAGAGACGATTGGAGGCCGATTTCAGGAATGCAATGTATAAGCAAAGGTCTAAGAGATTTTACAATTCCAAAGTTCGAACTCGCAGGTTCAACGTTAGCGAGCTAGTTTTAAGACGAGCAACGGGGGTGCCAGGTGGTGTGTTCGGTCAAGTATGGGAGGGTCCATTCAGAGTGACAAAACGCTTGTCAAATGGGGCGTATGATTTAGAAGACTTGAATGGAGTTCCGCTTTCCTATTCATGGAATGCGTCAAATCTGAAAAAATATTATCAGTAGTGGCGAGCATGATCTATCAGAGTTCAGAGTACATATTTGTGGTTTGTAAAAAAAAAAATTAGCCAGGAGTGAACATTCGTCTAGGACGAGCATGGCGACCACAAAGGGCGAGCACAAGGAGTCGAACACAGAACTCAGAATCTTATAGAAGGAGTTTGGTCAGCAGTATTAATAGTAAAAGCTACGTGTCAAAATAGAGTGAGAACCGGTGGCAATCGAATGAGGTACGTGTCGATTCCTTAGTTAGAGTTGGAAAAGACAGGGACAGATGTCGATATGAGGATTTAAAGTAAGAAGTCCTGCTCCAACTAGCGATATCAACACTTGTTTGGTGTAGTAGTATAAATAGGCATGTCGATAGCCAAAGAAGAGAAGGAAAAAATACAGAAAAAGGAAAAAATTACTACGTAAACGCTTATAGTAAAACTCGCCCAAAAATTGGGTTGTTTTTGGTATGCCCTCGATTTTAATCTCCGACACCAAGATCAGCAATGATCTTGCTGACTCAATCAAGTGTCTCGGCGTCTGCTCTTGTACGAGCTCTAAATCTCGCATCTCCATCGCGGGGCAAAATACTTTGACTTCAATTTGGAAAAGCCAATCCGAATCGGGGGAAGTATTTTCTTCCAGATGGGGTAGTGTCACTCCGAGCACAGGTTGGTGCTCGCTACGGGTCCAAGATGCTCTGCAGAGTCATGGTTGCCACTCCACATTCTCCACTGCTTATGCAGTAGTAAATCACAAGGTCCCCTTGCATCCCAAAAATCTTCTCCTTGGAGGTTGGGTGCCAACGCACTCTCATGAGGTAGCGTGCGGACGCTGATGCTCAGGTATCCGCGATTGGCCCGGATAAGTAATCGGATGCATAGTTAAGGAGGGAAATTGGTGTGAGTAGATATCAGGAAGGAGAACGAGCATTGCCTATGCTCGCACCAGGTTAAGGCGAGCAGGATTGCTCGCCATATGCTCATGAACAACAGTTGGCCGCATAATCACAGCTTGCCCAAGAAGGCGAACACTGCTGTTGCTACTGCTGTTAGTCATGAGCACGATGATTAAAGGATAAAGGGTGAGATGAAAAGATGGACTTCTCCCGAGCGTTTCTACACAACGACCCCGGACGAGATGTTGGCAGATCATGCTCACCCTAAGTTAAGAAAAGATTGAAACCGGACAAAACGTTCGACAGATATCTGGAGCACTATTTAAGTTGTAAATTATAACCAAGTGTGATTGTATTAGTTACTTCCAAGTGTAAAAAGTTGTAATAAACTAGCAATATTATATGGAGTGTTTTGTTTGTTAAGTTTTTTTAGTCAAGCCAACAACGGTCGCACCTAAGCCGGACGACCAGAACAAAGACGAACAAGCAGAGCTCTATGTTCACCTGACGAAACAATTCGTACTTACAGATATCCGCAACAAAATGAGTAATGGGTACGGGGTCGCAACTAAATAAGACGACCCGAGCAAAATAGTGATTGCAGCAAACATAAGACGATCACGAAAGAAAATGGGGGGTTGCACATAAGTTAACCCATCTGGTTGCAGCAAAATAAGACAACCAATCCGATCGCAACTAAATAAGACGATCGAAAAACCAAAGAAGTCAGGGTGGAACATAGGCACATAACATGTACGATTCATCAGAAAAAACAAAGGGACAGACTATCAAACAAAAACAAACATTGTTTCAAAGCCAACAAAACAAGTCAGTCAAAGACCGAGCAGAAAGATTGTTCAGGCCAAATGCAAAATGTATTACAAGAAAAATCAAGGGACGAATTCATCGTTTGGAGTTGACGGAAGAGACATGTTGAGTATGCCTTGTCTAATCTGGTCATCCGGATCACCTACACCTTGGATATCCTGCTCACCAACATTTTGGGTCCTCGGCTCGCTATCAAGAGCTCGCTGCTCGCTGATAACCCGATCATTATGTCTGTCACCAACATTCCCGCTTCCCTGCTTGTATTGGTGATGTTGACTAGGATTTTCTGTAGCTTCACTATCCGGGTCGTCTTCATCGTCAGTTAAGGGATCTTCAATTTCAATCCCGACAGGAAGGTGGGAGAAATTGCACAAATCCTTTAGACCAGCTATTGGCAGGTTACGGTCAGGAGGGTTATCAGACATATATTTCTCAAGAGTGTTTCTGAGTGGAGCAATCTGGTCGGTTGAAAGGGTTTTCCTAGCAGCGCGGAGAGCATCGGCGAAGGCGCAGATATAGGAAAAGTTAGAGATCGAGTCGACATACTCCTTTGTGCGTATTTTTTTAATTTTCGAGGCCCAGTCGAGTGTTGGTTTCTTCAGCTGTGAGGAGTTGTTGAGCGAGCAAAACTTTCTCGCGCTCCAAAGTCTCATTCTCAGACTTGAGCTTTCGGAGTTCAATATTCTGATCGTCTTGGATTTTCCGAATACTCTGCACTTCTTATCGGTTACAACGCAACTCCTCTTGAACCCGATGCAACTCTTCTTGAAACCGATGCAATTCCCCTTGAGCTTGACACATTTCTTCCTTGGCTAAGCGTGCATCATCCTGAGCCGACTTCATTTCTTCACGAGCTTTATTCAACTCGATAGCTTTTTCTTGAAAACTTGAGACAAGTTTCACAATTTGGGCATGAACTTTGGCCATCCTTGAGTAAGAGTTTTCCAGAAGAACCAAGGATCGGCCATGATGCACTAAACCCAAGCGCATTGTCTCCAGCGACGTCGGCCCATGGATTGCATCTTCAAGCTCAGTCGTCCATGCTCGGATAGGAGTTTCGCATGCTTTCTGGACGTGATCAGGAACGACCGGAATATTACACACAGTAGGAGAGCAGTAATAGTCTTTAAATTCTGGCATCAGGGGTGATATCTTGTTAAGCTTGTAAATGTAAAACAACCGTGTGAATTGAACGATCAAAATGGAAAAGAAGAAACACCCAAAAGAAGCGAACAAATTTACCTGTCCACCCGTGCGGGGTCCCATCCCAGAAACGATTTGTCATCAGGAGAGCGGATTTGAGAGCTTGAAGGGGCCCAAACTTTGGGACCTACGGGGGGTAGTGTAGATCCGCTCACCCCGGCTTCAGCAGTGTGAGTAATGGGGGTGATTAACGAAGGTGCATTTTTGGTTACTTCAATAAACGGGATTTCTTCCACCGTAGCTTGGGGGTTCTCCCGAGTTACAGGATTGTGCTCGCTGGATAGCCTTCTAGACCTTTTGGGTGAGGGAATCTGCTCCCTCGTCCCATGCTCGACTGACCGAATAGTTCTTTTTTGCTTGCTCGATTCACTTCGGAGAGCTCTCTGCGCTTCCCGTTCGGCCTGAATTCTTGCCATCTCACTAGGTTTTCTGCTTCGAGCCATTTCAGTGTGTTCGGCAGTGCTAACAACAATGGTAACAGCAGGAAGAGCTACGAAAAGACAGAATTCATTAAAGGTGATACCTAAGAGATAAGTATAATAATAACAAAAGTTAAAGATTACCAGCAGGACTAAGGGCAACCAGATGGTGTGGAGGCACGTACAAGCCGTCTTTCTTTCTTTGATCAGCGCTGTTCAGAGTCTTCACTGAGCGCTCAGAGTAAGATTCAACCTCAATTTGCCAAATACTACTAAAGAATCCGTCTTTCGTCTCCTTGTCGGTTGCTGCTGGAATCCCTGAAACAGAAGAAATAAGTTAATATAAGTTCACTGGGTGAAGGAAAGAAATAATTTACTTACTCCGGCAAACTCCGAAATCTGTGGGGATATCTAGACGAGCATCCGGATCACACTCGAAAGCCAGGCTTTTCCAGTCGCCCCCAACAAACCAAAACTTATCTTTCCAATCCTTAATTTTGTTCGGCACGTCTTCAATAGTTTTGCATTTGGTGTTCGCCTGCATATATAACCATCCATGCTCGCCTCTAGGTCGGGTCAAGTGAACCAGGCGAGTGAGTTCTGCGGCAGTAGGATAATACAAGGGTTTGGTTTTGCCGAACAATGTTAAGAAACTCATAATCATATGCCAACCATTTGGCATCAGCTGTGTGATAGTAATGTTCCATTCCACGAGCAAGCGAGTAATCACCGGATGGAGTGGGAACCGAAGGCCAGCTTCCATAATATCTAAGTTCACAGCTACACACCCTTCAGGAGGTTGATCTGCTCGCTCATCAGGTCCAGGAACCCAGAAGAATACATCTTTCGGAGTTTCGTAATTCCGATACAATTGACCGAGCATATCTATGTCGATCACACTAGAGATTTTGCTCGCTGGGTATTCATTTTCAATTCCTTCGCGATGTGGTTGTTCGGGCCACTCGAAGTCGTAGCGAGCGTCGTATTCAGCATAGGTTGGACTATGGGGGCGGCCGATCGGGATTTCAATAACTGGCATAGCACCTGGCTCAGCATTTTGCCCAGGACCGAGCATAACACCCTGCTCGCCTATAACTTCAATATTGTGCCCAAGGCCAGCGGAATGTTCACCAGATCCTTCGGCGTGTACGTCGCAAGCAGTATGATCGCATGAGACCCCGGTGTTTCTTTGTGATCGGAGAACTTTTTCGGAATCTTCTAAAAAACTGGATTGGGCAAGTTCCCGATCTAATTCATTAATGACTTCTTCTGAATCCGAAGAAAGAATGGCGAATGGGCGCCGGATTTTCCGGCGGGATCTTCGTCCTGGAGCAGGGATCCTTGAAAAATCGGCCATGCCCCGAATATTTGAACGGCGAGATGAAGAAACCGACCATGATGATCTGACTCATCGGAGCCGAGCGAAGAGCCAAGGGAAATCGAACAAAAAGACATAATTCCAGTTAAATAAATTAGAGTAATTACCTGGAAAAAGCGTTCGCCGGGTAGGAAAAAATTCGCCGGAAAGTTGAGAAAGAAAAGAAAAGAATTGAAAGGAAGAAAAAGGGTTGAGGCGGCAAAATGACCTTTATATAGATTCCAGATTTTTTAATTTTCAAAATTTTGAAAATTCAAAAAGAAAATCTCGATTCGATCGACGCCTCGGGACTCGTGCATTGGAGTCCTCCTTCGTCCACGAAAAAGACCAATCTCGAGACACCCATCGTGTGTTTCGAGGCGACACTTAGGATTTCCCACTCAAGACATCGGCGATCGGGCCCCCCATGATGAATACTGGCCAGGGGTATTGTTGTGATCGGTGTTTTGATCCCGAATTATTTTTTACGTCGGATGGACACGCGTGTATCGATAAATTATTAAATAACCATGTCCGCTGGACAGGTGTTTGCCAGGGTGTTGGTTGCCTTGACCATACCAGTGTGCTCGCTTAATCTGGCGAAAGCACTATAATTATTTCTGCGATGTTCGCCAGGGGGGACTACGCCCTAATACATAAAATTGATATGGTCAAAATAAGCGAAAGCAGAGGAATTGGTCGAGCAAAGATGCTCAAAGTTCTGACCCGCGCGAAAGCCGTAAACAGGATGACCATTTGGGAGCAAATTTGTTAATGCGAACATAAAATCTAAGCCACCAGTTAAAACCAAGCCATTTGGACGACAAGTAGGAGGCTTTATAAGCAAATGAATACAAATGGCGACCAGATAGGCGGTGTATAAAACGTGGCAGCCTCACATAAGTTCTTGCATGACACGAAATCACCAGCTCATGCTTGCCAAACAAGCACATACTTGTCAAAGTACTATAAATAGATCCTCAAAAATCATAATAGGGGTTCAGAAAATTTCCAAGTAATCACTCGTATATTCCAAATCTCCATCCTACATGTAATCTGTGTTCGTCACAAGAGATATTGTATTCAGCACACTTTCATCTATCAATGACATCCCTGGCTTGGAACGCCCCCAGATGTAGTCAATTTTGACGAACTGAGTTAACAATCTCTTGTTATTTACAGTCATATTTACATGTAATTGATTTGTTTGTAAGTTGTCATAAATAACGCCACATCATTTTTCCATAAAAAATGACTTACAACAGGGCTACCAATCGGCGCCTTAATGGTTAAGTTTCCTATATTATGTGTGGAGTCTTGAGAATGGTCGGATCATGTTTATTTTGTTTATTTAATTTTATGCTACTTATTTGTAACTTAGAAATTAATCGGTTGACTATTTCATAAATGTTACTACATTGAATCCTTGAATGTTTGATCTATTCATTTGAGTTAAAAAAAAAAAAAAAAAAAATATATATATATATATATATATATAATATAATCAACATGAAATTTGATTTAAATGATATTTTAATATATTACTGTAATTTAAAATTAACTAAAGTATAAGTATATGTAAAACTCTAATTTTTTTAGAAAAATAAATTAATATTTTCATCTTATTAGTTTTAACTGTTTGCTTTGTTAAGGTTACACATGTTTAATTTGTTACAATACAATGTGCTAATTTGTAAATATTATTTGACCTTGACATTATATATTTTAGCTATGCATACATAAATATAAAATTTCTATATATTTTTATATTTATTGTAAAATAAATATCTTTATATATAAAATGATGTTTGTTGATAGTTAAAGAGTTTTTTAGTGACAAAAACTCATATAAGATGGTCACACACATGAGACGAGTACAAATTTGTACAAATTAACACCCACTCCTTCTCAAGTGTTAAATCAATGTATTCAAGTTATGCTCGGCTTTGTCATAAAATCATCTTAAGCAAGCGTGTCTTTTCTTTATCAATTAACTTTAATGCTATCAAATACTAAAGTTACACAAGGTATACATTAATTTAATATAATTATTTTTTTCTAAATGAATTCTAATGCAAGACTTATTATGTTTATGATGTTAAATAATTTATTATTTTCTACACTAGTATTTCACCCGAGTGATGCTCGGCAGATCTCATTTACTATATATTATGTATAAATTATAAATTTGTCGAGCTTCAATTTAATTTTGAAAAGTATGACCTAACTATTAAGGGAAAGTTTATTTCACGTATGAGACAGTTTCACACAAAAATTCTATTTTAATATATTAATACTATACATAATTTTTTTATGTACATTAATATTAGATTGTCAATTCATTATATGTAAAATAAAATTTAGTGCGTTAAAACTTAAATTATATTACATTTTAAAAATATATGTAATATTTATCAACACCAATAGTGTTGTTAGCTTGTAATAAAACATTTTATGATATAATTAATACATATATCCATATAATTAAGTAAATTAAATATTTAAAGAAGAAAAGAAAAGTGAAGTTTAATTAAAAAAATTGTCTTAAATCTACTTTTATAAAATCATCTAAAAATAAATTATTTAATGAAATAAATAGCAAAATATCCATTACATTAGTCAAATAATACTGTGTCATAAGAATAACAATTATAAAATTAATCAATGAAATAATAAAATACTATGTTTTAAAGTTATTAGGTTGATTAGAAAATATTATGTTGAGATATTTCTCAAGTTAATAATTTATTATATCATGTTGTAAAATTAGAATGTATATATTTAATTTTATACAAAATAATTAAATAAGGCCATTAAAAAAATTCAAAGCACATTCAAATTAAATAGTAGTTTAGTTAATTAATCATAAATTGTGGAGAGAGAGTTTTACAGATTCCAAAGAATTTGGAGAAAATGAGCGGAACAATTTTTTACTAATTTTGTTATAATTGAATCCAATTCTTAATGATGGGCCTAAATCATATTCTTATAGGTCAATATCTATTAACTAAATATTGTGCTGGAAGATTACGTAATCGACCCAGGAGGCCCAAGAGGAGATAGTGGAAAATTTTTTGAGTGGGAACAGTTTTTTACTAACTTTGCTATTTTTATATATGTATAAATTATAATAACAAAAATTATAAAGACGTAAGATGCGCATTTTAAAAAAAATCTTAGAAGAAAGAAATAACATATATAGTAGTGATATTTGAAAAAAAAAAAAATAACGTGGACTTGAGTTTACAGGATACCTATATCACGATTATTGGAGGGCCAATTTGCTACCAAGACTAGTATGTAAATTTATAGTACTTAATTAATTGAAGGGCGTCTTTTTTAATCAAAATAACTTCTTAAAATCTCTTTTGATCAACACCTAATGACACCCTGTTTTGACTGGTCAACAAATAAGATATTTAATAAATAAAATTACAATATAAAAAAAAGTGAGTCTCATGTGTATTCAGGTACACTATACGTTCATAATGCATTTTAAAATTATACAATTTATTATATCGAAAGAATCAATTCTTTTACATTAAATAGTATAATTATGTTTTCATATTAATAATTATATGGTTCAGTATAAATAAGTTGCATCTTTCAATATAACAAATTGCATAATTCTACATACACTTGAATATTTACAAAGATTCGGCGATAA
This sequence comes from Stenogyne calaminthoides, assembly GCA_037126765.1. Lineage (NCBI taxonomy): Eukaryota > Viridiplantae > Streptophyta > Magnoliopsida > Lamiales > Lamiaceae > Stenogyne > Stenogyne calaminthoides. The sequence continues at coordinate 5,837,145 of JBBCBC010000005.1, forward strand.
AAAAAAAGAGTGGGTCTCATATGCATTCGGATGGACCATGCACTCATAGTGTATTTTAGAAGCGTGCAACTATATAAAACAAAAGTGTGCAACTATTCCAAACAGAAGCATGCAATTATGTTCCCATATTAACAATTGCACTTTTCTGTGTAAATAAATCGCACTTTTCAGCATAATAAGTTACATGTTTCTAAAATGTACTATAAGTGCACAGTGCACCCGAGTGCATAAAAGACCTAACCTTGAAAAAAAAAAAAAGCTTTACAAAGTCAAAGGCGCCCATACTCATAGCTCAGTGCACTTCACTCACACCAAAACATAACTCCAATTCCCATCAGTCTTTCCACGAAACTGCGCCTATATATTTTTGACCAACGCAACACCAGAGAACGTTTCCTTCTTTACTACGCCTTTCATACCCAATTTTTTTCTCATTCTTCTATTAGGGTTTTCTCAATCTCACTGAAAAACCCCTATTTTGGTTGAAAGATGAAGGTGAAATCGGGTTGTCTCGGCGAGGGGGACATTTTTCCGCCCGGATTCCGGTTTCACCCCACCGATGAGGAACTCGTGCTCTACTATTTGAAGAGGAAGATCTGCGCTCAACGTCATCTTCTCGACGTTATCGCTGAGACCGATGTTTATAAGTGGGACCCCGAGGAATTGCCTGGTACGGTTTTTGATTTCACTTTGTTTTTTTTGTTGATCGGTTCTGATTCTACTGGCTAGTTTGTTTTGTTTGATCATTGGCCTTGGCTGGTAATTTGGTTTAATTTTACTCTTGATTGATTGGTAACGCGGTTTTGATCTTTTTGAGGAGGATTTTGTTAATTGCAGTTTGTTTTCGATGTTACTGATTTGTGTTTGATTTTGGTTAATTATGATTATGAATATTATAGTTGTTGATTAATTCTGGAAAATATGCTTACAACTTTTACTCTTCTAGTATTTAGTTTGTCAAATCTTTCTTCTGCTTCCAACTGTATTGTGTGGGTATCTACTGGCAAACCAGTTTGATCAATGAGCACAGGAAGTAATTAATTAAACCCTATGTGTCCTGCTGTGTGGTTTTTTAGGAGTAGTCTTAGGAGTTTGAGCCATCGATCTATATATTCGCTTGTGTAAACAATCTTAACTTTTCGTGTTTCTTCCCATTTCATATGCGAGTGTAATTTTGTCTCTCTCATTTTGACCTTGATCTGTTGTGATTTATAATTTTTTTCATAATTTTGTTGCTCTGATTTTTAATTTTATTAGTTCGATGCCTTTTTGTGATTTATTTATTGACTTTTAACACATCTGAATGCAGAAATGTCAAAACTGAAAACAGGCGACAGACAATGGTTCTTCTTTAGCCCTCGAGATCGGAAATATCCAAATGGAGCAAGATCCAATAGGGCAACAAGGCAAGGATACTGGAAAGCAACTGGGAAGGATCGTGTCATCTCATGTGGATCTCGATCTGTTGGTCTAAAGAAAACTCTGGTCTTTTACAGAGGTCGTGCACCTAAAGGAGAACGTACAGATTGGGTGATGCAACGAATACACCATGGATGAGGAAGAGTTGAAAAGATGTCAGAATGCCAGAGAATACTACGCACTCTACAAGGTGTTCAAGAAAAGTGGACCCGGCCCCAAAAACGGTGAGCAATATGGTGCAATCTTTAAGGAAGAGGACTGGGCTGATGATGATCTTGAGATACAATGTCCCATTGAGACAGAGAAGCTGTTAAACGAGGCTAATGGAATCACACCAATTGATAAAACTAAAGGATCTGATAGTCAGCAACTGTCCTTGTTGAATGATCTCGAGGAAATATTGAACCAAATGGTAGAGCAGAGCCAATTCCGTAGATCTATCGGGTGGTTTTAACGGTTATGGTCCTGATCAGTTTGTTGGTGAGGAGGATATCCAGAGTGGATTAGTTGACCACTCTTCTGGTGATTTGGCAGTACCGGTTTTCCAACCAATTAGTCAAATACCCGATGTACCAGCTAGTTTTGAACTTGATCATTCAGGCATAACACAGTTACAGTCACGTGAGACTCCTGAGGTTTCTTCTGCTCCAATTGCTAATATGCTGAATTCCCGTGAATTTCTTGAAGATTTTCTTGAATTGGATGATCTGGAGTTGGATTCAACGACACAAACTCGGATAAATTGGTTGATGATTCGGAGAAGCTGTTATTGAATGACTTTGATGGGTTAAGTGAGTTTGATCTGTTTGAAGATGCATTGTCCTTTTTTGTGAGGTGGGTCCTGTTGAGCCAAGGCAAATCTCGCAACCATACATGAACAGTTTTGAAAATGGACTTATGGGACCCACATCAAGCTCTTTCCCAAACAATCTTGAGAATACATCGACGGATTACCTTCTGCAGCAACAATTTAATAATACAGATGGTATCATCTACCAACTGTTGACTGATGAGCCAGAAACAGATCAGGGATTCTTTCCTTCATCTACTTCAGGTACAGATATTAATGGAATTCCCAATGAAGCAATTTTTGAGCTACTGAAAAAAACATATATTATGATTTGTACGCCATTTATTTCAAATTCTCATGACTTGTTTAACGATTATTCTCTACTCCGACTAATCTTGTGGAGCTCTTGGTCAGATGGATGGTGAAAACTCTCATGTGGAAATGGGGGAGTTTGAGCCAGCTTCAAAGAGCTCTGCTTCTATTGAAGTTGTGTAGATTGTTTACTAATATTAGTGAGTTTTTTTGGCATGTTCTTAGGTATTTTACATCAAAATCAAAATAATGGTTTTGTAAAAATCATCGAATGGGGCAAATGAGTTTGGAAGCTTCAAACAGGATGATGGTACAGACTCATGGATTTCGTCTGCTCTTTGGTCCTTTGTGGAGTCTATACCAACCACTCCTGCTTCAGCTTCTGAAAGTGCTTTGGTAAACAGGGCTTTTCGAAGCTAATGTCTAGCTTCAGTAGGGTAAGATTAAATGCAAGAAACTTAAATGTTGCTACCGGTAATGCCTTGGGAACTTCTAGAAGTTCAGGCAGATATAGAACTAGTTTTATATGCTTGTCTTTACTTGGAGTATTGTGTGCTATTCTATGGTTGCTGATAAGATCCTGAGGTTTGATTTATATGTAAATAGGAAGTTTTCCCACTGGTGGATTGCCGGGAAATTATTGATAATATGAAGGCAAATTTGGAATGATTATAATTGTCTCACATCTTTAGAAATGATATTTTTGATTGAGTTGAATATATGAATTTTGATGATCAAATTTTTCTTCGAGATTTGTTCAGATTATTAGTATAATTTTGTGGTTTTAATTATCATCATATGAAGGATAAATAAATTCGTTTGATTGACGAGTAAAGCAAAATCATGCAATGGTTCTTGTCATTTTAGGACGCGAATAGTAATGCATCAGTAACGTTCTATTTTAAGTAACTAGTAATTTTTCCGTGTGATCTGTTGATGGAATATTATTTATAGAATATTATTATAAAATTGCCGTGCGATTTATTGATGGAATATTATTGATAGAATATTATTAAAAAATTTCCGTGCGATTTACTGATTGAATATTAATATATTATTAATTTTTTAAATGTAATGTTTAGCTGCTCATTAATTTATACTATTTTTTTTATTATTACTTTTCATTAATATATAAAGATTATATGTATATACATGGGTATAGTGTAATTATTTAATTAATCTCATGACTTTTAATTATTTTTTAATTTCACCACAAATATTAAAATGTATAAAATGATATTAATTTTTTTTAAAAAAAAAATAAAATTTTAAATTCAACTCATATAATTAAAATAAATAAAAACACTTTAAAAATAATAAAATAAATATTTTAAATATGAATTTTGTTTTTATGCGTTTAATATATATGTAATTTTAAATTTTTTAAAAGACAATTCACTTATTATGCAGTGTGCTAAAAATAAATTTAAAATAAAATAATTATTGAAATTAGTAGTGCAAAATCAAAAGGTTGGATTAGAAAACTTAAATCACTCTCTTTGGATTAAAAAACTTAAATCACTCTCTTTAATCGAATTTTAAAATTCCGAGAACCATCTTTGAATGAGTTTCACTAAACTCAAATCAAACATCATAATTTAATGCCCAAGTAACGTAGAATTATCGAAATTGTCGTAATTAAGTTTATAATAATCTGTTCTAGTGTCGTGGTGTTACATTATATACTAAAGTAACACGAAATTGAAAATTTTAAAATGCATCAACATATGGTGCTAGAAAGTTGCTGCAACTCCAATAGTTTTTAACTGAATGACAATTGGTCAATCTCACATGTTCGTATCATTATAAACTTGAATATTGATCTATTATGTTGTATAGTTTTCTGATTGCAACTTCATGTATAAAGATCTCAATACCTTTCCGTCTAAATGGAGGCTAATGAAGCAGCAGCTTCTGCCCGACTCCTCTTTTGATCACAACAAAATAACCAAAACGAATCGCCACAATGTGAGATTCTAAAATATCCTCGACCCGGTGTAGGAATGAGCAACCCATTTATAGGAAACTCCGCCTTATTATCCTTGCAACAACACGAGAAGCTAATTTTCCAGCCACATCTGCTGGCAATCTTAATAGTGCTTGTTGTGAAGCTTGTGGGAGCTGAAAGAATTTACACGAAGAATTATTATCACTACTGCAAATATATTGAGAAGAATCACTCAAACTTAGGGAAAGCAACATAATTTAATGTTAAAAGTTGAAGAGATGTAAACGTCTGATGCACGATTCTTACCTCAGAAATTGCAGAGAGAAATGGCTGCAATTCTTGGCCAGATACCAATCCATAAGGGAGAATGGCTGCTTTCTGACCGTTGTTTGAGCCGACTCCTTCAGCCGGCTGCTGCAAGGATATAACTATTGTTAATACATCGATTACAGTTTTTTTTTTTCCTTTTAATTATTATTACACTCTTCTTTTAATACACTACCATGAAATCTATGATACAAGTAGGTTATTTATCTAAAAGAGAGAGTGCAGCCAACACATTCGGTATATGAAAAAAATTGAACTTCGGAAACAGTTAAAGAAAAGAGCCACAAACCTTCCCTTTCCGTTGTCTTGTACACAAACATTTGTGAAATGTGGTGTAAATGACTAAAAGAACAGTTACATGATCATTTATTAAACAAATAGAGTTCTGTATAGATTGGATCCAACAAATTGACACTTCACAGTGTGTCAAGACAGATAGATTCATCCGATTTCAGTAAAAATTGTAGTGGGTATGCTGACTGCAGATAGAACGATTATTCACGGAAATTAACACTTACAGATGTTTCAGTCTGTTGAGGCCCTGAAAGCAATAGCACAAGGCGTCTCAGTGTTCTCAGATTGGTGATGTCATCAGCAGTCATAGAGGAGATAGAATTTGGTCTAAAGGGTAGGTTTGCTGTAATTGAATCCAAAGTTGCGAGTCCAAGTGCATCCAAGCCCTACGATTGCTTACAATCAGATAATAAGGGAGTGTTTGCAAACCCAACTAAAAAACCTAGAGGCTAGAATCATCTCCCCCACCCCCAAAAAAAATTAAAAAAATCTGTGTCTGAAATTCAATCCCTTCTCACACAGTGAGAATCACTTTATTCTTAAGCTGGTAAAACCAGCTTTAAAAAAAAAAGTGATTCGACTTCAAGTAGTGGTTGAAAACACCACCTTTGTAGAGTTCCAAAAAAAAGCCCTAAACGGTGTTTGCAAACACAACCAAAAAGGCTAGAATCACTTATTTTTAAAGCTGCCGTCTCACAGTTTTAGCTTCTGAGTGTTAACACGTTTGAAATTTAAACTTGAAGGCCACAAATTAAATTATGATGTATAATCCCTTCTATCCAAAAAGTTCTACACAAACAATTCAGAAATTTGACCCAAGACTCTTACCTTCGCCAATTCCTCGACGAGTATTTCTCTCACAAATGCACTCTGCAAGAATTAAAATATACTACTATTTTAGTGTGCTACTTTAATCTAGTCTCGCCATACCGATTAACCAATAATGACACTGAAGTTAAAAATACCTTCTCATTCAAAGCAAACGATAAGATTTGTTTGATAACCATCTTAGAGTCATCTTCTTCCTGCTTTTCAACAGACACTCTCTCCATCCTGGTTCGTAATGACTGTCTCAAGGGAATATCTACTATCAGAACAGCTTTTGCCATTGGAATGTAAAAAACAGGTTGGAAGTAATTCAGAAGGCAGATAACTAATTCTTTGAACCAACATATATTCCATACGAGATAAAATAGGTGATTTGTTTTAATGCAAACATATAAAAGGTTGATTAGGGTTCATGGTGGCCTCCTCTAAATGTTATCAACAGTTCGAATAAGATGGTAATACTTATGAAAGATGAGGCCAAATGTGAATTAACTAAATAACATCTTAAAACATTTGGGCCACCAAATGTTTCAAAAAAGGAAAACAATAAGATAATTTGGAATCCATCATTTTAAAGAGCCCAGTTTTCTTTATGCAATGTTATGAAGAATGGTCTCTTCCAGAACATGATGCAGATCAGCTACCCCATTGGATACATATCATGAGTATCAACTGGAACAGAATACAGAAACAGAGGGCTATCATATGCGTAAAGAATAGAAGCAACAGCCTCAAAGGTAATTTAAGCATTATGAGTTTTTGCTTAAACAGAATGACTTACAGGAGAGTGTAGACGGATAGTGTAAATACATATTATCTCACCTCTGATAAGAGAGACTCTAATCGATCAATTCTGAATACTCCATCCTAGTTTTATGAAAAATACATGAAATCAGTATCTTTGATTTTATCAAATACAACTTCCAGACACAAAGCGATTAATCTTGGACCGATGAGTAAAGAACTCTGAAAAAAACAACAATTTTGGAATGCATACCTCGTAAAGAAGAGCTTGCAAAGAAGATTTTAATTTTGGTGAGCTGTCAGTAAGCACCTTCCGTGCAATCCAAGGGTATGTACTGCCCAAAACTTTGTAATTTGGGTTGGAGCTGATGGCAATTCCCTCCAAAACAGCTAGACTGGAAAAGCCAGAAAATTGATCTGGTAAATATTTTAAGTTGATCCTCAGTAACTAGAAGAAAGATAGTTTTATGTATAAAAAATAGCTCTATATATGCATATACAGATTAATAAATATAATAATAATACAAAACCACCTTCTGATGACGAGAGAAAAATAAGAAGGAATTCTGAATTTGAATTTGTACCTGCAGGCATAGAAAAGGACAACGACTCATAATTAAATTGGCAGATAGTAAAAAAATCAAGAAAAAAAATGATATCAATCGTGTAAGTTTAGATGCTATAGGTCTGAGACAATGCGCTGATGTGCAAAAAATAGTTTAGGATAATAGTATCTATTCACCATTAATTGCAACAATAATAACAGTCAATTCCCTCCGAAAGTTAATGGACTTGGAATAAAACACAAATGAAGATATTCAGTTGAAATTGAAGATGCCAGAAAACTGAAACTATTACATGGTGGTTCCCAAATTCCCAAGTAGATCGCCGAAGCTTATATTTTGAATTCCTTTGGAAACAGCATTCCGAAATACACCTACATGTTATTTCATATTATAAAATCTGAAATAATAGCAGATGGATAATAAGAAAAAATTGAGTTTAAACAAAGGGAAACAATGATTCATTGTAGTACAACACTGAGTAGGTACATCTTAGAGACAGAAAAGACCTGTTAACGCCTCTGTAACAGCTTCCTTTTCAGCTGTTGGTGGAAGAAGCCTGTTGAATGAAGTTTCAGAGTCTTCAATATATTTTCAGTAACAAGTAAAGTATCAGCTGAATGCATAGCAGGGTAGTCAATGTACCCAAGTGTTACAAAGTCTATTGCAAGTGCATCATAATCACGGTTTACAAGGTGGAGACAAGCCTCAATAAAGCCATCACGAAGTTCTTCCTTGAATTCACCCATCATGCCAAAATCTGAGGAATAAAGTATCTTTCTGAAACTGATTTGAACACAGTGGAATTAAAATGCCTAAAATTAAAATACACTATGTAGTTAAGCCCATAAACTGAATGGAACACATCAGGCAGACATGTTTTTATGAAAGATAAAAGCATTTATCAGATGAAAGATTAGCAAAGAATCATAAAAGATTTCTCATCAAATCCCAAACTTGAGCAGTTATTAACAAAAATCAATATCCATATAGTTATCACCCTCACTAAAATAATATGCAGGAAGCTTTAGCGATAAGCAATAACTTATTACAACTTTTACTAATTATGAACGAGTACCCCAACTATTCCCAAGCAGCCACTTCGCGCACCTAGACAACAAGTTTGGTCTGTATGCTAATAACTTGATAGAATTTGCTGGAATGAGTGGCCAATGCATAGAAATGGTTTGAATTAAGCACTGAATTAAATATGCCAACAATTATACATATGCTGTGTTGATAACTTGTGGATACAGAGTTTATAACTTATGCATTATTTCCCCATTATAAAGAAATATCAATCAGAAGACAGATTTTTGTTATATCAAATGATCAATGTACAATTTTCCCACGCTGGTTACAGGAAAACAATGTTGATACAAATATGTCCCCCCTTATTTCCTTTCAAGGATTTTTTGTCTAGTTTTTTTAAATTACTAGGTTATTGATGCAATATCAAGTAGCAATCCATTTTTGTCATAAACCTAATCAGGTAAATATCATGTCAAGAAAGTACCTAAGTAAGCTAATTTCCCATCATAAGTGCGAAGTAGGTTTCCAGGATGTGGATCAGCATGATAGAACCCACACTCCAGAAGTTGATTGAATGAACAATAAACTCCCACCTGTTAGCCCATCAGTAAAGTAAATTATGGTATAGAAATCGATTCAAGTGAATAGCATACTACAACTAGTTTCAAGAATATACCTCAATAATGTAGAGATCCTTCACTTCTGCCAGCTTCTGACCCTGTGTTCATTCAATATGAGCCATAAGAATTGTTGTTCAAAAAATATCATATGATCTGAACAATATTTGTTATCATTACCAATTAAATTGTGAAAATATCTCTTAAATCCATTCCTCAGAACCCACATTAAAGCACAAAACTGCATTCCTGCAACTATGATCTATTTTTGTACAAGTCCTTCAGGTGTCTTAGCCATTCAATTCTATGCGCTACTAAAGAATATTCCATCCCTTTCAAATCAAAGATGATCTGGTTTTTTATTGTAGAATAATATGCTGTTTCCAGACAAAAGTACTCTACTTCTACTGCAAACAACTGGTGATGTCTTTGAGAAACACAAAAAACTCTACTTCTACCAGGACCATGACAATAACTTGAAAAAATCTTTGAGCGTACTTGGAACTTGGAAGAATGAAGTTATTATGTAAAATGGAAGCTCTAATAAACTTTGGCAACATGATTTCCAGGCTCCAGTACAAGAAAATAATTTGATAGCACAATTGCATGCAAAACATATGATTACAAAAACAAAAGATAGAAATTACCTCAATCCACTGCATGGTGAGAACCTTTCGAGTTGTTTGTTCAGAATACATCTCAGGAACTACAACATCTTGTATGCTACCATATAGCTGTCTAAATAGTAGCAACCGTAAGAACATCGGGTTTTAATATTTCTTTCTCATTTCTAAAAACATTAGCATATTTGAGAAAATCTAATAATAAATCAATGGAATAAAAAAACATATATACTACAAATCACAACAAAACTAGTGTTATATACTTCCAAAGCTAAGTGCACTAAATGAATCTGAAATATCCATTAATGTATAGAACTTTCCATGCTGGAAGGAAAAATGAATGTGCTCCCTTCTCTCAGTAAAGTGGTGGCCAGAGTAAAAAAACCAATGTAAGTACCATGGCTATTAGCAGACATGACTTGAGCATAAAGCTTAAGAGTTTCCTTATCAAACTATCAATTAGTTCACTCTTGACTCCAAAAACTACAACACCAGCACACTACCAAACACTCATTCATATGGGAGCTCATATATCAATCAGATGTACCAGTCAACATTTCATGACGAAAACCTTTTCATGTCAAGAGTGCTACAGGATGCTAATTAAAGAAGCTGGAAACAGTGACACAGATATGGCTTACCTAAACCTAACTCCATTGTCTGCTTCTGTAATGTAATCCATCTCCTGCATTCAATTGGATTACCTGTATTCAATATAAAGCACAAAAATATTCCTCATCCATCATATACCAGTAAAAGTTTTGAGCAGAAGTTCCAGACATGCTTTACCAAGGTAAGAGTCATTAACTAAGGATAAAATCAAAATCTTCTATTAATTTATTTATTTTTGATCGGGCAAATGGTGACTCGAACCCATGACCTCATGAAATAGGTAGTGGTGCTCAAATCACTTGAGTTATTCCACTTCGTCCAAAATCTTCTATTAATATTAGAGTACTTGTTGAAGAACAATAATAACCATTATAAAGCCAATCAACCAAAATGTTGCTTATCCGACGTATGTTGAGATTATCAGTTGAGGAAAACATTAGTTGAGAACTTATGCTAACATGGTCCTTTACATGGAAAAAGCATCACATACTCTCTCTTATAATGCATTTTCCATAAGGAGGGTCAAATTTTAAATATAATATGCAGTTGATTAATTCAATGGGATCCAAAGACCAAGGTACTGCAAAATGACATAATCAGCTCCAGGTTGATGTGTTTAGCCAAGCAAACATGGTCTTGTCTATTGGTACTCAACATACATAGAAGTATCAAAATTCAGTAATGAAGTCGTGAAAAGAGTTAAATACCCGGAAAAGGTTTGATGCCCATTCATCTACGATTGACTGCAAATTGGTGATCGTGCATTAGTTACACTTAATCAGAAAAAAAATACATAAGAAGTAACAGGGATGTAACCTTAAAGACCTTAATAAGCTGGCACGAAAGAAAATCATAAAATTATGACTCCTGTAGTTCAAGTACAAAACCATAAAGATATAAATAACACAGACAAAAGAATTACTTATATTACCTGAAGGTCAGTGTTAAATTTTCCCACTCTCCTTATCACCCCTGCCAGGAAACGCAAGATCAGTATGTCCAATGAGATTGCAGCTCTAACTCCTGGCCTCTGCACTTTTATAGCAACAACCTTCCCACTGGATCGAAGCCTAGCTTGATATACCTTTCCGGATATCAAAAAAATATATATATATACATAAAAACTAATCTCAGTTAATCTTTGATCTGATGATAATTTCTACAAAATTAATGATGAGGACCAATTTCTAATTATTAGTAAATGAAAAACATACCTGTCCAAGTGATGCTGCTGCCACGGGCTCAGGGGATATTTCTGAGAAAAGTGCATCTATTGGTAATCCAAGTTCTTGCTCTATTATATCAAATGCAACTTCAGTGGAAAATGGTGCAATTCGATCTTGCAATAGTGAAAGCTCATCTAAGTACGAGGGTGGTATCAAATCCTATAAGAAACAAAATTTCAAGAAAAGGTTTACCCACACGTAGAGACCTGTTAGTATTGATATTCGCTCTCAGATCTAAAGCACTGACCACTGCAGTATAATTATACTCACAGTTCCATTTAGAAATATAAGAACTTCTAATCCTGAAACATATAGGAAGTTTTAGTATGCTTAAATGTACAAACTTGTTAAGTATTGACTCATTGTCAATTTGCTATTATTTGTTATCCTTTAGTAATTTAAGTAATTCAAATGTGAGCTTACAACCTTGACAAAAATCTGCCTTGTAGGAATTTAAAAGGTCAGATGATTTGTCACCCTTAATCTAACAAGCCAGTTGCTTCCCTAGGGCGAGCAAGCCAGTACTTAAGCTAGCTTATTGCATTGGAGGACACACTGGACAAAAAATGCTTTGTTTCTGCACGTGAGATGGTATGTCTAACATAGCTGCAAATCCATAAAAATGCTGAAACTTAGGCCCTAGTTTATAGTATAGGAACATTTTCCGAAACAAAGAAAATGCATAAACATTTTGTAGTGCATTTTATGAAATAAATCACTCTACAGTTCAGGTTCATAACAAAGCATTCTACAGACTGATCCAGACACCAACCTAAGTCAGATATCCATTTGTGCAACTTATTCCCATCCCGTTGCAAATATACACTACTTTCACAAATTCAGTTGTAAAAAAAAATTGTACTTCTACAAACTTCCATCTTGTAGATGGAAGAAATACACAGGGTTCCTCTCAAACCAATTAAGGGGGAAAACACAATATTCAGTCCAGATGATAAGGTATACTACTTGAAGCACGAAGAACTTACAGGTCGAGACGAAATAGCCTGAGCTATCTTAATATAGGCCTACAGGAAAACACAAAAGCATGTTAAAAATTTAGCCAACATCAACCTGGTGATACATAATATAGTAATGAATTGGACATTCTTAACTGAGAAAATTAAAATCAAATATCTCGGACTCATCAGTCATGACGTAATAGCAGTCCGTAAAACCAGTATATTAATTCTAAACTAGGAGGGGGCTTTTTTCCCCTTTGTAAGAAATGTTATTTTGATTGACCTTTCTGTTGCTCAAAGTTTCATATGGAAAAGAATTGTAAGAATAAGACAATCCATACGAATAACACTTTCTTGCAAAGACAAAGATGCTACATGCAACAACTAGAAAAGCAATCCAAGATTATATGAAAATGAAAAAGAATTCTGTTAATTATTCAAAGTGCGAAGACATACCGGGCCAAGTTGTACTAATATCTTCCTCAATTCAGCAGCTCTAACCTACAGCGGGAAATGAACAAAACCAAAAATATGAACGATCAAAGTCCAGACATGAGTAGAATCAGACACGTTTTTGTATCAAAAATAATAATCCCCGAGATTACATACTTATTTCTGCAACGGTTACTCAAGAAATATAATTCTGTAGAGTTATAATAGAAAAATGTGTTGGAAAAATAGTTCCTTTGGATGATTGATTCTACAGAATATCAATTAAACCAAAGAAGTACTGTAGTGCAATTTCCGGTGAAGGTCTAAACAGATTTTTCACAAGTTATTACACCATATAATCACTATCTGAGTTTGGAAAAATACAACAGTATATACAATCTTTCCCCAAGTAAAATGCCCATATATTAGAGTAGTCATCAACAAAAATTTAGCAATAACAACAAACAAGTTCTAAACCAATAATCAACAATTTGTTTTCGAGATTGAAAAAAAAAACACGCAAAAATCTGGGTGAGCTAGAACTGAGCTCGAAGTCACGAGTATTCTACCACTCTGGATATGCCTAATTGGTGACCAATAGAAATTTAATCGCGGAGAATCCCGAATTTGGATGAACTCTAATCGAGCTTAAAGTCACGAAGTATTCCACCACTTAGGAAATGCCTAATTGGTGACCACTTGGCATAAATTAGACGTTACAAGCAGAAATAAGAAATTCGCACTACCACTCTACTGACTACTCATAATTCTGACCTCAAACATCAAGTCGCCGCGGTCGGTGACGCTGTCATAGTATCGGAGAGCGAACCACTTGCCGAGAGTGGTGGCGGTTTGGAAAAGCCGTCGGAGGAGAATAAAAGGCTTTTTCTGATATATAGTCGCGATTCTCGATATTCTGTATTCAGTCAATGATTCGGCTTCCGATGAACTCAGCTCGAACAGATAGCCGGAGTATTGGGTGAATGCGTCCACTTCGCTCGACGCCGCAGCCGGAGTCGCCAGGACGCGGCGCGTGAGGCGCACGTGGCGACGATTAGAGGTGAAATTGGCGGCGGGGAATAGCGGCGGCGCGGATGGCGGCGGGACGAGTAGCATCGTTTGGCAAACGGAAATGAATTTGTTGCAACGGTTGGATGTGAATTATTGGCCTCTCTTTTTTTCTTATTTATTTATAATGATATTATCTAATTAAGCTATTTTCTTACTTTATTAGGCATAAGGGTGTGCTTAGTAGAATCTATGTCTACATTATTATCATGTGATGCAAATTTGTTGATTTTTGTAACTCATAATATTGATGTCATCGAATACTGGAGTGTCATTCTCTTTTATTTTTTTGGAAAATCAATATACGATTTACTCACTCCAACCCAATTATATGAGGTATAAAGGCATATAACACCATATGTTCGATAAAATATGTGCGTTTCAATATATGCATTAAAATTTCTTGTATTTTATAAAAAGTATGCATGAAACTCACTCATTATTCAATAAATACATAAATTCTCTTTGTTTTAGATAAAAATAGAGTGAATAACTCAGAAATTGGACCTCTAGTTACTAATAGGTCCAAGAAAATTTTCTAATTAGTATTAGGTGCAAAACCACATGTATGATACCTACAATACCCTCCCAATAACTCTCACTGTCATCTCACGCTTTCTCTCTCTTCTCACGCTCTTTCTCTCTCATCTCACTCAGCCCCAAATCAAATTTCCACTGTCCCAAATCACTCAGCCCAAAAATCAAAACCCAAATTAGTAAAGCCGCCGCCGCTACCACCCAAAAACCAGGATAGATGGTGGCGCCCCACCTCTCCGAGCATCGAAACGCGCCACCCTCTGCAAATCGAGCCACCCTCCACCGCATCACTGCAAATCGCGTCACCCCTCCACCTCTTCTGCAAATCGCCACCGCAAAGCGCGGATAGTGTTTCAAATCTTACGGCTTGTGCCGCCGATCGGGATGTCAATTTGGTGTGATTGTCAATTTTTTTCTGATCTATTCTTTAATTTGGTTACAGATTTTTCAGATTTTACATATCTAAAATCCTTAAATTTACATATCATCTTCTAAAAATCTAAAAATTACACACTTTCATCATCATTTCGACATGCACATATTCATCAAATACATCATGTTTTACATGAATATGTACATCAATTTTGCCTCAGCACCGTGCTTCAAATTGATAAAGAAGGATTCTGGCATTTCCGCTGGATTTTTTCTAAAACTCGATCAAACCACCACTGTCATCCACTCATTTTGGAATCAAATCAACGAAATAAGGCCGATATTCTGGAATCCACTCAGTTTCGCCTGAATATTCTGCACCGCTTTCAAGTTCCTTGCAAAAGGGGGAAAACTTTCAGCCGGAATACTCTGCACCTTCAGTTTTGAAACCCAAGGTCATTTCTTCTTCTTCTCCGTCATTTTCGCCGGAATCGGAACAGAAAGAAAAACTCCCAAAATAATTTCGCCGGAGTCGGAACAGAAAGAAAAAATAAGAAATAACACTAATTTCGTCCAAAAATCAGAGAAATGTGGACTCCTCCCCCAAAACTTGAATTTGAATTTTGAATTTCCATCTCTGCAACACATCCCTTTTACATGCAGATGGATTTTTCTGAAGAAGGTAAACTTTGGACTCTGGAATTGGGGAATGGGGATGCAGGTATAAGGATTTCTAAATAAGGAAAATAGCGGAATTTTGCTTTAATTTGTAATCAAATTGCAACATAAATTAATTTAAGGGTATAAGAGGTATTACACTATTGAGTTTGTACCTACTACTAATATTAAAAACAACTTGCACCTAAGAGTTATGTGTAGGAGATTTTTGTACCAAAAAGTAATTTTCTCATAAAAATATGCACGAAAACTCAATGTCCACTTCTTGACAATTTTGAAACGGACATATGTTTTAAAAATACATTTAGTTGCATGGTGCACCTGGTGTATGCAAAACCTTGCCGAGAAGATTTCATGTGTACTTATGTAAAACATATGGAGATTTTATGCAATTACTGGAACACATTGAGACGTTTGTGCATATTTCGTCAAACACATGAGATTTTATGTTTTTTACACTTATATAGGTTGATTGAGTTTTGCACAAAGATTTAAAAAATTGGAAAAACAAATTAGACAAGTAAACTTTCTAGTATAATTCTATGTACTAAGTTATATAATTTTCAACATGGGATTAAATTTTTTGTAGTCCTGTAACTTTATATCGTTTTGAAATTGGTCCCGATTGTTTTGACTTTTTGATTTTGGTCCTGTAAGTTTCCTAAAATTTTGAAATTGATTATTTTCACCTGCTACAGCAGGTTACCAAGTAGGTAAACACCACATATGTAATTATTTTATTTTTATCTTTAATTTCGAAGCGCCATTTGAACTTTTTTAATCCTAATAATTTTAGTCGGGTTTAAAACAATTTGTATATTAAAAGATAAAGCGAATCGGGTCGATTTTCTGAGTCTAGACTGACCCAAAAATAAAAAGTTAAATCAATAAACGCAGAAAACCACTCTCCATTCCTAAAATAGGACGGTGAGTACTAAATATCACTATTACTTAATATTTTTATTTTATTTGTTTTAAATGTGAACGTTAACTAATTTCATCTAAAATATGTAAAAAATAAAAATAAATTATCAAAATTTTCATATAATTATATTAAAAATGATTTAAAATACATATAAACGAGCTAGCGAATAAACCCTACGTGGCTTAGCCCTATAGAGATTCGGGCTAAACGGTTCAGGGCCTTACGAGTTCACGATAAACGGGCCTGAAAATAATTTAACCCTAAATCTTGTTTTTTTTTTATTTAAACGGGCCAGTCCTACTGGCCATGACCTTTTTAACATCTGTA
This sequence comes from Stenogyne calaminthoides, assembly GCA_037126765.1. Lineage (NCBI taxonomy): Eukaryota > Viridiplantae > Streptophyta > Magnoliopsida > Lamiales > Lamiaceae > Stenogyne > Stenogyne calaminthoides. Next base: position 5,853,778 of record JBBCBC010000005.1, read on the forward strand.
CATATAAAGTTATTCTTCGCAATTCATTTACTAATAGCCGTAGACATTGATTATGTTGGAAGGGTTTAAATATTTTGTAGTCCTGTAACTTTGCTTCGTTTTGAAATTGGTCCCGATTGTTTTGACTTTTTGATTTTGATCTTGTAAGTTTCCTAAAATTTTGAAATTGGTTATTTTCACCTGCTGGTAAACACCACATATGTAATTATTTTATTTTTATCTTTAATTTCGAAGCGCCATTTGAACTTTTTTAATCCTAATAATTTTAGTCGGGTTTAAAACAATTTGTATATCAAAAGATAAAGCGAATCGGGGTCGATTTTCTGAGTCTAGACTGACCCAAAAATAAAAAGTTAAATCAATAAACGCAGAAAACCACTCTCCATTCCTAAAAAATACGAAAAAAAATCCCGACATAAATTATTTGAATTAAAAAAGTTTAGGTGACATTTCGAAATTAAAGGAAAAAATAAAATAATTACATAGGTGACAGTTACCTGTTTGATGACATGCTACAACAGGTTAAATGACCAATTAAATTTTTTTTGATAACTTACAGGACCAAAATCAAAAAATCAAAACAATCGGGACCAATTTCAAAACGAAGCAAAGTTACAAGACTACAAAAAGTTTAAACCCTTCCAACATAATCAATGTCTACGGCTATTAGTAAATGAATTACGAAGAATAACTTTATATGTACAGATGTTAAAAAGGTCATGGCCAGTAGGACTGGCCCGTTTAAATAAAAAAAAACAAGATTTAGGGTTAAATTATTTTCAGGACCGTTTATCGTGAACTCGTAAGGCCCTGAACCATTTAGCCCGAATCTCTATAGGGCTAAGCCACTTAGGGTTTATTCGCTAGCTCGTTTATATGTATTTTAAATCATTTTTAATATAATTATATGAAAATTTTGATAATTTATTTTTATTTTTTACATATTTTAGATGAAATTAGTTAACGTTCACATTTAAATCAAATAAAATAAAAATATTAAGTAATAGTGATATTTAGTACTCACCGGCCCTATTTTAGATCATTCATTCATTTTTTTTTATTATATATATATATATATATATATATATATATATATATATATATATATATTTCTCCGCTTTTCTCCAACACCGCGCATCGTCTCCTTCCTACACCCCAGCACTGCGCATTGTCACCCAAGCCCCGCCATTCCTCCATCCTCCATAATCACCACCTTCAAATCCATCACTGTCAACGCCACCATAATCACCATTTATCCCCAATTTCTTAAGCACGGGGCCTCGATTTTCCATAGCCCAATTTTGTAAAATGCTGGAAATCATGTATAACCTCATTTAAAAACATGCGGTAACCAATAACACCTCAATCTCATTTCACAAGTAGGGAGCATATTCAGCTAAAAGTATCGGGGTCTGCATCCAACTTTAAAATAGGGCCCTTTCTCCTTTCAAGTTATTTTCTCATTTTTGTCAATTAAATTTTATTTATATTTATACTCTCTACGATTAATATTATTTTGTTAGAAGAAAATAATTCTTCATATCTTCCGCTTCACTTTGTAATTATATCCTTAATTATCCTTTTCTCTTTTAATATTAAAATGTGTATTTGGAAGACATGATAATACTACTATAAAAATGTTAATGAAAATTAAAAAACCAAACCAATAATTCATATTTTATTCATCAACATGAACCCTAAAATTAAATGGTAAAATCATACATAAATGAATATGCAAATTGATCAGGTTAGGGTTCTAATTCTCATTTCATTATCAATCAACATCATAAAATATGCTCAATATTATTAATATTTAAACTAATAAATGTGAACAAGTGATTTTTAATGTATGTGATACAGAAAAATAAAAGAAAAAAATTATTAGGCCTGTAGCTAATAGAGTTTGAACTCGGGTAAGTTAAATACACTAAATAAGATTGATTGGCAATCTTTATTTATATTTATTTTATTTTATATATGATATATAATATTTCATAAAAATAGGCCCTAAAATTTTGAAAATTTTTGGGACCTGAATCGATCGTTTCGTTGGCCTCATAAATGGACCAGCCCTGGGTATATTGTAAAATATTAGAAATAGAACACAAAGTAGTATTTGCAGAATTCATCACCAATAGGCTTGTACTAAAAAAGACAGTAAATTTGCAAACTATGTATCTTATCAGTAAATGAACTAAGGTGAAATGTAGCACATATATTTCAGGAGAAACCATTGTTGAAATCTTGTTCTGTTTCAGCGCATATATTTGATCATTTGGTTCATAGTTATGAGCTGCAGCAAACAATAGGTTCTCCCATTCTTATTCTCCATAACTATCATCAAAACATTTCTTTACTACCTTCATGAAAGAACATGGCAAGATACTCAACAACAATGGGTGGGGGTCAGTTTGGGGATGATATTCGACCAAACCGAACAAACCAATATTTCTAAAATGTTAACCGAAATCAAAGCAAATAATATTCAGACCGAATCTAACCTAACTGAAAAGAAATATTATTGCCGTTATTTCGGTGATTTCAGTTTTACCGAATATAAAACCTAATTTCCAGCAGTTTGCAAATTCATGAAGCATTCTATATGAATTGAAACCGAAATAAGCAAATTCATGAACAAATGCAATAGATTCAACTGAAAATGCATAAAAAAGAGATCTTGCTATGAAAACAAATCTAACTGAAAATTTTGTAACCCACAAAGAATCACAACATCCAGCCCTAACATTGCAATTAATTGCAAATCTTACATCAGAAAAATAGAAAATGACAGAAATTGAAGCAAAAACATCTTCAACAATCTGGAATTAAGTGGAGACTTGAATGGGGCTTCTTACTAGATGAATCCCATCACTCCAAGAATACGAACCAAAAGCATATGCATGTTTGGTAGCACTACTTTCAACTTGAATCGTAATATTGAAGCTCTGTTCCTCCCCCGTTGTTCTGAAATCCAATCTCGCCGGTGAAATCCGGACAGAATAACCTGGTGGAGGATTCACCGTCACCGAGTATGACGAGTTTGCGATGCCTAAATTTGTAACAGTCCTCATGACCGTTGTAGATCCTTTCAGGTCAGCAATCGCAAGTTACGGGTAGTTCAAATTACTTGGTGAATGATTAACGGGGCAGTTGAAAGATGGATCCAATGAATTACTGGTGCTGCTGTTGCAGATGAAGTGAAGGTAGTAATCAGTGTAAGAAGCGTCGTAAACAAGGCCTGGATCGGCTGCTTTCGATGGCTGGATATGGCCTGCCCCGTATTCAAATGGACTGGCTGGATTTCCGACTGCATCTGTTATTGGATTGCCTAGATTGTTGGTTATACTTGCTGTTATTAAAAAAAACAAAAATCCAGATTAGAGTAGTGTTCATTAATTAATCCACCTAAACCATCCCTGCTATAAAAATATATATGTACCAGTGGTCATAAGAGCAGATCTTATAGCAGCGCTGCTCCAATCAGGGTGTATGGCCTTGAGAAGAGAGGCGGCAGCTGCAACATGAGGGCAAGCCATAGACGTTCCGGAAATTATTTGGAATTTAACAACTCTAGGATCAGATGGCAAGTTTAGAGGCGAAGATGCCTCGCTCCATGCTGCCAGTATGTTTAGTCCTGGTGCAGTAATGTCCGGCTGCAAATTTAAGAATGAGATCAAGTGTTATATAATGCATGGCATAACATTTCATGAATTTTTAAAATCACATTTATTATCTCATGGTTCTTCTTTAGTTACAACGTCTATATTTCGTTCATCTAGATAGTACATATAACATACGATGTTTGTGTACCTGGAGATCCCTTGTGATAAAGATTCATAAAATTAACACTACTACGAATGACTCATGTATAGTTAGAATGTTATAAGACCTTGAGAATATTGGGTTGGATCAAGTTGGGGCCTCGGGAGGCGAAGACGGCCATGAAGGGAGCTGGCTTAGTGCCTATTACAGTCTCGGTTGGAATCAGAGTTGCTGTAGGTGCTGCAGCTGTTACAGTGTAGTTATAAATCATCATTGTTTCATTAGAAAGGACAACGGTTGCTGGGATCAAATAAGACCTGTCTACTACTCCTATTCCTGCAACAATGTTTCCAAGCACAGCTGCTACGCCACCAGCTCGTTGAACTTCTAACGCTTGGAAAGTCTCTCCTCTCCAGCAGAAAACTGCTTTTCCTCTCACGAGAGACGGTGAAAGCGTACCCCTACGGCATAGACTGTTTTTCAAAAGAATAAGACCATGATAAGAAATTGAGCAAGACATGTGGGATTAAATGAAGTATATATGTACAATTTCGATATGGAGCCCCCTCGTTCTTATGGAGCTAAACATCAGCATAAACTACTTGTACCGTGTTGCAAGTGTTTTATATTGACGTTGGGCTTCATAAAAAACTCACCATCGGACTCCGTGTCATTACTCACACACATATATATAAAGGAAGTCCAAACTAACCCAAGTGTACGATTTGTGGTAGTGCCTGGGATTTCCACAGATGCTGCATAAACAAGAGGATATGTCCCCTTCTCAAACGGGGCAATTGATTGTCCCTGCAGGTATCATCAAATCAAAACCATAAAGAATTATATAATATTAAGAAACTTATATTTTTATTTGGCTTCAGATTAATACGAACCTTAGCTACGAAGCCATTTCCTAGCTCAACAGGTGAGGCAAATATCCGATCGATGCTACTTGCTCCAACTGTGATGATCCACGGAGCCACATTGGTGACTGTAGATGGAAGAGGGCCACTATTGCCAGCACTGCAAGCTACCACAATACTCTTTCTCGCTGCATGCAGTGCACCAATGGCGATGCCATCTTGGGTATATGGCAAACTGGTAGACCCGCCAATGGAGACACTGAGAACTTGAACTCCATCAGCTATGGCATCATCGAAAGCTGCAAGCATATCGTCATCTAGGCATGTAAACACCCCTGCCTTCTCTGGAATAGGCCAGCAAACCTTGTAGGTGGCCAGACTTGCGAGCGTGGCACCACCTGAGGCAGTGCCCAACACAAAACCACCAACTGCGGCGACGTTGCCAACACTTCGCCCACCAACGGTTGATGATGTGTGAGTGCCATGACCGTTCATGTCTCTGGGTGATCGGAAATCCAGCCTCGGGTCAAGCCGCCCGTAATTCATCTCGTAACTCCTCAGATAGTAGCGTGCCCCAACCAATTTCCTGTTAAATCACCAAATCAATATATATTATTTTCTTTATAAAGAAAATATGTTTCTATATATATATATATATATACACACACATATGTGTGATTACCTATTGCAATCAGAGGAATTAAAAGCCACACCAGTTTGGCAAACCCCTTTCCAGGATGCTGGAATTGGTTCCATCCCATCATCATTGAAACTCTCCGACTCAGCCATACACCTGGGAAAATTCTATTTAAATTAGTAAATGGCATGATTATATGTAAATTGAAATTTGCAGGAGAACCTAGTAACTGAGACCGCGTCTCACACAAGTTTTAAAATTCAAACCTAATTTTCTCTACGTCCAAGTGGAATTAAATTTGGTCTAACATGATTAAAATAAAAATAATCTTCATATGTCCAAAAAGTGCCTTAAGTCTTAACTTTCATTTTAAACTCGTTTTTTCTAATCAATCTTGAAAATGGTATCAAAGTATATGTTTCTTTACTTAATTTTCAATATCGAAAACAAAAGTAAACATGCTAGCTCAAGATGAAAGATATACTCCATTTGTATAGCATAAGAATATAAAATCATTTAAAGAATATTTTTTATTATAAAATGTTTGACCAAATTTTGATTAAGCAAAACTGAATAGATCAAGGCACTAGAAAAGTCCTCAAATTAAAGGGGAAGCTAGGTTGTTTTAGTTTACGAAGAAAAAGTTTTTTTTTTCTAAATTAACTTTCGAATGTCATGGCAACAGTCATTATCCCTAAAACCAGAAATCAAAGCTAAAAATGCATATGATGAGCAGAGGAGGGAAGCCCTGCCTAAGGAATGAAATAATTGAAAGAGAGAGGATAATATAGTAATAGTACCAGTATCCAGAACTCCTACAATGACATTCTTGCCATAGCTAGCTTTCCTCAACACTTCTTCTCCGTTAGATTTGGAAGGATCCCAGTCCGCTTCGAGTAAGCTAATGAAATCCCATGATCTTGTTGTGTGTGGCAAATACTTTCTCGGATTGCTATGAAACACTGAAATCACTCCATCCATCTCTGCGAAATAAATAAAAAATTGACCAAAAATAGCAAAATGTCCAGAGTAATGGATTTTTTTAATTTTAGTTATAGTTTATTTAGTACATAAATAAGTGTGGATGCACCTGAGATTGTGCTAGCTTCTTCAAGAGTGAGCAAGGCGGAGAAGCCATTGATGGCGTTCTTGTAGCTGTAAATGATGCAGGCTTTCGCTTCCTCGTTTGAACCCTTAACAAAGTGCAGATATGAGTGGTGAAGATGTTCGATTTCTTGGAAACTTTTTGCCCCACTGTGCTCGCCCAGATACACTATGTACACCTGGATGTACAAGATTACAATAAAATATTAGGCCTGAAACTAGGACAGCCATAAAATTAATGACAACATCATACACTTTTCAAAAGTTGGTATTCTGCTATCTTTTTTCAAAAGTTTTGGTCCTCTGTGGGTAATAGTGTTATTAATGTTGTTCTTGGTGTGCTTAATTGTGGTGCTTCCCCTATTGCTCTTAATCATACTTTCATTGCTCTCATCCCGAAAGTTAAAAAACCTAAGTGTCCTTATGAGTTTCGCCCAATAAGTCTTTGTAATGTTGCTTTCAAAGTGATCACTAAGGCAATTGCTAATAGACTTAAGGAGTTTTCACCTTCTGTTATTGACCCTGCTCAATCAGCTTTTGTTCCTGGGAGACTTATTACGGACAACGCCTTATTGGCTTTTGAGATTTTTCATTCTATGAAGCATAATAAGGCGGTGTCGAAGGGGTCTTTTGCTTTTAAACTTGATATGAGTAAGGCTTATGATCGGGTGGAGTGGGATTTTCTGGAAAATGTCATGTTAAAAATTGGGGTTGGGGGGAGTTTGGTTGGAACAATTATGAGATGTGTTAGGTCTGTTTCTTTTGCTGTGCTTGTTAATGGGCAGCCTTCTACTACTTTTTACCCAACAAGAGGCCTTAGGCAAGGGGACCCCTTGTCTCCCTATTTGTTTTGTTCTGTGCAGAAGCATTGTCTGCGCTAATAAGGAGAAATGTGGAATGTGGGGCGTTGCATGGTCTGAGAATATGTCGACAAGCGCCGATTGTGTCAAGGCTCTTCTTTGCTGATGATACAATAATTTTTGGTCGGGCATCGGAACGGAGCTCGGACGGGTAAAGGAAATTCTGGCTAGTTATGAAGCTGCCTCCGGGCAAGCCATTAACTTCAACAAGTCTGAAATTATGTTTAGTGGAGCTATGCCGCCGGATAGGGCGAATGAACTGGCGGATCTCATTCGAGTTCGGTGTGTCGATCAACACACGGTATATCTGGGTATCCCGACGAATGTGGGTCGTTCTAGAAGTGCCATTTTCAGAACGCTGGCGAGTAGAATTGAAAAGAAATTGAAGGATTGGAAGAGTAAAACACTTTCACAAGCGGGTAAACTCGTTCTAATTAAATCTGTTGCTCAAGCGATTCCTACATACTTGATGAGTTGTTTCAAGATTCCACATGGCACGATCGACAGGATTCAGGCTGCAATTATGCGATTCTGGTGGGGACAGAAGGGGGAATAAAGGTGCACTCATTGGATTGGTTGGCAAGAACTGTGTAAACCGAAATGGGAAGGTGGACTTGGTTTGAGAGACCTCAAGGTGTTCAATATGGCATTGTTGGCGAAACAAGGTTGGCGGTTGGTGCAGGACAAGGATTCCCTCTTAGCTCGAACTCTGAGGGCTCGTTATTTTCCACGAGGCGATTTCTTGTCGGCAAAAAATGGTTACAATTCCAGTTACACGTGGCAAAGTATGCTAGAGGGTCGGCGTGTTCTTGAACGGGGTTTGATCTGGGTTGTGGGCAATGGGCAGTGTGTCAAAATTTGGAAAGATCCGTGGTTGGTGGGTGGTGCGACCTCAAGGGTTTCTTCGGCCCGGGGCGACCTGAATGAAGAGGCAGCGTTCCGGGAATTAATGCGTGATGATCTGGGAGGGTGGGACGTCCAGTTAGTACAACAGGTGTTCAACCCTGATGAGGCGGCAACCATTGTCAATATGCCATTTTCGGTCGCAGAGGGAAGATCATTGGTGCTCGCCTATGGCGGGTAGCTACAAGCTGAACACGGACGCTTCATGCCAACTAGGGTGTGGAATGGGAATTGGTGGGTTGCTGCGTGGTGTGGATGGCGTTGTGGAATGGGTGTTTGCGCAGATGTTTCCGGAGCTCCTCTCTGTTGATGTTGCTGAAGCCATGGCTGTTCTCATTGGCGTGAGGTGTGCAGTGGAAAAGGGTGTGAGGAAGATGGCCATTGAAATGGACTCACAAGTTGTCTACTATGCTTTGATGAAGAATGTGGCAGATTTATCCCACTTTGGTGGCCTTATATCAGATGTCAAAAAGGTGTGTGAAGTGTTTGAAACTGTTAGCTACAATTGGGTCAAGAGATCCGGGAATTATGAGGCTCATTGCCTTTCTCGTTTTGCTTTTGGTTATAATTCGCTTTATTTTTCGTCTACTATTCCTGTGACGATTGTGAACGCTGTGGATGCCAATCTTTCTGGCATTTGATTAATACATTTTCTTTCCTGTCAAAAAAAAATAAAAAAAATTATTGTTTAAACAGTATGTATTCAGCATGATTTCATTTTTGTGTTTTGTTAATGAGCCAGTAATCCATAGGTTCGGGACATAGTGTGGGGATGGGCAAAAAAATAGATGTTGACACTTGTGCTGATGGGTAACAGTTGATTGTTAAGTTTATTGTATTTTGGTTGTGGTATAACGCTGTACATATTATATTAGGGTAAGAGTAATCATTGTTCACTACAATACCTTAAAATACATGAAACAAAATCTCATGAATAACTGTTAATTTTTATATTTTATATTCATTTATGGAATTTAATTACTAGGTCGGCGCGAATGATATCATCTGTTTCATTTTCAGTGTTCCGCTCTATGTTTCATATTGTGGATGTATGACAAGTGGAAATTAAAATATTATCCAATGGTCAACCATAATCCTGGGTCCATGTGTTAAAGATCCAGAAAATGAGATATATTTGATCCATTTTGTTCAAAAATTCAAATTTTGATTGGAAAACTTTTCCCATTTTTTTTCCCGATCATATTGACGGTTGTCAACACTCTCATTTGAATAGTCTCTCATCCAAAAAGTAAAACATTCAATCAATTTCTTCTTTCGATTACACCTACCCAAAAATTCTTGATTTCAAAATCGCGAATTTCGATCATTCACGTGGCTAATTTCCAACAACTTTCTTTTTTCGTGGCATTATATATGTTACAACAGACATTCGATCATTTTATTGTAACTTTTTGAGAATTTTTTTTTTTGATCCCATAACTTTCCTGTAATCCATTTTTTGTCCCAAAAAATTTAACTTTTCAATTTTGGTCCAAAAAAAATTAACTTTTCAATTTTGGTCTCATAACTATATCGATTGTCCAATTTTGATCCCATTTTTGCTGAAAACCATAAAATTTTATCTTTTTTTCATCACACACAAGTCACATGCTGGTTAAAATTGGGGTTTCCCGAGCGCGTAATTGGCGTGGACGTTAAAAATTTAATTTTTCCGCACTTGGGAAAAATTTCCTGTTCTTTCTAATATTTTAGAAAAATGAACTTTTCTTTTAACAGTCAGTGTCCACATCAGATACGAGCTCGAAACCCGCATTTTTAACTGATACATGACTTGCGCATGACTGAAAATGATAAAATTTTCTATTTTTCGGTAAAAATGTGACCAAAAATTGGACAATCGAGATAGTTAGGGGACCAAAATTGGATAGTTAAAATTTATTGGACCAAAAATTGATTACAGGAAAGTTATGGTACTAGAAAAAAAAATTCTCGTAACTTTTCCAGCTAAAATTCAAAATTTTCACTGAGAAATGACAAAAATTGAGACAAAAATTAATTACCAAAATTGATAAAGTAAAAACTTATAAACTTATTTATGGATACAGACAAGATTACAAGATCATTTGTAATTTTACCACGTGAAAATAATAAATATAGACCAAATAATACATTTTGATAATAATTAATATTATTTAAAAGACACTTGAATTGCACAGTGCAAACCAGATATAAAAATATTTGCCTACTTTTGTGTGTGTGCATGTATTGATACTATGCATGTTAGTACTAGTTAATTTGGCTATTCACAGGCTTGAAAATTTACAGGTAACATCCTTGATAATCTCAGTAAATTGACGGGCCTTTTACGATTGTTGGACATGAATTCTAACAAATTGACGGGCCTTTTACCCCCAACCCTTTTCAATATGTCTTCCATGGTATCTATTATTGACTTATCAAACAATTCATTTATGGGGACTCTACCAACAGAAGTTGGAAATATGAAAATGCTTTATTTCTTACAACTCGGCAACAATGCTTTAACAGGTATATATGCTTCTGGCCTCTTCAATAGTTTTAAGTCATACATTCTCTCGTAATTAAATATTGGATATTGCTATTTATATTCCCAATAATTAGTCTGATATATGGATATTGACTAAAATAAGACTGCTTATCTTTCAAGCATAACTAGAGAAAGCAGAATTATGTAATAGTAGGACTTTAATTATAATTTTTACAAAAAGAAAATATGCTTGCATACAATAATAGTGCAATTAAAGCCTATCACTTATCAATTAACTTAAGTTTTTTCTTCAAATAAATTTTTTAAAAGAAATTAACGACAGCACCTAATATTGAAAGTAAAAGAATTTAAAAAATTATAAAACTATTTAAATCATAAGCATGAATAACCGTACGTACAACATTACAGCTAAAGTTGTTTTGGATTAAATAATTTAGAGAACTATGATATGAGTTGTTATTTATTAGTAGTAGTTAATTATTTTCGTCGATGAAAGGTCAGCAGATGTTATAGTATGTTGCACTACTAATATTCTTGTGGAATTCAGTTCCTCACACACACACACACATAACCTATCGTGTTAGCGTGTTCTCATATGTATAGCTTCCTTCATGTATTTATTTCAACACCTAATTATATTCTATATTCTCACGTATTTTACAATTTGAACATGATAAAGTAGATATTAGAAAGCACATTTTAATTTGTTTCCGGGACCATTCCTTCGGAGTTGTTCACATCCAATATGCAAGCTATAGATCTTTCCAATAATGAAATCCCATGATCTTGTTGTGTGTGGCCCATACTTTCTCGGATGGCTATGAAACACTGAAATCACTCCATCCATCTCTGCGAAATAAATAAAATATTGAACAAAAATAGCAAAATGTCCAGAGTAATGGATTTTTTTTTTTTAACTTTAGTTATATTTTATTTAGTACATAAATAAGTGTGGATGCACCTGAGATTGTGCTAGCTTCTTCAGGAGTGAGCAAGGCGGAGAAGCCATTGATGGCGTTCTTGTAGCTGTAAATGATGCAGGCTTTCGCTTCCTCGTTTGAACCCTTAAAAAAGTGCAGATATGAGTGGTGAAGATGTTCTATTTCTTGGAAACTTTTCGCCCCACTGTGCTCTCCCAGTACACTATGTACACTTGGATGTACAGGATTACAATCAAATATTAGGCTTGAAATTAGGACAAACATAAAATTAATAACAACACCATATAATATTGCAAAATTATGACCATCAGAAGCAAAACCTGTGGCTGAGCAGATATATTAGAGACACTGAGAAGAAGGCATACAACAATGGAGAAGATGGCCAACATTCTTCTTGAATTATTATAGCTGCTTCTGCCTATTATCTTGGGCTCAAATGACACCACTTATAGAATTATCACTCTGTTTTATTAATTTTATTTCTTTATTTAGTCTGTTATGAAAATTACATCTCAAGAGACTTCATACATGTAATTTCTTCTAGTTCTAGAAATAATTTTATCTCCACTTCTTACTAACAAAAATTCAAAAGGACATTGTGATATTTGTCCGATACTGAGAGATGCTAGTTGGTGTGATCTTTATAGAGGGTGTGAAGAAGTGGGAAAAAGCAGTACATTACTATGAAAGGGGGATCCCATTCTTGGTAAATAAAATAAATTCGACGACTTAGGCTCTGTTTACTTTTTTATTACAGGGTTAACCTTGGATTACATTAAAGGAGGGATATCAAATGGTGTATGGATAGTTTTAGAATGGCAACCCTAACCCTGGGACGAAAACAACTAGAATTGAGATGATGGATAACAATAAAATTACCTTAGTATGAACTTGTGTAACCATCCAGCAAGAAGAAGCAAACAAACAGTATGTTCTGCAAATTCATGAAGAAGCAAGCAAAAGACAGAAGTCATTGAGGACAAAATTCATGAACAAGAAACAGAGACTAGAAGCAGAAAAGTGAGTTGGGATGGTATCAGTACCGCTCAAACTTGCATTAACAAAACATTCATGAATTTAAATTACTATCGGGATGTAAAGTGTAAACCTTTAGTTTTCTATGTGAAATTCTGAATGCAATTTATATTTTCGTGAACATACCTTTAAAATTATTATCTCGAATGAATATCAATAAATTACGTTCATGATGAAAATATCTCATCTTATAAAAAATGTTTATCAAATCTCATGGAAGATACCAATTTTTTTTTAAAACAAAAATATAAATAAGTAAAATTTTATAGTTCAACATACATACGATGGATGAAAAAAAATAATATTTCAATTAATTAAAAAAAATTAAAGAATAAAAAAATTGAGTTAAATTTTGTGGGGCCGGATATGTAAAATATAAAATAAATATGATTTAGAAAATATTAAAGCTCAAAATATTTGACTTAATTAATAAAATGTGGATATATATAAAATACAATTAAATGTGAGGAATACAATTAAAGAAATTAATTAAATGTTGGTGGACTACCTTACTTAATTGACGTGCTTAATTTACATGTTTAAATTTCATATTAATAAAATAAATAAATAATAATTGGTATAATAATTTTATTTCATGAATCGTTTGAGCAAATTAATGTACTAATAGACACCCTTTGAAAATATATACATTATGAACATTATTAATTCATCTTTACTGTGTTTTTACACATGTTATATTTTAATTATTAAATTTATTATTTATTTTAAATATTTTTTTAAAGATAAAAAACGTGCACTAAACAAGTTACTTATAATTTCAAGATTTGAAGCATATATATGGTCATGGTAAATCGTCCAGGAAAAGAAGAAATTAAAGAAATCAAGCTAGGTACGCAGTATTCAATTCGTTAATATTAATGTAGTGAGATTCTCACATTAATCACAAAACTAAAAATGGAAACAAATATGATTTTCCTAGAACATTATTCTAGTGATATTGTCAATTGAATAACAAAATCAAATTGCATTCATAAAAAAAAAAAAAAAAAAAATCTATATAAACAAGACTTGTTCAGTGACTAATCATCAAGTTTTTTGTCCATATAAAATGAGTTGTGGTTTTCTTTCTCATTTGATAGTCACTCTCGTTGGATTGTATGTTATTCTAGATTCTAGTCATGGTTTCACCACCCTTCCACCTTCTCCATTAGTTTTTTTTTTATGGTACAAAGAAAATCACCCTTCCACCTTCTCCAGTAACGTTTTCCTACGGTGCAAAGGTAACCACCCTTCCGCCTTCTCCAGTAACTTTTTCTGACGGTGCAAAGGAAACCACCCTTCCACCTTCTCCAGTAGCTTTTTCTTATGGTGCAAAGATAACCACCCTTCCACCTTCTCCAGTAGCTAAGGTAGAAGTTCCATTTCCCGACATTCCATCTCCTCCAGAAGCTTCTTCTTACGATGCTAAGGTAGAAGTTCCTTTTCCCGACCTTCCACCTTCTCCAGGAGCTAAGGTAGAAGTACCGTTTCCTGATATTCCATCTCCTCCAGAAGCTTGATTATGTATATTCTTTGTGTGTAAAAATAATTGAATTGGATGTTTTTGACATCTAAACTACACAAATTAATTAAAAGAACTATATTATTTGTTGTGAACAAATGTGCTTGGCTCTTTACTTTGATGCATTTAGTATATAATATTAATTTTCAATTGTTACAAATACACAATTAATTAATATCAAAATTCATTAAATATGAACTTGAAAAGTACACGATATTTGAAAAGGATATTTGAAATTATATTGACATAAATATAGAGGTATTTTTCATGTCACGTGTTAATAAATCTATTTATTTTATCGGTATATTAATTTATACATTGTCTATTTATTTTTTCTCGATCGAGACAATAGATTATACATACACTAATTGATAAAGATTTCTCCACTTTTCTAATATTAAAATGTACATTTATAATTTACTAAAAAAAAAAGTTATATATATATTGTAGTCACATCTTGCCAGAATGTGCTAAATCAAAGTCCTCTCTAAATCGCCATTAATGAAGCTTGTTTCTTCAGAAGAATTAGAGTCTTCTTAAATCCTTTTAAGGAATGAGGGTAATGTCTTCTTGAATCAATATCATTCCTGTATCTCATTTTTTCCAGTACAGGAATACAAATTTCAAGAATTTTTATTTTCTTCTTCAGAACTTTGAGATAATTTTTATCTCGGATTTCATTATTATTTTCATAAAAAATAACATGAAAAGGGACCTTCCAGATATTAGAAACTGGCAATACAAGTAGTAAAACTATTTGTATGTTTTTTGTTGATTCCGGAATCCCATGGGTCTGGAAATGGAGACCAGAATTCAGTTATACTGAAGATGGTATACCAAGTTTATGGAGGATCCATACTACGAGATTTTGGAATAACTTAAATGTTATTACTCCTGGCTCAAGTGAGTCTCCTTTGCAGAAAAATATTAATAGGATTAAATTCAAAATAGAAGAATATAAAAATTCTTCTGGTGAAAAGACTTCAAATAGTCTTTCTTCATTTTCTGAATATTCTAAGAAATATGTTGGTTTATTTCCTAAGGAAAAAATTATGGATCTTTATGTTGGTGAATGATTCGCACAGATCTAATCGGGGTGAATATTTAAATACAAATTTAATTCTTTAATTATTACTAGCATGAATTAATCCTATATTAATTCAAATCATAATTACAACAACATATCATGCATATAAAAAGCCACGTAAAACCTACGCATGCGGAATCTACGAGTTTACGTGAACGTACCTCTCGGGATGGCAGTGACTTCGGTCGGACGGACTAACCAAAAGGACTTCCCAAGTATTCCCTTAGCCCTTGCTCGACAATCCGGTGGAAGGATACTTTAATGAACAATTAACAAAAGGAAAAAATAAACTTTGTTGCACCACTTTCGTGGATTTGCTAATATTTCCAGCACATGGAATTGTACTTGGGAATGAACTAATCATCCCCTATTTATAGGAGGGAGGGTGAACGAAATTTGTGTGATTTTTCAATGTGGGAAAAGACTTTTCTTGGTCACCAAGAAATCTTGAATATATCTCCTATATTCTTTTTCCCATAATTAAAATATTCCACAAAAATCCCACCTCCTCTATTATGGTGATTTTCGAAAATATTAAGTGTGCAAGAATCCAAGATTTGGATCTTCTTGAATTTATGAGATATTCTTGTATTTCAAGAAATACATATCTTCCATAATATCTTTTCAAGAAAATCAAGAAAATCTTTTCTTGCCCACTATATTTCCAAAATTCGAAACATACTATATAGATAACCAAGTGGGAGATTTCTTGAATTAAATGAGATAATCTTGTATTCCAAGAATACATATCTTCATTCCATAACAAAATTCAAAGAAAATCTTTCTCCTCTTTTTATCCATAATTTTAGAAAAAATAAGAGGAAAAAATTAAGCAACAATTTTTTTTTTTTTTTAATCACCTTTTCAGTTATTGGACTATATGTTGGGCTACTCAGGGGGCCTTTAGGAGAATTAAGATTGGACCTTCTAATGGATCTTGAATATCTAATATTGAGCCACAATATAATTCAAGCCCATAAATATTAATTAATCCCACTACATAATTAATATTGCACCATCCATCTTAACCCATATTACGATCAATATGGCTCCCGGTCATTATTTCCGTGTTTAAGATTATCTAGCCCATTAATTAATTCAAGCCCTTTGAAATAGCTTTCCGTTAATTAATATCTTTTGTCCTTGGTCGAGGAACGGTTCAACATTATTATCCATATGGGAAACTAATTCCAATTGCAAGATTTGGTATGATAAAACTTATGAACCTCCCAAGGGCAAATCAAAAAGCAGCGTTTTGCACACGATTCTTCAGATTAAATCTTAGCAATCACATGTGATTTAATAATATTGCCCAAGATAAAAAGTATTAAATCTCTCCGATTCGCTACCCATGATAAGTCAAAGCAATAGTTACCAATCCCACGTGATCCTATTTAAGGGACGAAGGTTAAGAAACAACGAACAACCGAGGTCTAATTCTTCCTTGTTCGGGCCTCAAGAACTTATCCTCCTCAGAGGTCCTATTCAACAAGATCATGCACTAGTGTAATCTCTTGGTCAAGACAAACCAATCTCGAGCCTTACACCTCAACCTTTCGCGATGGTTGTTCATTTCCATCTAGGTCGTGAATGGCGTACTTTTTTTTAGTTACAAGGACTGTTAATTTAATCTTTCGTGATCCGTATCACTAAATTAACTACAAATGTAACACGCATTTAATTATTGAACAGTTATGCAAAGAAATATATATAACATTCAATCATATTTAAAGCATCGATGATAAACAATTTATTTGATAAATAAGTCCGAAATTGGTTTCGATTATACAAAGTAAAAAGCATACTTTTCAAAGATAATCCCCAACAATCTCCCACTTATACTCAAAGTCCGCTTTTTAAGTATACTACAACATGTCTCGAGTAGTCCGTGACATCTAATGTCACCTACACGAACCTAATAATTTCTCCCACTTATACTCAAAGCAGATTGGCAAGCGGTCTTGACACCCATTCCACTCACATGTCTCTCGAATGTATTCAGAGGCGACGCGCTTTGTGAATGGATCTCGCTAGGTCGCCCTCTCGACGCTATCTTTGCCACATCTATATCTCCTCTCTTAACGCGATTTCAGATAAGATGTCTTTCCTTTAATGTGTTTGTTTGACTCGTGGACTCTTGGTTCTCTTGAATTTGCAACTGCCCCTAGCAGATATTGCTAGACAAATTCAGAACACCATCCAAGTCCACTAAGAAGATCTAGAGCCCAATCGGTTCTTTCACTGCTTCACAAGCAGCTACTTACCCGAGTCCCATGGTTGAGTCGTTGATGCATTTCGCTTCACACTCGCCCATTTGATGGCTACTCTTCCCAAATGGAAACACACTAACCGAGGCAGGATAATTTCTGGAATCTATATCTGATTGGAAATTCGAGTCCGTGAGCCGATGGGGATTGGAGTATCTAAACGATAAATCAACATTCTATCCCGGAGTTCTTTTCAGATACTTCAGAATGTTTTTAACTGTTGTCCAATTCGCTTTCCCCGGTTACTCGATATCTTGTTACCATGCCACGACAAAGCATATATCCGGGTCTCGACACAAGATTGCATACATAAGGTTTCCTACAAAAAGCAAGGAATGCCTTTCATGTCATCTATCTCAAGGCCTTAGGGGACATTTCTTGGATAGATGGATTCCAAGTCTGAAAGGTATGAATCCTTTCTTGGAATCTTGCATGCTGAATCGTTTTAAAACCAGTGTCAATGTATGAATACTTGCGATAACCCGATCATCCTTTTCTTGCGATCTCGAGTAATCTTGATCCCAAGGATGTGTCCGGCTTTCCCTAAGTCTTTCATATCAAACTGTTTTGAAACGCCATGCCCTTACGTCGACCACACCTTCACATCATTCCCGATGATCACAATGTCATCTACGATAGTACTAAGAATACCAATGCGATTCGACACGCTTTTTTATACACACAACTTTTCAAACTCGTTTTTGATCAAACCCATAAGACTTTATAACATGATCAAAACATTGGTTCCAAGCTCGATGGTCGTTTGAGTCCGTAAATGGACCTCTTGAGCTTTACAAAACTAGGTGTTTTTGGCCCGTTTCAATGAAAACATGGGGTTGTCGTGATATAGATCTCTTTATCAAGACTTCCGTTAAGGAAAGCCGTCTTGAGATCTATTTGCTGGACTTCAAAGTCGAAAATGCTAAAAAGAATCGATAAGAGAATACGGATGGACTTAAGCATGGCTACGGGCGTAAAAAAGTTTCCTCATAATCGATCCCTTTTTTTTCGAAAGTATAACCTTTTCGCCATTAGTCTTGCTTTTAAAGGTTTCAACCTTCACGCCCGATCCTCTTTTCCTCTTATATACCCACTTGCATCTAATGGGTCCGACCCCATTAAGTGGTTCGACTAGCTCCCACACTCTATTATGAAACATAGAACCCATTTTGGTTTTCATTTCTTTGTTTGCCAAGAATCAGATCCTTATCTTAGAGTGCCTCATCATATGTCCATGGGTGCGATTAGGGAATCAAGTCCGAGGACTCTCCTATTCCCATGAATCTCTCGATTTATCTAACAACCCTCCCACTATGACTAGGCTCGGCCAGAAAACGATCGTTTTGGTATATCATCTAAGACAGTTGGCAATCGAGGTTTGCCCTCTAAGCTCATTTAAGGTAATCTCACCGGGTTTTCTTTGGTTCTATAGTTTTCTTCCAAAATCTAAAGTGGGTGCGGATGTCCACTTTTGATCTTCGGAACTATAGGACATTCACCCTTTTGTTTCCTCGGGGTATCCTACTAAACAACCTTAATTACGACCGAGGATCCAATTTACGGTTTCCTTGTCCAACACGAGGTATGGGGACACCCCAAAGTTCTCATGTGTATCATACTAGACTTGCGCCTTGGGTCCACAATTCTTTGGGGTTCGGGAACCGATTTGGATAGCACCAAGTTCGAGAATGTAAGTCGCAGCTTTCCAAGGCATGAAGGCATGACCCGAGGCGACTCGGGAAGATCCCAGATAACTCATCATTGATCTAACCATTTCCAAAAGAATTACGTTTTTCATTTCTGCAAACCCCGTTTTGTTGAGGGTTAAAGTGCAGTGAGTGGGATACAATTCCTTCATCGATAAAGTGGTACAAAAACTCATCACGAGGTATTCGCTTCCACGATCGGATCGTAGAGACTTGATACGCTTTTTCCATAAGATTCTCTCGCTTGAGCCTTAAATTCTTTAGAATTTCTCAAAGGTCTCAGATTCACGCTTCATAAGGAAAATGTACCTTGAGTAATCATCAATAAAATTACTCATAGCCTCCTCTTTGCTTTGGTTAACATTGAACTACGACATCTATGTGAACGATCTCTAACTTTTTTAGCCCCATTCCCCTTGGCTCCAAATGCCATCTTGGTCATATTACCCTCCAAACATGATTCGCAGGTTGGAATCGATTCAACTTGGAGACGCCCGGTGAACCATCTTTCACCAACCTTTCGATCCTCTTTTCGATTTATATGACCTAATCTTAGATGCCAAAAAGAAGTGTCTCGTTCACGTCGATGAACGTTTTCTTTCCTCGAAAACAGATTGATGTGTTATAGGATACATTTTCGTGAGTGGTGTGCACGATTAATTGTATAGAGATTTTCCATCAATATCCCGTATCAGTATACACTCATCATTTCAAAAATGATGTCATTCTTATTAGAAGAAACTTAGTGTCCTTTAATCGAATTTTAGAAACCGAAAGTGAATTCTTTCTAAAAACCGGGAACACAAAGATAATCTCAAAAAACTTTATCTTCAAAAGATAGGTGCACTTCTCCCATCGCTTTTAATCGCTACTCATGTAGCATTGCAATGTCCGCTACTTGCGTAGTATTGCAATAATCGTTACTACCGTAAAGATACAAAAAGATTCCGCCACTTCACGTAGCATTGCAATGTCTTCTACTTTCGTAACGTTGCCCGGTGTGATGAGGATCTCACTCCCACCACGTTGTCGGATCATTTAGAACCCGTGAAGCCAACATGATTAGTGGATCTCGTGATCAACCACCCACGAATGAGAAGTATACGCCGCTAAACAAGTTTCAACAACTAGTGTGTGAGAATTACCTTTCTTTCCATTCCTTTTGGGGTTGGAACAGCAAAACCTCCATTGTCCTCTCTCTTACCGCAGACTTAAGCACTTCCTCTTTGGATTTTCTCGACTCAACAAGCATTCTCATCTTACCATTGCCCTTCGCAAGAATGATTGAGTTTTATTGCTTATGGCCTTTGGTCCTCTTCTTTATCTTGCCTACCCTTGGCTAGAAGATGAAGACGGACCTCTTCGTCAAAGCTTGAGTTTGGTGCCTTATCATCATTTCGCCGAGTCCAAAAGTTTACAACAAAATTATTTAATGAGGCCAAAATTCTCAAAAACCTTTATGGGCATGGAAGAGAATGAAGTACCAAATTCATCCGAGTCTCCAGATCATAATCTGCACTCGAATCTCAAGTTTGTTGGGGGGATGGGCCATCTATTTTGAGGACGTAATCCATTACGGGTTTTTCCTCCACCATTTTCGCCGATTTACATCTCTTCAGAAGGTGATCCGACGAGTCCCGCATGTTTTGACTCGTCGGTTGGCTCATCCGATTTTTGTGTGTCAAAATCCACTTGCTTTTTTAAAGCGATTAGACAATTATAATTTTCCAATCAATATAGTTTCCATACATATTGTATTGACATTAAGTATAATAACAGTGGATTAAAAGGTAACGACATGCTGAACTGAAATAAACAACTATATGCAATAGCACAAGTATATCACAAGGTTCAATCACATTCATTGGATTGGTTGGCAAGAACTGTAAGTTTCCTAAAATTTTAAAATTTTGACTTTTTGATTTTGGTCCTGTAAGTTTCCTAAAATTTTGAAATTGGTTATTTTCACCTGCTATAGCAGGTTACCAAGTAGGTAAACACCACATATGTAATTATTTTATTTTTATCTTTAATTTCGAAGCGCCATTTGAACTTTTTTAATCCTAATAATTTTAGTCGGGTTTTAGGTCGGGTTTAAAATAATTTGTATATCAAAAGATAAAGCGAATCGGGTCGATTTACTGAGTCTAGACTGGCCCAAAAATAAAAAGTTAAATCAATAAACACAGAAAACCACTCTCCATTCCTAAAAAATACGAAAAAAGTCCCGACACAAATTATTTGAATTAAAAAAGTTTAGGTGACATTTCGAAATTAAAGAAAAAAATAAAATAATTACATAGGTGACAGTTACCTGTTTGATGACATGCTACAACAGGTTAAATGACCAATTAAATTTTTTTTGATAACTTACAGGACCAAAATCAAAAAGTCAAAACAATCAGGACCAATTTCAAAACGAAGCAAAGTTACAGGACTACAAAAAATTTTAACTCTTCCAACATAATCAATGTCTACGGCTATTAGTAAATGAATTACGAAGAATAACTTTATATGTACAGATGTTAAAAAGGTCATGGCCCGTAGGACTGGCCCGTTTAAATCAGAAAAAAATAAGATTTAGGGTTAAATTATTTTCAGGCCCGTTTATCGTGAACTCGTAAGGCCCTGAACCGTTTAGCCCGAATCTCTATAGGGCTAAGCCACGTAGGGTTTATTCGCTAGCTCGTTTATATTTATTTTAAATCATTTTTAATATAATTATATGAAAATTTTGATAATTTATTTTTATTTTTTACATATTTTAGATGAAATTAGTTAAACGTTCACATTTAAATCAAATAAAATAAAAATATTAAGTAATAGTGATATTTAGTGCTCACCGTCCTATTTTAGATTGTCCATTCATTTTTCTACTTATATATATATGTATATATATATATTTCTCCGCTTTTCTAATGTTAGAATATACATTTATATAATTTACTCCAAAAAAAAAAAAGAAAAAAAAACAAGGTTATAACGAATTCGAAAGGAAAAATCAATTTTTATTTGAATTTGTTTCAAATTCATACCATCTCTAGTACAATTATGTAGCTAAAATATAAATTATCACACACGTTACATGTTTTGAATCTATTTTACACCCATATACACACACACACACATATATATATATATATATATATATATATATATATATATATATATATATATATATATATATATATATATATATATATATAATGGTACGGTTATTAACACCCCAACAATTAATAAATTCACCCACCTTTCTATTGAATTTCCAATAATACCCTTCTCCATATAAATCCAAATCTATCTTCTTCCTCATTGTCGTGGTACACAAAATTCCGGCCCTCACCGTTGTCTCGCCGCCGGCGTCCTTTCTCCAACACCGCGCATCGTCTCCTTCCTACACCCCAGCACTGCGCATTGTCACCCAAGCCCCGCCATTCCTCCATCCTCCATAATCACCACCTTCAAATCCATCACTGTCAACGCCACCATAATCACCATTTATCCCCAATTTCTTAAGCACGGGGCCTCGATTTTCCATAGCCCAATTTTGTAAAATGCTGGAAATCATGTATAACCTCATTTAAAAACATGCGGTAACCAATAACACCTCAATCTCATTTCACAAGTAGGGAGCATATTCAGCTAAAAGTATCGGGGTCTGCATCCAACTTTAAAATAGGGCCCTTTCTCCTTTCAAGTTATTTTCTCATTTTTTGTCAATTAAATTTTATTTATATTTATACTCTCTACGATTAATATTATTTTGTTAGAAGAAAATAATTCTTCATATCTTCCGCTTCACTTTGTAATTATATCCTTAATTATCCTTTTCTCTTTTAATATTAAAATGTGTATTTGGAAGACATGATAATACCACTATAAAAATGTTAATGAAAATTAAAAAACCAAACCAATAATTCATATTTTATTCATCAACATGAACCCTAAAATTAAATGGTAAAATCATACATAAATGAATATGCAAATTGATCAGGTTAGGGTTCTAATTCTCATTTCATTATCAATCAACATCATAAAATATGCTCAATATTATTAATATTTAAACTAATAAATGTGAACAAGTGATTTTTAATGTATGTGATACAGAAAAATAAAGAAAAAAATTATTAGGCCTGTAGCTAATAGAGTTTGAACTCGGGTAAGTTAAATACACTAAATAAGATTGATTGGCAATCTTTATTTATATTTATTTTATTTTATATATGATATATAATATTTCATAAAAATAGGCCCTAAAATTTTGAAAATTTTTGGGACGATCGTTTCGTTGGCCTCATAAATGGACCAGCCCTGGGTATATTGTAAAATATTAGAAATAGAACACAAAGTAGTATTTGCAGAATTCATCACCAATAGGCTTGTACTAAAAAAGACAGTAAATTTGCAAACTATGTATCTTATCAGTAAATGAACTAAGGTGAAATGTAGCACATATATTTCAGGAGAAACCATTGTTGAAATCTTGTTCTGTTTCAGCGCATATATTTGATCATTTGGTTCATAGTTATGAGCTGCAGCAAACAATAGGTTCTCCCATTCTTATTCTCCATAACTATCATCAAAACATTTCTTTACTACCTTCATGAAAGAACATGGCAAGATACTCAACAACAATGGGTGGGGGTCAGTTTGGGGATGATATTTGACCAAACCGAACAAACCAATATTTCTAAAATGTTAACCGAAATCAAAGCAAATAATATTCAGACCGAACCTAACCTAACTGAAAAGAAATATTATTGCCGTTATTTCGGTGATTTCAGTTTTACCGAATATAAAACCTAATTTCCAGCAGTTTGCAAATTCATGAAGCATTCTATATGAATTGAAACCGAAATAAGCAAATTCATGAACAAATGCAATAGATTCAACTGAAAATGCATAAAAAAGAGATCTTGCTATGAAAACAAATCTAACTGAAAATTTTGTAACCCACAAAGAATCACAACATCCAGCCCTAACATTGCAATTAATTGCAAATCTTGCATCAGAAAAATAGAAAATGACAGAAATTGAAGCAAAAACATCTTCAACAATCTGGAATTAAGTGGAGAATTTGTTGTCGAAACTTGAATGGGGCTTCTTACTAGATGAATCCCACCACTCCAAGAATACGAACCGAAAGCATATGCATGTTTGGTAGCACTACTTTCAACTTGAATCGTAATATTGAAGCTCTGTTCCTCCCCCGTTGCTCTGAAATCCAATCTCGCCGGTGAAATCCGGACAGAATAACCTGGTGGAGGATTCACCGTCACCGAGTATGACGAGTTCGCGATGCCTACATTCGTAACAGTCCTCATGACCGTTGTAGATCCTTTCAGGTCAGCAATCGCAAGTGACGGGTAGTTCAAATTACTTGGTGAATGATTAACGGGGCAGTTGAAAGATAGATCCAATGAATTACTGGTGCTGCTGTTGCAGATGAAGTGAAGGTAGTAATCAGTGTAAGAAGCGTCGTAAACAAGGCCTGGATCGGCTGCTTTCGATGGCTGGATATGGCCTGCCCCGTATTCAAATGGACAGGCTGGATTTCCGACTGCATCTGTTATTGGATTGCCTAGATTGTTGGTTATACTTGCTGTTATTAAAAAAACAAAAATCCAGATTAGAGTAGTGTTCATTAATTAATCCACCTAAACCATCCCTGCTATAAAAATATATATGTACCAGTGGTCATAAGAGCAGATCTTATAGCAGCGCTGCTCCAATCAGGGTGTATGGCCTTGAGAAGAGAGGCGGCAGCTGCAACATGAGGGCAAGCCATAGACGTTCCGGAAATTATTTGGAATTTAACAACTCTAGGATCAGATGGCAAGTTTAGAGGCGAAGATGCCTCGCTCCATGCTGCCAGTATGTTTAGTCCTGGTGCAGTAATGTCCGGCTGCAAATTTAAGAATGAGATCAAGTGTTATATAATGCATGGCATAACATTTCATGAATTTTTAAAATCACATTTATATCTCATGGTTCTTCTTTAGTTACAACGTCTATATTTCGTTCATCTAGATAGTACATATAACATACGATGTTTGTGTACCTGGAGATCCCTTGTGATAAAGATTCATAAAATTAACACTACTACGAATGACTCATGTATAGTTAGAATGTTATAAGACCTTGAGAATATTGGGTTGGATCAAGTTGGGGCCTCGGGAGGTGAAGACGGCCATGAAGGGAGCTGGCTTAGTGCCTATTACAGTCTCGGTTGGAATCAGAGTTGCTGTAGGTGCTGCAGCTGTTACAGTGTAGTTATAAATCATCATTGTTTCATTAGAAAGGACAACGGTTGCTGGGATCAAATAAGACCGGTCTACCACTCCTATTCCTGCAACAATGTTTCCAAGCACAGCTGCTACGCCACCAGCTCGTTGAACTTCTAACGCTTGGAAAGTCTCTCACGAGAGACGGTGAAAGCGTACCCCTACGGCATAGATTGTTTTTCAAAAGAATAAGACCATGATAAGAAATTGAGCAAGACATGTGGGATTAAATGAAGTATATATGTACAATTTCGATATGGAGCCCCCTCGTTCTTATGGAGCTAAACATCAGCATAAACTACTTGTACCGTGTTGCAAGTGTTTTATATTGACGTTGGGCTTCATAAAAAACTCACCATCGGACTCCATGTCATTACTCACACACATATATATAAAGGAAGTCCAAACTAACCCAAGTGTACGATTTGTGGTAGTGCCTGGGATTTCCACAGATGCTGCATAAACAAGAGGATATGTCCCCTTCTCAAACGGGGCAATTGATTGTCCCTGCAGGTATCATCAAATCAAAACCATAAAGAATTATATAATATAAAGAAACTTATATTTTTATTTGGCTTCAGATTAATACGAACCTTAGCTACGAAGCCATTTCCTAGCTCAACAGGTGAGGCAAATATCCGATTGATGCTACTTGCTCCAACTGTGATGATCCACGGAGCCACATTGGTGACTGTAGATGGAAGAGGGCCACTATTGCCAGCACTGCAAGCTACCACAATACTCTTTCTCGCTGCATGCAGTGCACCAATGGCGATGCCATCTTGGGTATATGGCAAACTGGTAGACCCGCCAATGGAGACACTGAGAACTTGAACTCCATCAGCTATGGCATCATCGAAAGCTGCAAGCATATCGTCATCTAGGCATGTAAACACCCCTGCCTTCTCTGGAATAGGCCAGCAAACCTTGTAGGTGGCCAGACGTGCGAGCGTGGCACCACCTGAGGCAGTGCCCAACCCAAAACCACCAACTGCGGCGACGTTGCCAACACTTCGCCCACCAACTGTTGATGATGTGTGAGTGCCATGACCGTTCATGTCTCTGGGTGATCGGAAATCCAGTCTCGGGTCAAGCCGCCCGTAATTCATCTCGTAACTCCTCAGAGAGTAGCGTGCCCCAACCAATTTCCTGTTAAATCACCAAATCAATATATATTATTTTCTTTATAAAGAAAATATGTTTCTATATATATATATATACACACACATATGTGTGATTACCTATTGCAATCAGAGGAATTAAAAGCCACACCAGTTTGGCAAACCCCTTTCCAGGATGCTGGAATTGGTTCCATCCCATCATCATTGAAACTCTCCGACTCAGGCCATACACCTGGGAAAATTCTATTTAAATTAGTAAATGGCATGATTATATGTAAATTGAAATTTGCAGGAGAACCTAGTAACTGAGACCGCGTCTCACACAAGTTTTAAAATTCAAACCTAATTTTCTCTACGTCCAAGTGGAATTAAATTTGGTCTAACATGATTAAAATAAAAATAATCTTCATATGTCCAAAAAGTGCCTTAAGTCTTAACTTTCATTTTAAACTCGTTTTTTCTAATCAATCTTGAAAATGGTATCAAAGTATATGTTTCTTTACTTAATTTTCAATATCGAAAACAAAAGTAAACATGCTAGCTCAAGATGAAAGATATACTCCATTTGTATAGCATAAGAATATAAAATCATTTAAAGAATATTTTTTATTATAAAATGTTTGACCAAATTTTGATTAAGCAAAATTGAATAGATCAAGGCACTAGAAAAGTCCTCAAATTAAAGGGGAAGCTAGGTTGTTTTAGTTTACGAAGAAAAAGTTTTTTTTTTTCTAAATTAACTTTCGAATGTCATGGCAACAGTCATTATCCCTAAAACCAGAAATCAAAGCTAATAATGCATATGATGAGCAGAGGAGGGAAGCCCTGCCTAAGGAATGAAATAATTGAAAGAGAGAGGATAATATAGTAATAGTACCAGTATCCAGAACTCCTACAATGACATTCTTGCCATAGCTAGCTTTCCTCAACACTTGTTCTCCGTTAGATTTGGAAGGATCCCAGTGCGCTTCGAGTAAGCTAATGAAATCCCATGATCTTGTTGTGTGTGGCCAATACTTTCTCGGATGGCTATGAAACACTGAAATCACTCCATCCATCACTGCGAAATAAATAAAAAATTGACCAAAAATAGCAAAATGTCCAGAGTAATGGATTTTTTTAATTTTAGTTATAGTTTATTTAGTACATAAATAAGTGTGGATGCACCTGAGATTGTGCTAGCTTCTTCAAGAGTGAGCAAGGCGGAGAAGCCATTGATGGCGTTCTTGTAGCTGTAAATGATGCAGGCTTTCGCTTCCTCGTTTGAACCCTTAACAAAGTGCAGATATGAGTGGTGAAGATGTTCGATTTCTTGGAAACTTTTTGCCCCACTGTGCTCGCCCAGATACACTATGTACACCTGGATGTACAAGATTACAATCAAATATTAGGCCTGAAACTAGGACAGCCATAAAATTAATGACAACATCATACACTTTTCAAAGTTGGTATTCTGCTATCTTTTTTCAAAAGTTTTGGTCCTCTGTGGGTAATAGTGTTATTAATGTTGTTCTTGGTGTGCTTAATTGTGGTGCTTCCCCTATTGCTCATAATCATACTTTCATTGCTCTCATCCCGAAAGTTAAAAAACCTAAGTGTCCTTATGAGTTTCGCCCAATAAGTCTTTGTAATGTTGCTTTCAAAGTGATCACTAAGGCAATTGCTAATAGACTCAAGGAGTTTTCACCTTCTGTTATTGACCATGCTCAATCAGCTTTTGTTCCTGGGAGACTTATTACGGACAAAGCCTTATTGGCTTTTGAGATTTTTCATTCTATGAAGCATAATAAGGCGGTGTCGAAGGGGTCTTTTGCTTTTAAACTTGATATGAGTAAGGCTTATGATCGGGTGGAGTGGGATTTTCTGGAAAATGTCATGTTAAAAATTGGGGTTGGGGGGAGTTTGGTTGGAACAGTTATGAGATGTGTTAGGTCTGTTTCTTTTGCTGTGCTTGTTAATGGGCAGCCTTCTACTACTTTTTACCCAACAAGAGGCCTTAGGCAAGGGGACCCCTTGTCTCCCTATTTGTTTTTGTTCTGTGCAGCATTGTCTGCGCTAATAAGGAGAAATGTGGAATGTGGGGCGTTGCATGGTCTGAGAATATGTCGACAAGCGCCGATTGTGTCAAGGCTCTTCTTTGCTGATGATACAATAATTTTTGGTCGGGCATCGGAACGGAGCTCGGACGGGTAAAGGAAATTCTGGCTAGTTATGAAGCTGCCTCCGGGCAAGCCATTAACTTCAACAAGTCTGAAATTATGTTTAGTGGAGCTATGCCGCCGGATAGGGCGAATGAACTGGCGGATCTCATTCGAGTTCGGTGTGTCGATCAACACACGGTATATCTGGGTATCCCGACGAATGTGGGTCGTTCTAGAAGTGCCATTTTCAGAACGCTGGCGAGTAGAATTGAAAAGAAATTGAAGGATTGGAAGAGTAAAACACTTTCACATGCGGGTAAACTCGTTCTAATTAAATCTGTTGCTCAAGCGATTCCTACATACTTGATGAGTTGTTTCAAGATTCCACATGGCACGATCGACAGGATTCAGGCTGCAATTATGCGATTCTGGTGGGGACAGAAGGGGGAATAAAGGCGCACTCATTGGATTGGTTGGCAAGAACTGTGTAAACCGAAATGGGAAGGTGGACTTGGTTTGAGAGACCTCAAGGTGTTCAATATGGCGTTGTTGGCGAAACAAGGTTGGCGGTTGGTGCAGGACAAGGATTCCCTCTTAGCTCGAACTCTGAGGGCTCATTATTTTCCACGAGGCGATTTCTTGTCGGCAAAAAATGGTTACAATTCCAGTTACACGTGGCAAAGTATGCTAGAGGGTCGGCGTGTTCTTGAACGGGGTTTGATCTGGGTTGTGGGCAATGGGCAGTGTGTCAAAATTTGGAAAGATCCGTGGTTGGTGGGTGGTGCGACCTCAAGGGTTTCTTCGGCCCGGGGCGACCTGAATGAAGAGGCAGTGATCCGGGAATTAATGCGTGATGATCTGGGAGGGTGGGACGTCCAGTTAGTACAACAGGTGTTCAACCCTGATGAGGCGGCAACCATTGTCAATATGCCATTTTCGGTCGCAGAGGGAAGATCATTGGTGCTCGCCTATGGCGGGTAGCTACAAGCTGAACACGGACGCTTCGTGCCAACTAGGGTGTGGAATGGGAATTGGTGGGTTGCTGCGTGGTGAGGATGGCGTTGTGGAATGGGTGTTTGCGCAGATGTTTCCGGAGCTCCTCTCTGTTGATGTTGCTGAAGCCATGGCTGTTCTCATTGGCGTGAGGTGTGCAGTGGAAAAGGGTGTGAGGAAGATGGCCATTGAAATGGACTCACAAGTTGTCTACTATGCTTTGATGAAGAATGTGGCAGATTTATCCCACTTTGGTGGCCTTATATCAGATGTAAAAAAGGTGTGTGAAGTGTTTGAAACTGTTAGCTACAATTGGTCAGGAGATCCGGGAATTATGAGGCTCATTGCCTTTCTCGTTTTGCTTTTGGTTATAATTCGCTTTATTTTTCGTCTACTATTCCTGTGACGATTGTGAACACTGTGGATGCCAACCTTTCTGGCATTTGATTAATATATTTTCTTTCCTGTAAAAAAAAAATAAAAATATTATTGTTTAAACAGTATGTATTCAGCATGATTTCATTTCTGTGTTTTGTTAATGAGCCAGTAATCCATAGGTTCGGGACATAGTGTGGGGATGGGCAAAAAAATAGATGTTGACACTTGTGCTGATGGGTAACAGTTGATTGTTGAGTTTATTGTATTTTGGTTGTGGTATAACACTGTACATATTATATTAGGGTAAGAGTAATCATTGTTCACTACAATACCTTAAAATACATGAAACAAAATCTCATGAATAACTGTTAATTTTTATATTTTATATTCATTTATGGAATTTAATTACTAGGTCGGCGCGAATGATATCATCTGTTTCATTTTCAGTGTTCCGCTCTATGTTTCATATTGTGGATGTATGACAAGTGAAAATTAAAATATTATCCAATGGTCAACCATAATCCTGGGTCCATGTGTTAAAGATCCAGAAAATGGGATATATTTGATCCATTTTGTTCAAAAATTCAAATTTTGATTGGAAAACTTTTCCCATTTTTTTTCCCGATCATATTGACGGTTGTCAACACTCTCATTTGAATAGTCTCTCATCCAAAAAGTAAAACATTCAATCAATTTCTTCTTTCGAATACACCTACCCAAAAATTCTTGATTTCAAAATCGCGAATTTCGATCATTCACGTGGCTAATTTCCAACAACTTTCTTTTTTCGTGGCATTATATATGTTACAACAGACATTCGATCATTTTACTGTAACTTTTCGAGAATTTTTTTTTTTGATCCCATAACTTTCCTGTAATCCGTTTTTTGTCCCAAAAAATTTAACTTTTCAATTTTGGTCCAAAAAAATTTAACTTTTCAATTTTGGTCTCATAACTATATCGATTGTCCAATTTTGATCCCATTTTTGCTGAAAACCATAAAATTTTATCTTTTTTTCATCACACACAAGTCACATGCTGGTTAAAATTGGGGTTTCCCGAGCGCGTAATTGGCGTGGACGTTAAAAATTCAATTTTTCCGCACTTGGGAAAAATTTCCTGTTCTTTCTAATATTTTAGAAAAATGAACTTTTCTTTTAACAGTCAGTGTCCACATCAGATACGAGCTCGAAACCCGCATTTTTAACTGATACATGACTTGCGCATGACTGAAAATGATAAAATTTTCTATTTTTCGGTAAAAATGTGACCAAAAATTGGACAATCGAGATAGTTAGGGGACCAAAATTCGATAGTTAAAATTTATTGGACCAAAAATGGATTACAGGAAAGTTATGGTATCAGAAAAAAAAGTTCTCGTAACTTTTCCAGCTAAAATTCAAAATTTTCACTGAGAAATGATAAAAATTGAGACAAAAATTAATTACCAAAATTGATAAAGTAAAAACTTGTAAACTTATTTATGGATACAGACAAGATTACAAGATCATTTGTAATTTTACCACGTGAAAATAATAAATATAGACCAAATAATACATTTTGATAAAATAATTAATATTATTTAAAAGACACTTGAATTGCACAGTGCAAACCAGATATAAAAATATTTGCCTACTTTTGTGTGTGTGCATGTATTGACACTATGCATGTTAGTACTAGTTAATTTGGCTATTCACAGGCTTGAAAATTTACAGGTAACATCCCCAAGGAAATTGATAATCTCAGTAAATTGACGGGCCTTTTACGATTGTTGGACATGAATTCTAACAAATTGACGGGCCTTTTACCCCCAACCCTTTTCAATATGTCTTCCATGGTATCTATTATTGACTTATCAAACAATTCATTTATGGGGACTCTACCAACAGAAGTTGGAAATATGAAAATGCTTTATTTCTTACAACTCGGCAACAATGCTTTAACAGGTATATATGCTTCTGGCCTCTTCAATAGTTTTAAGTCATACATTCTCTCGTAATTAAATATTGGATATTGCTATTTATATTCCCAATAATTAGTCTGATATATGGATATTGACTAAAATAAGACTGCTTATCTTTCAAGCATAACTAGAGAAAGCAGAATTATGTAATAGTAGGACTTTAATTATAATTTTTACAAAAAGAAAATATGCTTGCATACAATAATAGTGCAATTAAAGCCTATCACTTATCAATTAACTTAAGTTTTTTCTTCAAATAAATTTTTTAAAAGAAATTAACGACAGCACCTAATATTGAAAGTAAAAGAATTTAAAAAATTATAAAACTATTTAAATCATAAGCATGAATAACCGTACGTACAACATTACAGCTAAAGTTGTTTTGGATTAAATAATTTAGAGAACTATGATATGAGTTGTTATTTATTAGTAGTAGTTAATTATTTTCGTCGATGAAAGGTCAGCAGATGTTATAGTATGTTGCACTACTAATATTCTTGTGGAATTCAGTTCCTCACACACACACACATAACCTATCGTGTTAGCGTGTTCTCATATGTATAGCTTCCTTCATGTATTTATTTCAACACCTAATTATATTCTATATTCTCACGTATTTTACAATTTGAACATGATAAAGTAGATATTAGAAAGCACATTTTAATTTGTTTCCGGGACCATTCCTTCGGAGTTGTTCACATCCAATATGCAAGCTATAGATCTTTCCAATAATGAAATCCCATGATCTTGTTGTGTGTGGCCCATACTTTCTCGGATGGCTATGAAACACTGAAATCACTCCATCCATCTCTGCGAAATAAATAAAATATTGAACAAAAATAGCAAAATGTCCAGAGTAATGGATTTTTTTTTTAAATTTTAGTTATATTTTATTTAGTACATAAATAAGTGTGGATGCACCTGAGATTGTTCTAGCTTCTTCAGGAGTGAGCAAGGCGGAGAAGCCATTGATGGTGTTCTTGTAGCTGTAAATGATGCAGGCTTTCGCTTCCTCGTTTGAACCCTTAACAAAGTGCAGATATGAGTGGTGGAGATGTTCTATTTCTTGGAAACTTTTCGCCCCACTGTGCTCTCCCAGTACACTATGTACACTTGAATGTACAGGATTACAATCAAATATTAGGCTTGAAATTAGGACAAACATAAAATTAATAACAACACCATATAATATTGCAAAATTATGACCATCAGAAGCAAAACCTGTGGCTGAGCAGATATATTAGAGACACTGAGAAGAAGGCATACAACAATGGAGAAGATGGCCAACATTCTTCTTGAATTATTATAGCTGCTTCTGCCTATTATCTTGGGCTCAAATGACACCACTTACAGAATTATCACTCTGTTTTATTAATTTTATTTCTTTATTTAGTCTGTTATGAAAATTACATCTCAAGAGACTTCATACATGTAATTTCTTCTAGTTCTAGAAATAATTTTATCTCCACTTCTTACTAACAAAAATTCAAAAGGACATTGTGATATTTGTCCGATACTGAGAGATGCTAGTTGGTGTGATCTTTATAGAGGGTGTGAAGAAGTGGGAAAAAGCAGTACATTACTATGAAAGGGGGATCCCATACTTGGTAAATAACATATATTCGACGACTTAGGCTCTGTTTACTTTTTTATTACAGGGTTAACCTTGGATTACATTAAAGGAGGGATATCAAATGGTGTATGGATAGTTTTAGAATGGCAACCCTAACCCTGGGACGAAAAAAACTAGAATTGAGATGATGGATAACAATAAAATTACCTTAGTATGAACTTGTGTAACCATCCAGCAAGAAGAAGCAAACAAACAGTATGTTCTGCAAATTCATGAAGAAGCAAGCAAAACACAGAAGTCATTGAGGACAAAATTCATGAACAAGAAACAGAGACTAGAAGCAGAAAAGTGAGTTGGGATGGTATCAGTACCGCTCAAACTTGCATTAACAAAACATTCATGAATTTAAATTACTATCGGGATGTAAAGTGTAAACCTTTAGTTTTCTATGTGAAATTCTGAATACAATTTATATTTTCGTGAACATACCTTTAAAATTATTATCTCGAATGAATATCAATAAATTACGTTCATGATGAAAATATCTCATCTTATAAAAAATGTTTATCAAATCTCATGGAAGATACCAATTTTTTTTTAAAACAAAAATATAAATAAGTAAAATTTTATAGTTCAACATACATAAGATGGATGAAGAAAAATAATATTTCAATTAATTAAAAAAATTAAAGAATAAAAAAATTGAGTTAAATTTTGTGGGGCCGGATATGTAAAATATAAAATAAATATGATTTAGAAAATATTAAAGCTCAAAATATTTGACTTAATTAATAAAATGTGGATATATATAAAATACAATTAAATGTGAAGAATACAATTAAAGAAATTAATTAAATGTTGGTGGACTACCTTACTTAATTGACGTGCTTAATTTACATGTTTAAATTTCATATTAATAAAATAAATAAATAATAATTGGTATAATAATTTTATTTCATGAATCGTTTGAGCAAATTAATGTACTAATAGACACCCTTTGAAAATATATACATTATGAACATTATTAATTCATCTTTACTGTGTTTTTACACATGTTATATTTTTAATTATTAAATTTATTATTTATTTAAATATTTTTTTAAAGATAAAAAACGTGCACTAAACAAGTTACTTATAATTTCAAGATTTGAAGCATATATATGGTCATGGTAAATCGTCCAGGAAAAGAAGAAATTAAAGAAATCAAGCTAGGTACGCAGTATTCAATTCGTTAATATTAATGTAGTGAGATTCTCACATTAATCACAAAACTAAAAATGGAAACAAATATGATTTTCCTAGAACATTATTCTAGTGATATTGTCAATTGAATAACAAAATCAAATTGCATTCATAAAAAAAAAAATATCTATATAAACAAGACTTGTTCAGTGACTAATCATCAAGTTTTTTGTCCATATAAAATGAGTTGTGGTTTTCTTTCTCATTTGATAGTCACTCTCGTTGGATTGTATGTTATTCTAGATTCTAGTCATGGTTTCACCACCCTTCCACCTTCTCCAGTAGTTTTTTCTTATGGTACAAAGGAAACCACCCTTCCACCTTCTCCAGTAACGTTTTCCTACGGTGCAAAGGTAACCACCCTTCCGCCTTCTCCAGTAACTTTTTCTGACGGTGCAAAGGAAATCACCCTTCCACCTTCTCCAGTAGCTTTTTCTTATGGTGCAAAGATAACCACTCTTCCACCTTCTCCAGTAGCTTTTTCTTACGGCGCAAAGGTAACCACCCTTCCACCTTCTCCAGTAGCTAAGGTAGAAGTTCCATTTCCCGACATTCCATCTCCTCCAGAAGCTTCTTCTTACAATGCTAAGGTAGAAGTTCCTTTTCCCGACCTTCCACCTTCTCCAGGAGCTAAGGTAGAAGTACCGTTTCCTGATATTCCATCTCCTCCAGAAGCTTGATTATGTATATTCTTTGTGTGTAAAAATAATTGAATTGGATGTTTTTGACATCTAAACTACACAAATTAATTAAAAGAACTATATTATTTGTTGTGAACAAATGTGCTTGGCTCTTTACTTTGATGCATTTAGTATATAATATTAATTTTCAATTGTTACAAATACACAATTAATTAATATCAATATTCATTAAATATGAACTTGAAAAGTACACGATATTTGAAAAGGATATTTGAAATTATATTGACATAAATATAGAGGTATTTTTCATGTCACGTGTTAATAAATCTATTTATTTTATCGGTATATTAATTTATACATTGTCTATTTTTTTTTCTCGATCGAGACAATAGATTATACATACACTAATTGATAAAGATTTCTCCACTTTTCTAATATTAAAATGTACATTTATAATTTACTAAAAAAAAAAAGTTATACCTAATTCAAAAGGAAAAATCAAACTTTATTTAAATTTATTTCAAAATTATATATATATATATTGTAGTCACATCTTGCCAGAATGTGCTAAATCAAAGTCCTCTCTAAATCGCCATTAATGAAGCTTGTTTCTTCAGAAGAATTAGAGTCTTCTTAAATCCTTTTAAGGAATGAGGGTAATGTCTTCTTGAATCAATATCATTCCCGTATCTCATTTTTTCCAGTACAGGAATACAAATTTCAAGAATTTTTATTTTCTTCTTCAGAACTTTGAGATAATTTTTATCTCGGATTTCATTATTATTTTCATCAAAAATAACATGAAAAGGGACCTTCCAGATATTAGAAACTGACAATACAAGTAGTAAAACTATTTGTATGTTTTTTGTTGATTCCGGAATCCCATGGGTCTGGAAATGGAGACCAGAATTCATTTATACTGAAGATGGTATACCAAGTTTATGGAGGATCCATACTACGAGATTTTGGAATAACTTAAATGTTATTACTCCTAGCTCAAGTGAGTCTCCTTTGCAGGAAAATATTAATAGGATTAAATTCAAAATAGAAGAATATAAAAATTCTTCTGGTGAAAAGACTTCAAATAGTCTTTCTTCATTTTCTGAATATTCTAAGAAATATGTTGGTTTATTTCCTAAGGAAAAAATTATGGATCTTTATAGGGATCATATTAAGAAAGATTTATTCAATGAAATTGATTTTTCTGATTCAAAATCAGATGTCTCTATGATTTCCGGTTTTGAATTAGAAGATGCTCAGGACCCAAATGAAGACTATCAAGACTTTTCTCTTCAAGAAAGTTTTGATCTTTTGAGAAATTCTCTTAAAGAGAAACTTAAAGAAAGAAAGTGTCAATGGAAGATTGGAGATTATAGCTATATATATATATATAGAGTAATGATATAGAACCAACTATCTGGTTTTTTATGGAACCAGATTAATGACGTGTCATGCCAACTATTCCCTAAACCATGAACCATAAACCCTAAATCATGAACCATTCGGATCGGGTGAACCATGAACCACTCGGGCTGGGTTTGGGTCCGGGCCATTATATATATACACAGAAGTGATATAGAACCCATTATCTAATTTTTTATGGAATCAGATTAATGACGTGTCATGCCAACTCATCATCCACATAATTAATTATACTTAAATAAATTATAGAATATTTTATAATATACTATATCCTAAACCATGAACCCTAAACCCTAAATCATGAATCATTCGGGTCGGGTGAATCATGAACCACTCGGGCCAGGTTCAGGTCTGGCCGGGTTGGGTCCGGGCAGGCTAAAAAAATGAGTTTTATTTTTCCAGTTCATTTTTTTTTTCAGCTCAGTTCAAAAAAAAAAAATCACCCTGCCCGGACCCAACCCAGCTAGACCCAAACCTGTCCCGAGTGGTTCATGGTTCACCCGACCCGAATGGTTAATGATTTAGGGTTTAAGGTTTATGGTTTAGGGTATAGTATATTATAAAATATTCTATAATTTATTTGAGTATAATTAATTATGTGGATGATGAGCTGACATGACATCTCATTAATTTGGTTCCATAAAAAATCAAATAGTTGGTTCTATATTACTACTATATATATATATATATATATACCATCTAGTCCAATTATATAGCTAAAATATAAATTATCGTATACATCAATTGTTTTGAATATATTTTACACCCACACATGTGTATAATTACTTTAATGACAAAATTTCATACGGAGATGATCTTATACATGAGGTGGGACATGTACTAGCATAAATTAATATTATTTCCTTCCAAAATGTTAAAATGTCAACGCCAAAATTATGTTACGTCTCATTGTTAGATCGATTCACGCAAGTGTGCCCCATGCTTAATTGGGATAAAATTATCGCTCCATATGACTTGTGAGACGAAGCTCCGTTCCACCCGTACTATGGGTTATTGGACTATTTTCGGGCCCAAAATTTCATAGTACGAGCCTCGATATTTTGTATACTGCTAGAAATCATATATAATTTAATTAACAAACTTGTCGTAATTAATAACAGCTCAAAGTAGTATATTGTAAACCCTTCAAAAAAAAAAGTATATTGTAAAATTTTAGAAACAGAACACAAAGTAGTATTTACAGAATTCATCACCAATAAGCTTGTACCCCTCTATATTGTTTTAGATTGCATATTCATTGTTTGACTCGTATTTTAGAGAACGAGTTGTTTATTAATATTTGAAATGATAAAGAGATTTTTAAGGTGTGGTATGATAGTCCTACCCATCTATCCTACACTTGCTTAAAAGTCACTTTATTATTTCATATACAAATAAATAACTGTTCGCTAAAAAACACTATTCACACAATGAATGAGCAATCTAATTAAAATGGAGGAGTACTAAAATAGACAGTAAATTTGCACACGAAATGACTAGTGTGTGTGTATGTGTATATATTTCGTACAGTAAATAAACTAAGGCTCCGTTTGGTAGGCCTTAATATGGCCTAAATAGTGTCCTGTAATAATATAACAACCCACTTGGTAACCCGTATTATGGCCATACTAATTTATACTGACCCCTTTTAATGCGGCCGATCCGGGATATGTCGACCGATTCCTATAGCCTCAAAGACCTTCAAGACGACTCATCCATCGTCTTCGGCAAGTAAGGGTTCCACAGTACATTTTCCTGATCGATTTTTCCCCTCCTCTAGATTAATATATCACAAATTCGTGTTGTCCTATTCATTTCTCTTTTTCTCCAATTTCATATTCGTTTTTGTGTGGGTTTCGTTTGTGCGATTTTTAGGGTTTCACGACGGAGGCAACCATCGACAGCGGCAAGATATCTTAACCATCATGCGTACAGAGGGAAATCCACCATCTTCTTTCCCAAAAATCAGGTATGTTTTTGTCTTTGCGATCTATTTTTTATTTCCTTTCCTCTAGATTATACGATTTCATTTTTTTTAGGGTTTTTGATTTTTGTTTCATACAGGTGCTCACCGCGTCGTGGATTTTTGTTTCATTGCGTACAAATGGCATCGTTCATTTCTCTTTCATCCCGCAACTATCTCAAGGTACGTTGTAACGGTTGTCGATTTTTTGGAAAAAATTATCAATTCCCAGACGTGTTTTTATATGAATTCATCCCACAATGAATATCACCACGATTTAAAACTTGCTTATCTTCAATTGAATATCTATGTGTGCTAATTCGACCAAATACATGGGTTCTTGATTTTTTGGGTAATTAAAAGATTAAATGTGGAATAAATATATTCTGTGGTGTTCTGGAAATATGTTGTTCTAGTTTTTCTACTTTTTGTTCTATGTTGTTCTAGT
This sequence comes from Stenogyne calaminthoides, assembly GCA_037126765.1. NCBI lineage: Eukaryota > Viridiplantae > Streptophyta > Magnoliopsida > Lamiales > Lamiaceae > Stenogyne > Stenogyne calaminthoides. The sequence goes on from JBBCBC010000005.1 coordinate 5,893,122, forward strand.
TTGATATGTGGATTGAATTTACAATTATTTTGGGAATAAATGTGGACTAAATTGATATGTTGTTCTAGTTGTTCTACCTCAAAGATTTGATTGTTTCTGCAAGTGGCTCTCTAAGTTTATAGATTTAAATGTGGGTTTAAATGTTGTTTCAGTGTTGGGGAAATTTAATGTATGTTATTCTAGTTGTTCTAGGTCAAAGTTTTGATTGTCTAAATGAGGTTCTCCACCGAGAATCATTTAGCTAAGGGGTTTGTTGGTTAGATGTGGACTCAAATGTTGTTTCAAACTTAATTGATACCCTTAGTTGTTCTAGCTCAAATGGTATGATTGTTTGAATGAGTCTCTCCAAGTTTATTAGTTTAATTGTGGACTGATATGTTGTTATAGTTGATATGTGGACTGAATTAGTTGTTTTGGTAATAAATGTGGAGTAATTGATATGTTGTTTCTACCTCAAATGCTTTGATGGTTTTGGAACAAATGTTCTAGTTGTTCTAGCCCAAAGTTATGATTATCTAAATTAGTCTCTCCACTGAGAATCATTTAGGTATAGATTGTCAATTTATCTTATAGGTTTGTTTGTTGGTTTAGATGGAGACTGAAATCTTATTTTAATGTTGGGGGAAATGTAATGTACGTTGTTCTATCTCAATTGTGTGATTGTTCATGTTGTTGTAGTTGATGTTGGGGTTATACGTGAAAGTATACTTTTACTTTGTATAACCTATGTATTTAACATTTATTTACTGAAATAAATTGTTTATCACTATTGCTTTAAATATAATTGAATGTTATATATTTATTGCAAACCGTTCATAGCACGCGTTACATTGTAGTTAACGTGGTGATACCAGATCACAGAAGATCACGTTAACATTGCCTTGTAAACGAGTGTGTGTTTCACAACTTAGATAGATCCGAACAATCTATTGGTAGAAGTTGATGTGTAAGGCTCAGATTGGCTTGTCTTGACCAAGAGATTACACTAGTGCATTCGATGCGCTGAAGCGGACCTGCAGAGAGGATAAACTCATTCGCACTGACTTAAGGGATGAAGAGTTAGACCTCAATGGTTGTTGATTTCTTAAATCTCTGTCACTTAATAAGGACTGTGTGTGATTAGTAGTTATTGCTTTGACTTATAAATGAGAAGAGAATCATTGTGACTTCGATACTCTATATCTTGGGCAATAATATTAATTGCACGACAGTTGCTAAATTAATACAGAGAATCGTGTGCTTGTAATGTCTTGCTTGATTGGTCCCCTTGGTGGGCCCGGAACCTTTATCATACCAAATCTTGCAAGTGGAATTAATTTTCCGGTATGGATAATAAAGCTGGGTTGTCCTTACTCCAAGGATAAAGATATTAGTTAATATAAAGCTTTTCAGTGACTTAATTAATTAATGAACTAAATAATTTTAAACACGGGAAATAATAACTGGGAGCCATATTACCGTAATATGGGTTAAGTTGGATAGTGCAATATTAATTATATAGTGGCATTAATTAATATTAATGAGCTGAATTATATTGTGGCTCAATATTGGAATTCAGAAGCCCATTGGAAGATCCATCTTAATTCTCCTAAAGGCCCCTCAAGTATCCCAATTTAAATCCAAAAAATAAAAGGTGCTTAAAATAAAATAAATTATTGTTGCATTATATTTTCCTTATTTTTCGAAAATATTAAAGAAAGAGGGAGAAGAATTTTCTTGAAAAGATTTTATGGAAAGGAGATAAGTATTTTTGGAATACAAGATTATCCCATAAATTCAAGAAATCTCCCACTTGGCCTCTTTAATAGAAATTTTCGAAAATTTATAGAGTAATAATAGGAAGAAAGATTTTCTTGATTTTCTTGGAAAGATTTTATAAGATATGTATTCTTGGAATACAAGAATATCTCATAAATTCAAGAAAGATCCAATCTTGAGAATCTCCTATTATTTTTTCGAAAATCAAGGCTAAATAAGGGTGTGAGATTTTGTGGAAAAATACACATGGAAAGAAGAATATATGGGATATATTCAAGATTTCTTGGAGATCAAGAAAAGATCTTTCCTAACCCCAATTAAGCTTGAAATTTTCGTTCCCCCCCCCCCCCCTATATAAATAAGGGGATGAATTTTTTTATCCCCTAGTGTTCCATGTGTTGGAAATATTAGAAATCCACAAAGGTGGTGCAACAATTTTTTATTTTCCTTTGTTTTATAAATCGTTCATCGGAGAACCTTCCACCGGGGTTATTGGACGAGGACTTGGGAATACTTGAGAAGGACTTTTGGTGGGTATCCAGATACTTGATCCTGTCTATCTCAGATCGTCTCTCCAACTGGTAAATTCATGCTAGTAATAATTGTTAATTTAAATTTGTGTTTATGAGGTCATCCCGTTAGATAGATCGACATATGTTATCCCAATAGTTGATATGTGGATTGAATTAGTTGTTTTGAAAATAAATGTGGACTATTGATATGTTGTTCTTGTAGTTCTAGCTAAAGAGTTGAATGTTTCTACAAGTGGCTCTCCAAGTTTATAGATTTAAATGTGGGTTTAAATGTTGTTTTTGGTGTTGGGGAAATTTAATGTATGTTGTTCTAATTGTTTCTAGGTCAAAGTTTTGATTGTCTAAATGAGGCTCTCCATCGAGAATCATTTAGCTAAGGGGTTTGTTGGTTAGATGTGGACTCAAATGTTGTTTCAAACTCAATTGATACCCTTAGTTGTTTTAGCTCAAATGGTATGATTGTTTGAATGAGCCTCTCCAAGTTTATTGATTTAAATGTGGACTGATATGTTGTTATAGTTGATATGTGGACTGTATTATGTTGTTTTGGTAATAAATGTGGACTAATTGATATGTTGTTTCTACCTCAAATGATTTGATGGTTTTGAAAATAAATGTTCTACTTGTTCTAACTCAAAGTTATCTTATAGGTTTGTTGGTTTAATGTTGGGGGAAATGTAATGTACGTTCTTCTAGTTGGATTAAATGTGATTGTTTTATTGAGGCTCTCCATCTCTATTGATGAGCATCTGTTAGGTTATCCTTATCCATTATTTAGGTTGTGTAGGCTCTCCTCTGCTACTACTACGGATCGTTTTCTGCAAGCTGGAAGTTATGTAAGCTTTGTCCTCTATATTCTATCTTATACGTTTGATTAGTGGTGATTTTGCTTTAGATTTATGTACTTTTCTTGCTCACTCTTGACCCAATTTCATGCTTTTATTGCTCAATGTGTTTTGCTATCTTTGTAGGAAAATTATGAATTTTGGAAGCAAAACACGAGCTCAATATTATTTGGAGTCAAGTCAAATATAGAACCATGTAAAAGAGCTTGACCTAAGGGTCGCAACGCAAAAATAACCAAGCCAATCGGAGTTCGGGAGCTCGAGTTATGGGCGAAACAAAAATATCGCGTTGTTGGTGCTGCTCGACTCGAGCCAGAGTACTCGAGTCGAGCTGGCAACTCGAGTCGAGCCAATCTGCTCGGCATTTGGAGCATTTTGAGTACAGAGAATTGGGGTAAAAATTGGAGCTACTCGAGTCGAGCATCCTAGCTCGAGTCGAGCTGCTAAAAATACAAAAGCGCTGGCACGATTTATTGCCAGCTCGACCAACTGGAGGTCGAGCAACCCAACTCGAGTTGAGCTGGCCCAAAAATGAAGATGCTGCCAAAAAGACCTAGGGACACGTGCCAGAGGATTCCAAAGCATATATAAAGGCCCAACTTCATTTTTTACACATTCAGCAGCTAAGGGGAAAGATAGGGTAGAGAGCAAGTGATACTTTTGAGAGCTGCAACTGATACTTTTTCATATTTTTGCATTTTGCTTCCATAGATAGCTTAGATTATCATAGAATAGCATATATATAGTGTTAATTTTAGTTTGCAGCAATAAACCAAGGAGTATTGATGGATTTTGTATGTATTGGTGCTTGAACTTCAATAGTAAGATGTTTATTTATTTCTATTGGTTGTTTGTTGCTTATTTTGACATGGGTTTCTTGTTTTCTTGCACATTAGCCATGGGTTTTGCTTGTAGCACCATGGGCTAAGGTTCCTTTGTGTTTGGGTGTTGTGCATTGGATTGATGGTTGATTAATCGCTTGCTAATGGTGGATCGTCTCTATTGATGGTTGTCTTTTGAATTATTGGTTGTTTAGTGATCAATTTAGGTGGGTTGAGCTATTAGCTTGTTCGTTTGTCTAGTTTATCACAACGAGAGTTGGGTAAATGTGGGTAGATGGATTGGTATTGGTTTGATTGCCGGATTTGAGTCTATTCACATTCCATTGCAACGAGAGTTGGGTAGGATCGTTAGAATCCCCTTAGTTCACATTGATTCACTAGCTAGTAACTAGTGTTGAAAATGAAGAAATTTATGAGAGTGAACTCTATGCTACAAGTGGGAACACAAGGGTATGGAGTAGTTTAGTTAGTTAGAGGACCCTTCCTTTGCAATTACCCGGGTGAGAAAGAGTGAATTAACATCCCGATCTTAGGTGTTAAACGTAACCGGAACCTAGGCTTACCAAGTACGGTGATGGTTAATGAAGAGTGATCATTCTCAGGGAGTAACCGGATATAGAGACAACCACCTAGGCAATCGTTAGTCGAACATCACCCGAGGATCAACACCCGAACACCTCTCACTCTCAAAACACAAAATATTTTCATCTATTTGTTTTTACTTATTTGCTCGCTAGTTTATAGTTTGTTTTTTGTCTTGCTTAGTTGATTATTGCTTATTTTTAAGTTTCCAACATGTTCAACACTATAATCATGCACCGATACATAGCAATTGGGCTATGTTCCACACCATAGTCCTGTGGATTGATATAAAACCGGGCACAATGACCCTCTTATACTTGAGAGATTAGTGTGGTAAAACACGTGTCAAGCTGAAAGTTGTGTAAGCTTTGTCCTCTATATTCTATCTTATACGTTGTTCATTGATATATCACCTATTCTATCTTATCCAATCAATTGTTTGTTGTTTGTAGGTAACAATCTGTTTTGACCCACTACATATCCTACGATGTTGTCACTACACATGAAGAAACTTTTACTGTATATATTAATAGAATACGTACAACGTCGGAGAAAAGTAGTGTGTCTTATACTAGCACATTTGATACTCCAAACAACTAATAGAAGAGTTAGACGATGTGATGATGTTATGTCTTATAACATGATTAGTAAGATACCTGACCAAGTAAGTCGTTTAAGTAGGTTGTGTACGCTCACTGATGTTGCATGTGTAAAAATTTTACGAATGGACCGAAACACTTTTGCACGAACAACGGCGAGGGTACGAGATAAAGGGTTTTGACGGCGGCGGAATGACAGGTTGTGGAGCGGGCGTTGATGGTGGCCGAACGGCAGGCTGTGGAGCGGGCGTTGACGGCGGCGCAATGACAGGCTGTGACGTGGGCGGCGGCGAACTGACGGGTTGAAGGGTGGTGGCGGACGAACTTCTTTAATAAGTGGTTTTTTGGCCGGTTTAGGAGATAGACCCTCCAATGTTGGGCTTAGGATTTGAAAATGAAGTTTTATGGTGTTGAAATCGACGGTTATAGGGAGGGGTTTTCGGAATCGGCCGATTTCTTTGTGCGGTTTTCGAGAGGAGTTTGGAGAGGCCGATTTCAGTTTTGATTGTTGAGGGTGGAGGAAAGCCGAAAAGTTGCAATATTATATTGGGCCATTTTTGTATTGGGCTATATGGTGGGTGTAGTAATGGGTCTTGCTTGATGTATCCCAAATTAGTTATATATCATGATCCGATTAAATTGTAGGAATTACTTACACCAACTTATAGTTATAATTAAATAGAAACAATTTAGATTAAAATGGTATTTCCAATAATGAAAACATATATGTGGTCAAAATTTGATTCACTTCAGGTAAGATATGATTCCTTAAATGATGTTGAGAACCCAATATTTAATTTTATGGAGCAGAGTTTGACTGTATACTAGTGGTGTGGAGTGAATGGGTAATTGTCCTTTTCAAAATAGTTAAAAGAAGGCTGAATTTAATGTATGGTCGGCTATACTCTTGATTTATTAATGGGTCTTGGTTTTGATGCATATCAACTTACTTTTTGCACCTCCTAATGTATGGATAAATTTAATGATTGTTTGCATCTGTATTTTATATCCCTTGTTTGTTCATGTTTCATTGGATAAACCATTTTAAGATATAATCTGATGCAAGAAGATTATATAATCTGGTGTAAGAAGTTTATGTGAATGAACCTCATATCCAAGCAAATATCACACAATCAAAAATAACATAATCATCCAACACAAAACATTATCCCAAAGTTTCAAACAAAAATATCACACAAGTTTCATATATCATGATTGTTAATCGAAGTCCCCATCAAGCAAACGACGAACATAGCGTGGCCGAGCATGCTAGACATTCATCAGAGCTCTTGAACAAGTCATCCAATCCATCAAGCAGTTCTCGGTTGTTTCCAGGATGTGATTGTGAGACCCTTTTGTTACTGGATGATGGAGCAGAAGGTGTAGCCGGTTCAACATTAGGAGCTTGACTTTCAACGTCCATCTTGCAAGGGCCATCTTCAGCCGAGGTAGATTTCCCTATACCTTGGTGTCTTGCAGTAGTCTCTGCCTCAGTCCTATTGTCGCGAGTCGTTTTATATGGAGATTATTATGTGGCTAATTTGGTAACAACTCACAAATAAAATATGCACGTGTAAAATATACTGTAAATAAGAAGAATTTGTTGACCCAGTGCATCAAGAAATGACTACTCTGGGGGCGTTCCAAGCCAGGGATGTAGTATTGCGAGTTTTACACGTACAATATATGATACATCTCATGAAGATGAATCGCTATGGATGAAGATGATTTGGAGAGTTGGTATATGAGTCTTTAGGTTTTTTTGTGTGCATGGATGATCTCTCAATATTTTTTTTGTGAACCTTACACCTCGGGGAATTTTCGAACCTCTATCTTGTTGTTTTTTCTTCTATTTATAGTACTTGACAAGCATGAAATTTGGTTTGGCAAGCATGATTTTGGAGACTTGGGCCATGCAAGAATTCATGTAATGTTGTCACGTTTCCAACCGTCTTCCCGGTTGATCTTTGCAGACTTTGTCGTCTGTAAGCGCACTCTTTTGGTCGCCCAAATCAATCTTTTGTTCTACCGATCGCTTTGTTTCGCCTCTTAAATCCATATCCATTTTATATCGGAATATTGTTCTTGTCGAGCATGTTCTGAGCTCTCAGGTTATCTGAGCCTTGGGAATGTCTGTGCCCTCAGGATATCTGATCATCGAACATACTGACCCCTCAGGTCGTATGAGCCTTCAGGATGTCTGAGCCCTCAGGATGTCTGAGCACCGAGCATACTGACCCCTCAGGATATCTGAGTGTCGAGCATACTGACCCTTCAGGATATCTGAACATTCAGTTTGTCTGAGTCCTCAGACTTGTCTGAGTCCTCAGACTTGTCCGAGCCCTCAGGTTTGGCTGAGTCCTCAGATCACTTGACTCAGCTTATTTGATTCCTTCTTTCCTGATCTGAGTGGCGAACATGCCTATTTGCTCGGTAGGCTGGTTGAGCAACCTTATTTGGTAAATGGCAAGCTGGCGAACAAAATTTTATTCATAAGCGAATATGTTCGCTTTGGTTGACAAGTGGCGAGCTGGTCGAACAAACTTGTTTGGTCGGCGAGCGGTGAGCACACTTGTCCATCGGGCATGATTATTTTAATAAATATTACACGTGTCTCTCTTACATGTTCGATTGATGCTGAATAATTATATCGAACACAACAATACCCCCCAGCCGGGTCGCTTTGTATTCATCATGGGGCTCGGCTGTTATAATCTGATTGGGCCATAGTTGATGTCGTTTCGTATTCCGTGCCAGATTTTCAAAATTGAATCCGGTATCTATAAATACCTTATTTACGCCTGTAATCCCTTTTCTTTCTTTTCTTCTTCTCTTTGCCTTTGTTTTTCATCTCTTTCGTGTCTAAAAAACTTTCGGCGAGGACTTCATTATTCCGGCGAAGGATTTTACTCAGGTAACCATTGCATACTTTCTCTCATTGCGATTATGGCTTCTTGTTCACATTCTTCTGCTTCAATTGAATTGGACCACCGTAGTTCCTCTTCCCTCTGTCGGTAGAATCCCCCATAGCGATGCTAATGCACCGGAGATGAATGTTTCGGGTTCAGGTCTCGTTGGGAAGTAAACTGACCATTTTGCCGTTCTTTCCTTCGATTCCGATGAAGCCTTAAACGAATTGGATAGGGACTTAGCCCGTAGCGATTTTTCGGATGATTCAGATGAGGATTCTTTGCCCTAGCCTCAAATTAGGTTTAGGGTTGTAGATAGTGTTGATGTGAATAGGGATGATGATAAGCGTGGGGGAAATTTTGATGGTCATGAATGTGGCCTAATCGAACATAGGGATAGGGGTGAGCAAAATATCGAACTTGATATCCGTTGGTGTTCCTCATAGCCCAATATATAACTTGAGTATAATGCTCGTTATAATTTTGATTGGCCCGAACAGCCTCATAGAGTTAGGGTTGAGAATGAGTACCCAGCGAGCAAGATTGCGAGCATAATTGATGTAGATATGCTCGCTCAGCTTTATAGAAATTACGAAACCCCCAAAGATATCTTTTTCTGGGCACCGGGTCCTGATGAGCGAGCAGACCAGCCCCCTGAGGGTTGTGTTGCTATGAATTTGGACACAATGGAAGCCGGCCTTCGATTTCCACTCCATCCGCTTATCACCCGCTTGCTCGTAGAGTGGAATATTACCATCACGCAGCTTAAACCGAATGGGTGGCACATGGTTGTGAGCTTCGACTTTATTCGTAAAATGAAGCCCATATATTATCCTCAAAGAAATTTGAACTTGCTCGTCTAGTGCATTTGACCCGTCCGGCTTAACATTGGTGGTTGTTCATGCAAGCCAATGCTAAGTGCAAAATCATTGAGGATGTCTTTGAACAAAAATCGATTGATTGGAAGGAGAAGTTACGGTTCGGTTGGGGCGATTGGAAAAGCCCGGCTTCAAAAAAGGCGAACTAGATGCTCGTTTAGACATCCCATCGATTTTGGGGTTTATCATGAAGAAGTATTTTTTTTGTGTCTTTTGTTCTTCATCTTGAACTCGATTTTAACTTACTCTTCATTTCAGAATTCGGTGCGTCGGACAAAGGAGACCAACGACGGCTATTTTAGCAAATGAACGGCAAATTGATCTCGAGTCTCGCTCGTAAGCTAACCGTGAAGACTCGAATTCCCGAATAGAAAGAAATGAGGCTTGTTCGTGCCCCTCACCATCTTGTAACATTAATCCATTTGGTAAGGATTGCCTCTTTTTTGCATTTGTATGTTTTGTACCTTTTTTGCTAGCTATTTCTCTTTCTTATATAATGAATTGTTTTTTTTATAGCTTTTCCCATCTTTATTCTTTCGCGGAGCACATTCGAGCATACCGAGATGGCTCGAAGAAAAAGACCTCAGGAGCTTGCTCGAATCCGGCCGAGCCGGCAAAGCTCAACAGCCAGTCCGGAAAACGAGTAGGTGGGCGAAGCCGAAAGCATCTGCGTCGCCCCGAGAATCGAGCCAACCAAAAAGGACTACTCGTTTGGCCGAGCAGGGGGCGAGCGAACAGGCTCTGTCGCCAAAAAGACCAAGGATCGAAGTCGGGGAACAGGGGCCAAGAGAACAAGCTCGGGGATGAGCACGCCAAGCTTAACAGGCTCGACGAAGTTAATCGATCTTTGTTAGGGTAACCGGACCCTTACATGGCGAATCGAATAAAATGGCCTCCGTGGTCGTAACCGGGTCACAAGCAGATAGTTGAAATGGAGGTTGGCACATCTTCTCCACCTCCTACTGGACCCCGATCTTGGACCCCTTTGAACCCGAGCTCCGGTCCCCTGAAGATAAATCATTTATGGGATGGGATCCGGCTCGGGTGAACAGGTACATTTTGTTCGCTTTATTTCCTTTTTCATTAATTTTGTTCGCTTTGTCATGTTTGTTTGCTCGGGTGTTTGTGCAAGGTTGAGCGGGGTTGGCGCCCTTGATGCCCAATTTGAAAAAATTACTACCGCCGCCAAGTGTTCGCAGAAGGTTCTTGGCATTCGAGCATGTTCAAAAGCGTCTGAGACCCGTTCGAGCATGGACTCCGAATTTGGAAGAGGCTACTTCTGGTCGCACCTTTGGAAAATATGCGACTTGGCACGGTACTCGGGGGCCAATCTATATGGTAGGTCCTTGAGAAAGTTTATCTTTGAGTCCGGCCAATCTTCATGCCGGCTACTTGGCTCGATTAGGAGTTTTGAAGAGAAGGAGAACGAGTTGAGCAAGACTTCAGGATGAACTGAGGTTGGCTCAGGGCAATTTCCTCGGCACAAGCAGATGCTTTCGCCGAGGCTCGGGGAGGATGCTCGCCCGGGCTCAAGAGAATGCTCGCGGAGCTCGAAGTTGCTCGCCAGCAAGGGTGGAGCTAAATCATTCTCGAGAGGAGGTGGTCGACATAGGGAGAGCTCGGGGTGAGATGAATGTCGAAGCCAGAGAACTCGAACCGGCGCCGAGGCCATGAAAAGTGAGAAGAATGTGCTCGCCAACAACTCATCATCATTCTTTGAAGAGACCAACACCCGGTTTGGGTCTCGAAAATTCAAAAGGTCGCACAATGAAGAATATGTTGATTCCATGTCGAACTTCTCCTACATATGTGCCTGCCGATGCCATCCGACCATTTCCGCCACATGCTCTGGCGAACAAATTGCCCCACTCATATCCAGTTCCAGCAATACGATCGACAACCCACCAGATCGCAACCTTCCGATGTCTAACTTGAACGATCTGTGTGATTTCTCCACTCTTCCTGAAGGGATTGAGGTTGATGATCCTATCCTGGATGAGGAAGACGACTCGGATGTGAATATTGTTGATGTTGCTGATTAAACTCTCCGAGTTGAGTCCGGGTCCGATCAGGCGCGGGTCGAACAAAGGGGACCTCCTGTGACCGAGCAAAGTGTACCTGCTGGCGAGCATACTGGACCTAACCATGTTGGAGGAGTCGTTGCTGAGGGGGCCGAACATGATTTGTTCGACATTTCACTTCCGTCCACCCCCAACTATGAATTTGTCCCTTAAGTGTAGTTTTTGTTTTGCCGAACAGATGTTGTGTAATTTTTGTCTTCTTCATTTTTTGCTCGAATAGTTTCTTCTGTACTTGTGTAATTTTTGCTTTCTTCTATTTTGTTCGAACAACTTGAAACTGAATGGTTGAATTTGCATATCAAATAGTTTCCTCTAACCTGATCGTTGAGGATGAATGTTGTTGTTGAGGAATGATTGATACTTGTGTTGCTTGATGTTTGCTTTTGTTGCTTTCTAGTTTATGCCTCTTTTCTTCCCGAATGGATTCGAACATTGGGTTTTTACTATGCCCGCTCCTGACTTCTTTCATTTTTGATTGTCTTATTGACTTTGCAATCGGTTGATCGTCTTATTTAGGTGCGACCAGATGGGTTAACTTTATGCAACCCCCCTTTTCTTGGTTCGCGATCGTCTTATTCAGGTGTGATCACTTCGTACTAGGGCCGTCTTATTTAGCTGCGACCCCGTACTCATCACCCGCTTTTGCTACGGGTATCTGTAAGTACGAGTCGTCTTTTGCGACTACGTACCCATTACTCGTTTTTTTTTTGCGGGAATCGAGTACGAACTCTTTCGTCGGTGAACATAAACTTGGGCTCGTTAAGTTTTGTTAAGGCACGTCCAAAGGTCGACCTCAAATAGGCTTCAACTAGAAAATCTTAATAACAAAAAAATATTTTTTGCAACACGTTGTATTCTATTACAACTTTTACATTTGAAGAAGACTGTCTATTACACAACTATAGACATCAGACTATGGTTTTGAATTTAAACCTTATCTTGAGTAGACACGAACTGGCCTCACCTTGTCCGTGGAATTGATGTTGACAAGCATGTGGCACATCATCCTGTCTACCCTTCCTTAAATAACATGCTCAGCAAAGAAGAATATAAGCATTTGTCCTCCCGGACAAATTGTGATTATGTGGGCCGCCGCGGACATGAGCATGTGGCAGCACGCTTTCGCCTTTATATCGCACGCCCAGCAAAATCCTCACCGGGGCACCATTCTCCGCCCTTCCCGTAGATGCTCGAACATCAAGATCCGTGATATCGCTTCGCGGACACCATGACATCCTCCTTCCGGAGGAGATTTTGGGGATGCGTGGGGACTAGTGATTTACTATCGCGATAAGCAAAGCGAGTAACGCGGAGTGGCAACCATGACTCTGCCGAGCATCTTGAGTCCCAACGAGCTTCAACCCGCGTGCTGGAGTGTCATATGGGGTATAAAACTTCGTCTTAGATGTAGATGCTCGATTCAGCCAGAATGATAATTGAATCGAAAGTCCGGATTCTTCGTCCGGAGGCATCTTGAACCAACTTTCTTTCGATCCTTTGTAGTATTTTTTTTTTCTTTTTCATCCGTTTTTTTTCTTTCAGCCTATCAATATGCCTCTATTTATAGTACTATCCCAAGCTGGTGCTGGCATAGCTAGTTGGTGCTGGCCCTCTTGCTTTTAATTCCTCCATTTGACATCTGTTCGGCTTTTTGCCAGCTCTTACTCAAGGATTGACACGTTCCTTTTTTGGTTGCCACTACTTCTCAACTTGTTCTGACACATATCTTCTATCTTTCAATAGTGTTGGCCATCATTCTTCTAGAAGATTTGTGTCGAACATAATGTGTTCTTCTTTCAGGATTGTCCTGCTCGTCTTAGCTGAATGACTGATTATGTTCGGCCATCTGTGTTCGTTTCAGCTATGTGACCGATTATGTTCGGCCAGTTGTGCTCGCTTCAGCTGTGTGGCTGATTTTGTTTGGCCAGTTATGCTCGTCATTACTGATAATATTTTTTCAAATTTGACGCATTCCACTAGTAGGACAATGGAACTCCATTCAGATCTTCCAAATCATATGCCCCATTTAAAAGACGTTCTGTAAATCTGAATGGACCTTCCCATGCTCGGCCGAACACACCACCTGATACCCCTGTTACTCGTCTTAAAATCAGTTTGCCCACATTGAACCTGCGTGTTCGGACTTTGGAGTTATAGAACTTTTCTGATTTCTTTTTGTACATGGCATTCTTGAAATCAGCCTCCGTCCTTCTTTCTTGCACTTAGGGTGAGCGCCTGGTCATTGATGTGCTCTCCGAAAGTCATTGTCTGATGACTCAGAATCTTGATTTCTGCGGGTATAACAGCTTCCGCACCAAATGTCGGGGCAAATGGGGTTTCCGCAGTTGATGTTCTGAAAGTTATTCGATAGGCCCATAATATTTCGGGCAACTCTTCAGCCCATCCTCCCCCTTGGAATTATCAAGTCTGACCTTGAGGGTATGCTAACGGCTTCAACTTGTCCGTTTGACTGGGGATAATACGGAGTTGAATAATGTTTTTTTATGCCCCAGCTAGCACAATGTTGCCGGAATTCACTTCCATTGAACTGTTTGTTGTTATCCGTTACTAATGATTGGGGAAGCCCAAAATGACAAATGATATTCTTCCAAACAAAGTTCCACATTCTTTGTTCGGTGATTTTGACAATGACTTCGGCTTCCGCCCATTTAGTATAGTAATCAACGGCAACCACAACATATTTTACTCCCGACGTGCCAGTAGAAAATGGGCCGATCAAATCGATCCCCCATTTAGCAAATGGCCATGGGCTATAAACTGACACTAATTCTTCAGGTGGGCTATGAATAAGTGGGGCATGTACTTGGCACTTGTGGCACGCGCGAGCATACGCGAGCGAATCTTTTTTGAGGGTTAGCCAATAATAAACTTGTTTGATAATTTTATGTGCCAAGACGAGCCCACCTGTTTGGTTTCCGCATACTCCATCATGGATTTGCTCCAGAATCACATGACCCTCTTCAGGAGTAATACACTTCAATAATGGAAGTGAGAAACTTCTTTTGTACAAATGCTCGTCCAAGATAGTATAACGAAGCGATTGTAATCTAAGGATAGTAACTTGTGCCTTATTTTCAGGGAGAAGTCCCTTTTGTAAGTAACTCAGGATTGGAGTCATCCAGGTTTCGCATTCGGGTCATTCACACGGGCTTACCAAAACTCTAGGCGATGGCGAACAAGTTGTGACACACCACAATGTCCGGTTGGTGTTCGGGCTCCTTCTTCTACTATTGTCAGCGTGCCAAAGCATCGTGAACAATTACCCAATCGTGGTAATTATTCTATGAAAACTTGTTCGAATTGCTCGAGCAACTCCTTTGCTAGTTGCTGATATTGTGCCATCTGTTCTCTCTCGGGCCTCGTACTCTTTGTTATTTGGTACCGATTATCTGAGAATCACTGTAAATCATCAGCCTCTGAATTTCCATTGTCATAGCCATCTGTAGTCCAGCGATCAAAGCTTCGTACTCAACTTCATTATTTGTAGCTGGGAAATCAAAACGGATGGTTGTTGTGAATGTTTGTCTAGTTAATTGGATGAGAACTACGCCTTCCTCGCTCTTGAACTTGTTGATGAGCCATCAACATACATATGCCATGGTTGGTCGGATGCCTTTTTTGGGCATTTGTGGATATGTCAACTCGACCATAAAATCGGCCATAGCTCGGGTTCTTCCTTGTTGTTCATGAGCTTAACGTAATGCCAATTGTTCTAACTCCACCACCCATTTGAGTAATGCACTGCGTTGGTGCCGGTCGGTGGAGGACTTGTCTTGAATGGGAATGTGGTAGTCAAGACCTGAATCGAGTGATCGAAAAAGTATGGTCACAGTTTTTGAACACTCATTACGAGAGCATATGCTAATTTTTCCAGTGGAGGGTACCATAGTTCGGCTTCTTTGAGCACTTAGCTTACATAGTGGGGAAAATGGGTCGTCCCTTCGCTTCGGACGAAAGACTGGCGTGATTGCATGCTCTGATGCAGCGGATACAAATAAAGTTGTTCGCCGAACGAGCTTAGACAATGTCCGAGTATCCGCAAGGTATCATTTTTAATGATTCAAATGCATTCTGGCAATGCTCGGTCCACTGGAATTTCCCTTTCTTTAATGCGTCAAAGAAAGGTGTGCATTTGTCCCCAGTTAGTGATATGAACCGGCTTACGGAAGTTAATCGTCCGGTTAACTTTTGGACCTCTTTCACACTCCTGGGGGCCTACATGTCGAGCATGGCTTGAATCTTCGATGGGTTCGCTTCAATCCCCCGTTGACTGACCATATGTCCGAGGAATTTTCCTGAGTGAACCCCAAAGCTGCATTTCTTCGGATTTAGCTTCATGTTGTACTCCCTGAGTATGTCAAACGTTTGTGCGAGGTGGGTGATGTGGTCTTCCTTGTGTTCGCTCTTTACCACTATATCATCAATATATACCTCAATTGTTCGGCCGATGTGTTCGTCGAATATTTTTTTCACCAAACGTTGATATGTTGCTCAAGCATTCTTTAATCCGAATGGCATGCGTTGCCAATAAAGACATATTCTTTTTTCACTATAGAATGCCGTATTCTTTTGATCGCCTGGATGCATGGGTATTTGGTGATAGCCAGCAAAAGCATCCATGAAGGTCATAAGTTCATGGCCTGCTGTATTATCGACCAAATAATCGATATGCGGCATGGGAAATTATCTTTCGGGCATGCCTTGTTTAAATCAGTGAAATCAATACATAATCTCCAAGATCCATTGGACTTGCGGGACGAGCCACGAGTTCGAAGCCATCTTGGGCATTTTACTTCTAATTAGTTTATTGTCGAGCAACTTTTTGATTTCACTATTCATGTCCGCATATTTCTCCGGACTGAACTTTCTGGGCTTTTGGATAACTGGAGTCTGTGTTGGATCAAGGTTGAGGGAGTGAGATGCATGTTTGGGATCAATGCTAACCATGTCCTCGTGCGACCAGACGAACACATCCAAGTTTGCTTGAAGATAAGCAATGATCTTTGTTCGAATTGGTTCAGATAATTCCGAACCAATGAACACTTCTTGTTGGGATATTTTAGTTTTGATAATTTATGCCAAAACATTATTAACTTGTGTTATTCAAGCTAATTTACAGATAACAAGTTAAGGGGGAACGCAAGAACAAATTGAGGGGGAACTCAAGAAATCAGAAGAAGATGATCGAGATCAGACGAGGCTGCAGATGAGTCGTGATCGAGATCAGATGAGTCAGATGAGTTCCGGAATCAACTGATGAGCTGTGCAAATCAGATGTGAAGAAAAAGCTAAAGCCAGCAAATCAGAAGAGAAGTTTGCAGATCAGAAGATGAGCAAAAGAGACTGATCAAGATCAGACGTGATCGAGATCAGATATGAAGATGAGCAGATGAGACTGATCGAGATCAGACGTGATCGAGATCAGATATGATAATCTGATATGCTAACCTGATGCAGATGACCTGATGCTATCCTGAGATGATCCTGAAGATATGTTGATCCGATCGGTCGGTGACGATCGCATAAGAAGAAATCGATACTTGAAATAATCGCGGGACCGAGGGTCGGGATGTCCGAAGTCAAGAACCGAACTCGATGAAGCCCGAGTGTCAAGATGCCTCGACGATAAGGTCCGCCAAGAGAAGTCTGCCGAATCAAGAACCCCGAGTAACCTAAGGCTCGGGATAACCTCGAAGGCTCGGATAACTCAAGACTCGGACGACCTCAAGGCTCGAGATAACCAAGGCTCGAGAGAGAATCAAGATCCCGGAGATACGTAAGATCCTCAAGAATATAGGTCGTTAGAGACTCGTAAGAAATCAAGAATATACCGTTAGATCAACCGACGTGGACCAATGAGAGGAAGACGACAAGATGGAAAAGCTGCAAAAAGCCACAAAGTAGTATGGATTTGAATGTGATTCTCTCCAACGGTAACATTCAAATCCACACTATAAATACAAGTTCTTCCTTCATTATCAAGTGTGGATGAATGTGGAAGAGTATGGAGAATGTAGCAAACGATGCTACAGAGCTAAGAAGATATGGGTTCCAAAGTAGGTTCCACCAAGGTCGGTGCCGATGATGCGAAGTCCCTGAAATATGGCCCGACAGAGTAGCCGGCTAAGGCATTCAACAGAATTGTGCTCCCAATCCTATATACTCAACATTCCCACCATAGAACACGAGCTAGAAATACACGATATATTCAAGAGTGTTCTACCCTAGATCTAAGCACAAATGCTATATCCTAGCTTAGAGAGATTTTCCCATCCTTAAGATCGAGGCTAAACAAATGTAAGGGAAAATCTCAACCTAGTTGAAACCAAACAAACCTTACCCAAATCGGTTTGATAGATAAGTTTGTAGGTGAGTGTGAACTCGGTAATCATCTATCAGCAATCCCGTGAGGGAGATAAGTCCCGCTTGAGTGTGAACTCGGTAAACATCTATCGGCAATCCCGTAAGGGAGATAAGTCCCGCTTGAGTGCGAACTCGGTAAACATCTCGGCCATCCCGTGAGGGGTATAAGTCCGCGAGTTAAAGTAGGTTAAGGTTCCCCTGTGTTAAGGGAAGAGTGGATGTAGGACGGGTTTCGTCCGAACCACTATAAAATATCGTGTGTTCTTTACTGCTTTATGTTCATACTTGACATATTCATTCGATTACTAGCAAAACAACACACATCGTTCTTAAAAGCGAAAAATTTGGTATCACCATTCCATCACCCCTATTTTTTTTTATATGCATCTCACGACATATTCGCTTCCGCACGCAAAAATGGGTTTTTCTCCACCAAAAATCGGGACCATCAATTGGTATCAGAGCGGGTTGTTCAACAGATCACTATTTTCAAAGTGATCACCTGAACTAATCTAATGTTTAAAACAAAAACCCGATCTCTGTAAATGAATATATTTTCAAATGTTTTGGCGTCATTATCAAAAAGGGGGAAATTGTTGGGATTTTTAGTTTTGATAATTTATGCCAAAACATTATTAACTTGTGTTATTCAAGTTAATTTACAGATAACAAGTTAAGGGGGAACGCAAGAACAAATTGAGGGGGAACTCAAGAAATCAGAAGAAGATGATCGAGATTAGATGAGGCTGCAAACGAGTCGTGATCGAGATCAGATGAGTCAAATGAGTTCCGGAATCAACTGATGAGCTGTGCAAATTAGATGTGAAGAAAAGCTAAAGCCAGCAAATCAGAAGAGAAGTTTGCAAATCAGAAGATGAGCAAAAGAGACTGATCAAGATCAGACGTGATCGAGATCAGATATGAAGATGAGACTGATCGAGATCAGACGTGATCAAGATCAGATATGATAATCTGATATGCTAACTCGATGATGATTCGATGCTATCCCGAGATGATCCTCGAAGATATGTTGATCGATCAACGAAAGTTGATCGATCGGATAAGAAGAAATTAGATAGCTGAGTCAATGTGACTCGAGGGTCGGGATGTCCGAAAGTCAAGAACCGAACTCAGAAGCTTTGAGTGTCGGGTGATGCCTGATCGAACAAAAGGTCCGGCCAAGAGAAGTCCGCTGAATCAAGAACCCCGAGTAACCCGAGGCTCGAGATAACCTCAAGGCTCGAGATAACCTAAAGGCTCGGGATAACTCAAGGCTCGGATAACTCGAAGACTCGGATGGACGACTGAAGGCTCGATAACTGAAGGCTCAGATAGAATCAAGATCCCGAGACACGTAAGATCTGGAGAATATAATAAATTAGAGACTCGGAAAAGAAAATCAAGAATATAGCCGTTAGATTCAGCTGACGTGGACCAATGAGAGGAAGACGACAAGACTGGAAAAGCTGCAAAAATCCACAAAGTAGTATGGATTTGAATGTGATTCTCTCCAACGGTAACATTCAAATCCACACTATAAATACAAGTTCTTCCTTCATTATCAAGTGTGGATGAATGTGGAAGAGTATGGAGAATGTAGCAAACGATGCTACATAGCTAAGAAGATATGGGTTCAGTAGGTTTCGGCCCAAGGTCGTGTGCGGATGACGCGAGTCTGAAATATGGCTTTGATCAGAACACGGCTAAGGCATTCAACAGGAATTGTGCTCCCAATCCTATATACTCAAGCATTCCCACCATAGAACACAGAGCTAGAAATACACGCATATATTCAAGAGTGTTCTACCCTAGATCTAAGCACAAATGATATATCCTAAGCTTATAGAGATTTTCTCATCCTTAGCATTGAGGCTAAACAAATGTAAGGAAAAATCTCAACCTAGTTGGAAACCAAACAAACCTTACCCAAATCAGTTTGATAGGATAAGTTTGTAGGTGAGTGTGAACTCGGTAATCATCTATCGGCAATCCCGTGAGGGAGATAAGTCCCGCTTGAGTGTGAACTCGGTAAACATCTATCTGCAATCCCGTAAGGGAGATAAGTCCGCTTGAGTGCGAACTCGGTAAACATCTCGGTCATCCCGTGAGGGGTATAAGTCCCGCAGGTTAAAGTAGGTTAAGGTTCCCCTGTGTTAAGGGAAGAGTGGATGTAGGGCGGGTTTCGTCCGAACCACTATAAAATATCGTGTGTTCTTTACTGCTTTATGTTCATACTTGACATATTCATTCGATTACTAGCAAAACAACACACATCGTTCTTAAAAGCGAAAAATTTGGTATCACCATTCCATCACCCCTATTTTTTTTTATATGCATCTCACGACATATTCGCTTCCGCACGCAAAAATGGGTTTTTCTCCACCAAAAATCGGGACCATCAATTGGTATCAGAGCGGGTTGTTCAACAGATCACTATTTTCAAAGTGATCACCTGAACTAATCTAATGTTTAAAATAAAAACCCGATCTCTGTAAATGAATATATTTTCAAATGTTTTGGCGTCATTATCAAAAAGGGGGAAATTGTTGGGATTTTTAGTTTTGATAATTTATGTCAAAACATTATTAACTTGTGTTATTCAAGCTAATTTACAGATAACAAGTTAAGGGGGAACGCAAGAACAAATTGAGGGGGAACTCAAGAAATCAGAAGAAGATGATCGAGATTAGATGAGGCTGCAAACGAGTCGTGATCGAGATCAGATGAGTCAAATGAGTTCCGGAATCAACTGATGAGCTGTGCAAATTAGATGTGAAGAAAAGCTAAAGCCAGCAAATCAGAAGAGAAGTTTGCAAATCAGAAGATGAGCAAAAGAGACTGATCAAGATCAGACGTGATCGAGATCAGATATGAAGATGAGACTGATCGAGATCAGACGTGATCAAGATCAGATATGATAATCTGATATGCTAACCTGATGCAGATGACCTGATGCTATCCTGAGATGATCCTGAAGATATGTTGATCTGATCAGTCGAGTTGATCAGATCAGACAAGAAGAAATCAAATAGCCTGAGTCAATGTGACCTGAGGGTCAGGATGTCTGAAGTCAGAAGAACTGAACTCAGTAAGCCTGAGTGTCAGTATGCCTGATCAGACAAGGTCCGCTGAAGAGAAGTCTGCTGAATCAAGAACCCTGAGTAACCCGAGGCTCAGATAACCTGAAGGCTCAGATAACCTAAAGGCTCAGATAACCTGAAGGCTCAGATAACCTGAAGACTCAGATCGACCTGAAGGCTCAGATAACCTGAAGGCTCAGATAGAACTGAAGATCCTGAGACACAGAAGATCCTGGAGAATATAGCCGTTAGAGACTCAGAAGAAACTGAAGAATATAGCCGTTAGATTCAGCTGACGTGGACCAATGAGAGGAAGACGACAAGACTGGAAAAGCTGCAAAAATCCACAAAGTAGTATGGATTTGAATGTGATTCTCTCCAACGGTAACATTCAAATCCACACTATAAATACAAGTTCTTCCTTCATTATCAAGTGTGGATGAATGTGGAAGAGTATGGAGAATGTAGCAAACGATGCTACATAGCTAAGAAGATATGGGTTCCAGCAGTTCCCAGCCAAGGTCGTGTGCCAGATGATGCGAGTCCTGAAATATGGCCTGATCGTAACACGGCTAAGGCATTCAACAGGAATTGTGCTCCCAATCCTATATACTCAAGCATTCCCACCATAGAACACAGAGCTAGAAATACACGCATATATTCAAGAGTGTTCTACCCTAGATCTAAGCACAAATGATATATCCTAAGCTTATAGAGATTTTCTCATCCTTAGCATTGAGGCTAAACAAATGTAAGGAAAAATCTCAACCTAGTTGGAAACCAAACAAACCTTACCCAAATCAGTTTGATAGGATAAGTTTGTAGGTGAGTGTGAACTCGGTAATCATCTATCAGCAATCCCGTGAGGGAGATAAGTCCCGCTTGAGTGTGAACTCGGTAAACATCTATCTGCAATCCCGTAAGGGAGATAAGTCCGCTTGAGTGCGAACTCGGTAAACATCTCGGTCATCCCGTGAGGGGTATAAGTCCCGCAGGTTAAAGTAGGTTAAGGTTCCCCTGTGTTAAGGGAAGAGTGGATGTAGGACGGGTTTCGTCCGAACCACTATAAAATATCGTGTGTTCTTTACTGCTTTATGTTCATACTTGACATATTCATTCGATTACTAGCAAAACAACACACATCGTTCTTAAAAGCGAAAAATTTGGTATCACCATTCCCTCACCCCTGTTTTTTTTTATATGCATCTCACGACATATTCGTTTCCGCACGCGCAAAATGGGTTTTTCTCCACCAAAAATCGGGACCATCACTTCTAACTCAGGTCTGTTCGGGGTCGATGTTGATAGACTCCAGTTGTTCGACAGGTGTTGCTCGCTTTCTTTTTTGCTTCCACCGAGGATCTTGGATCGACCCCCGGTGTTCGTCATCAACCTCCATAGGTTCAAAACCTACACGAGGTTCTAGGTCTGATAGCTCGTTTGGCGGATCAATATTCATTAGATCTGGGAGATCTGGAACATGAGTCACCATCCTGGACTCTGTGTTCGCAGGTTCTGTGTTCGCACAGGGAGATGTGCTCGTCAAATTTGTGCTCGTCAAAGGATATTTTGGCAGCGTATTTGCCTGTTGGCTTGACTCACCGATCTCCCGTGTTTGCTCCATCATGTTAATGATATTTTGTTTTTCTGGTGCACATGATAGCAAACAATCTCGAGCTTTCTTCTGATCTCCTTTTACGCTACCTGTTCCATCTTGTGTTGGAAATTTAACACAGTAGTAATACGTAGAATAGGCCACTTTGAATTCCTGAATAAACGGGCGACCTAGAAACCCATTATAAGTAGACGGAGCATCGACGATTACAAAATCTAGCATTCTAGTTCGTCGGATCTCCGGATTTAGAGTTGATTCTAACTCAACTCCTAACCTAATCATACCATAGGGTCGGGTTACAGATTCCCCAAAACCCATAATGGTATGATCACATGGTTCAATATAGCTACTCAAGTCCCCAACTTGCTTTTCCATCTGGTGCAGAGTGTTGACGAACAAAATGTTCGCATATGCTCCGGTATCGACCAGGAGACGGTGCACCTTCAACCCGAGGAGACGAGCACTGATGGTTAAGGAGTCATTTTGGGGGGTGATTATACCGTCGAGATCGTCTTCTGAAAATGTGATTTGGTGAGAGGGTGGCGTGCTTGCTGATGTGCTCGCCACCTTCACCTGATGGATGCTTTGCATGGCATGCATCTCCATCTTCTTACGTTTGTTCGATAATGTTGGTGCCTGATAACATCCACCCACTGGACCATATTCAGGACGTATCATGTGGATCTCTTGACTTTCTCGACCTCTACCCACAGTAGGAGGCCTTCTTTTGGGTAATTCAGACCTCTTACGTGATTCTTCGGGATCACTGTCAGATGTTTGTTTGGCTTTACGCTTACCCCTTCGGTCTTCTATTTTTTCTGTTTGGGAGTCTCTGCTCGCCGACTTTTTCAGAAACTGGGTAAGACGATTATCTTCATATAGCTTCCAAAGTTGACGAAGTAAATCGCGACAATCTTCTGTATTGTGCCCGATGTACTCGTGATAATTACAATATTTGGAAGCATTAAGCCGATGCTTGTCCATTATGATTCTTCGAGGTCTGTCCAACATGTCCCGACCTTTGATCTGATTGAAAATTGTTTCAACTGAAACGCCCAGAAGACTTCGTAGGGCATTTGCTTCTGCTCTTTCTTCGAAAGGTTTGAAAGAGCCTGGGGGTTTGTACCCCCCCTTCATTGATCACTTTCTTCCCAAAAAATTTCTTAGTTGTTTCCTGACCCAATCGTGACTGGGCGAGCAGATCTTGCATGGCTATGATCTTGGCTGCCCGCTCTCGGAATTCTGAATATGTGTTCGGCCAGTCTTGGTGCATGGCCTTCCACATGTGAGTATTCAGGGTCAGGCCCCCGACCACCGCGAGGATCTTGGCATCCTCTTCAACTGGGGCCCCATCATACAAACATTTATCAAATCTTTCGATGTATGCTCGGTCCGATTCACCTCTTAGTTGGGAAAAGTGCACCAACCTTTGTTTTGGCGCTGGGCGAGCACACATGGATGAGAAATGGGACAGGAATTGTTGTCCCAATTGAGCGAAAGATGTGATGGATGCAGCGGGCAAAGTAGAGAACCATCTATGTGCCCTATCCCCCAAAGTCATGGGGAATGATCGGCATTGCATCGCGTCAGTGGCTCCCATGGCGATCATAAAGTCTGAGTATTTGCTGAGATGGACATGTGGGTCTGACTCAGCATCAAACATGGGGATAGGTGGTCGGATCTTCGCCACTTTCTCTTGTATTTCGGCCGCCATGATCGCCGGTGATAGTGGCGAGCAAGGTATTGTGCTCGCCCGAGGGTGTCCTTTGGTCGCGGCCAGGTAAACCTGTAAACCCTCGATGGATTTCTGCATTTCCGCAAATTTTGTGGAACTGACAGACTTGGATCGGGGTTGTTTCCCATCATGAGGACCCAGCGGGTCATGCTCGTGATGGGGCAGTCCCCCTTTCCAAGTTTGTGCTTGACTACCCAATCGATGATGAATAGACAATTTTGTTCCAGCCAATTTTTGTTCGGCATGTGGGTGATCATGGGGATCTGAATGAGCGGGCTTGTTTATCGGCTGTTCCTTCCCTGGATCCTGTAGCCTATTATTGCTGATTCGGTCTTTGGCGGAGAGCCTCAAACGTCCAAATGCTGATGGTCTAGACCCTTGAGGTTGTTCGTCATCAGACGTATCATCAGCTTTTTTGTTGGCCCGCTTCACAGCTTTCTTTTTAACTTGCTCGCTATCAGGTGTGTGCGAGCATTGATCTTCATCATCTAGAGTTTTTAACTTGGCCAACTCTTTTTCAGCCCTCTCTTTCTGTGCTCGTAGCGAGAAAGTGATGGCCTTTGTTGTGGCCGCCGGATCATTGGCAATATCCTCAAGATTGATGGTCTCCACTATCTGATCTTTATGAGGCTGGCGCTGAGCCTCTTTCCGGTCGTGAGGTCGACTTTGCCCCGACCCCTCTGTTTGTGTATTCCTAGATTGAGGCATTATATTTCTTTTTTCTGCCTCGGCTAACTACATGTTTGTGTATGGGTTGGTTTCTTGGTACCCTCCTTCTAGCGCCAATTGTCGTGAGTCATTTTATTTGGGAAATATGATGTGGCTAACTTGGTAAGAAACTCACAAACAAAATATGCACATGTAAAATATACTGTAAATAAGAAGAATTTGTTGACCCAGTTCGTCAAGAAATGACTACTCTGGGGGCGTCCCAAGCCAGGGTTGTAGTATTGCGAGTTTTACACATACAATATATGATACATCTCATGAAGATGAATCGCTATGGATGATGATTTGGAGAGTTAGTATATGAGTGCTAGGGTTTTTGTGTGCATGGATGAACTCTCGAATTTTTTGTGAACCTTGCCCCTCTGGGAAATTTTTGAACCTCTATCTTGTTGTTTTTTCTTCTATTTATAGTACTTCGACAAGCATGAGCTGGTTTGGCAAGCATGAGCTGGAGACTTCGGGCCATGCAAGAATTCATGTAATGTTGTCACGTTTCCAACTTCGTCTTCCCGGTTGATCTTTGCACTTGCTTGTCTGTAAGGCACTCTTTTGGTCGTCCAAATCAATCTTTTGTTCGGCTGACTGCTTTGTTCGCCTCTTAAATCCATATCCATTTTATATCGAAATATTGTTCTTGTCGAGCATGTTCTGAGCTCTCAGGTTATCTGAGCCTTGGGAATGTCTGTGCCCTCAGGATATCTGATCATCGAACATACTGACCCCTCAGGTCGTCTGAGCCTTCAGGATGTCTGAGCACCGAGCATACTGACCCCTCAGGATATCTGAGTCTTCAGGATATCTGAGTGTCGAGCATACTGACCCTTCAGGATATCTGAGCATTCAGTTTGTCTGAGTCCTCAGACTTGTCCGAGCCCTCAGGTTTGGCTGAGTCCTCAGATCACTTGACTCAGCTTATTTGATTCCTTCTTTCCTGATCTGAGTGGGAACATGCATATTTGCTCGGTAGACTGGTTGAGCAACCTTAGTTGGTAAATGGCAAGCTGGCGAACAAAACTTTCTTCATAAGCGAATATGTTCGCTTTGGTTGACAAGTGGCGAGCTGGTCGCACAAACTTGTTTGCTCGGCGAGCGGCGAGCACACTTGTCCATCGGGCATGATTATTTTAATAAATATTACATGTGTCTCTCTTACATGTTCGATTGATGCTGAATAATTATATCGAACACAACACCTATTACCATTTTCCTCTGCCCTAGTAGCATCTGCATCTACCATTGTATCCTCGAACACTAGGTCGTTCACAGCATCTATGACAGTTTGGCTTGAATTACCCGTTGCACCATCATTACCAAACAACTCTAACTAGTCATAGTAGAAAGGCCTAGGTTTGTACCTCATACTAGCCACTGTCGATTCCTTATGCAAGAAAAGTGAAAAATTAATTTATAAATGCATTAGACTGTAGTATATTTCAACAAAACGAGTAATTAATGATATGCTAACCCTCACAGTTTTTTCCAAGCAATGTATAATACATCAAGGATCTTTGTCTCAGTGTTAAAACCTCCACCAGAATCCTCTAGAGCTATCTGAATGGCCGCATGGTGTCTTTTCCAAATTGTTATCCTAGAGTTGATGTGAGGATTAGCTCAAAGATCTGTTCCAGGGATCTTCTCACGTAGTTTTTCCTCCAATTTTTGTAGGTAACCAGGCCGAAAGCCGTTCTCACTCTTCCAGCCTCCGCATGCAATGAGTTCCTTAAACAAATCCATTAGAATTACTTACTCGTTATGTTTCCATGTTCTTCGTGTGGTAGCTCCTTTGGCTTTTTTACCTTTTGTAACTGGGATTGTGCTATCGTGGCTATCGTTATCCATTACTACGACACAATCCAAAAAAATATGAATTAACACAAACAAATATCAATTTAGTAAAATAACAAACATATTCTCCAAGCAATGCGCATCATTACTCCATAAGAAACATGAACTCAACCACATTTGAAAACTAATAATCACAATAATCTTTTAGGACCACTATATATACCACATTTTAGTCCACAATTAAAATAACAACAACACTGCATAAGCTATGTTCATCATTATCCAGAAAACATACATAATACACATGGCAACACAAAAAATACAAATGTCATACCCAATACATATTGTAATTCCATTCAGAATTGATAATCTCAACACATTGGAATGTAGGAAATTAAAACCTCAAAGAAGTTGTGTCACACATGTTGTGACCGGTCAACGATATTCAAAATCTTGCATGGCTGGAGGAACAGAAGTATTGATTTATTATATAACATCCACGTACGCCGAACACGTGGTCACCAGCCGAGCATAAAGTAGTGCTCGACGTGATCGGCTAAAACAAGACAGGCGAGCAGAAGTGCTAATCGATAGAAAAACGAGCGGAGACAGGGTATTCTATTCGACATTCAAAATCAAACAAGCAACCCAATTAAATATAACTGACCAGCAGCAAGTACTTTGCTGAGTCATCTATCCACTCCCAATTTCCGGGACAAAGAGCAAGAAGTTTCTTCAGCAGACATGAACAGGTGTCAGTCCAAGAGATGAGGTAGAAAAACGTGGCAATACCATATTAAATCTTGCATGTATTAGAATCACCAGCTCGTGCTTACAAAAATAGCACATGCTTGTCGAAGTGCTATAAATAGGTCCTGAAAAATCATAAAAGGGGTTGACAAATATTCCCCAAAAAAAGACATATATTCCCTTACTGTAACCTGAAAAAGATGCCAGTCACAGAATATGTTGTGTTCGGCACATTTAAACTCTATAGTGCAACATCCCTGGCTTGGTACGCCCCCAGACGTAGTCAATATTGACGAACTGGGTCAACAATCACTTGTCATTTACCGTAATTTCGTACACGTTATAATTTTTGTTTATAAGTCATCGCGTATAAAAGCCACATCATATTTCCACGTAATACGACTTGCAACAATTGGTGCTAGAAGGAGGGTACCGAGCACACCCATAACCAATCCAAACACTTTCCAAAAAACCAGGCAGAAAAAAGAAATATAATGCCTCATTCAGGAAATACTCGGACAGAAGGGTCAGGTCAAAGTCGCCCACATATTCACGAGGAGGTTCAGCCGCGACCTTGAGAAAATCTGGCGGTGGAAACTATTAGTCTCAAAGATATAGCCAATGATCCTGCTGCTACTACGAAGGCGATCACTTTCTTATTGAGAACACAGAGAGATAGAGCTGAAAAAGAATTGGCTAAATTGAAAATCCAGGAGGAAGATGATCGACGCTTACAAACTCTAGACAACAAACAGGTAAAAAAGAAAGCCGCCCAGAAGCGGGAGGAAAAGGAAGCAAAAACCTTGTCAGGTGACCAACCGCAAGGGTCCAGACGGTCAACATTTGAACGATTAAGGGTGGTGGCGAAAGAACGGATTGGCGATCATAGGCGATAGGATCCAGCGAAGGACTATCGGGCGAACACGATGGCCCGAATAGTACCTCATGATCGACCACTCCCTGAAAGGCCGTGCATTCCAGAAAAATCTACTGCAACTAGGCTATCTGTTCATCATCGACTAGGTAGTACCGGGCTTATACGGAAGGGGGGGCTGTCTCATCGTGTGCATGACCGACTGGGTCCTCACGATGGAATCCAGACCCGTTTTGGTTCGGTGAGCTCTGCAAGGTTTGCAGAAATGCAAAAGGCCATAGAAGGTTTGCAGGACGATCTGGCCGCCACAAAAGGGACACCTCGAGCGGGCGCAATGCCGTGTTCACCGCTCGCTCCCGCAATAATGGCTGCGGACGTACAAGAGAAGGTGGTGAAAAATCGACCACCTATACCAACTTTTGATGCTGAGTCGGATCCCCACGTCCACCTCAACAAGTTTTCAGATTATATGATAGCGATGGGTGCCACTGATACCACTCAATGTCGAACATTCCCCTTGACGTTGGGAGATCGAGCACACCGATGGTTTTCAACTTTGCCCGCAGCCTCAATCACCAATTTCGCACAATTGGGGCAGAAGTTCCAAACCCATTTCTCGTCAATGTGTGCTCGCCCCGCACCAAAGCAATGATTGGCACACTTTTCTCAGCTAAAAGGCGAGACAAATAGAGAGTACATAGAAAGATTTGATAAATGCTTGTATGACGGAGCTCCTGTCGAAGAGGATGCTAAAGTCCTAACAGTAGTAGGTGGTTTGACGTTGAATTCGGAAATGTGGAAAGCCATGCATCAAGATTGGCTGAATTACATATGCCGACTTCTGAGAACGAGCAGCTAAGATCATATCTATGCAAGAGTTGCTTGCCCAATCGCGTTTGGGACAGGAGGCTGCCGCTAAGAGAGTGATCACAGGAAAGAGAGTGACAAGTGAAGGGGGTTATAAACCTCCGGGATCGTTTAAACCTTTTGAAGAAGGAGGAGAGATGCATGCTCTCCGAAGTATTTTGGGTGTGTCAACAGAAACAATTTACAACCAGATTAAGGACTGGGATATGTTGGACAAACCCCGGAAGATTACAAAAGATAAAACTCACCTTAACGCTTCCAAGTTCTGTTCGTATCATGAATATATCGGGCATAACACCGATGAATGTCGTGATTTACTTCGACAATTATGGAAGCTATATGAAGAAAACCGCCTTACTCGTTTCCTCAAAAAACCGGCGAGCAGGGACGTTCGGGATGAGAGGTCAGGCAGTCAACGGGAAAACGTAAGGCGGATGAGCTATCTGATAGTGATCAAGAGGAGTGTCGCAAGAAACTGGATTTACCTAAGAAGGGAGCCCCAACAAAGAACAGAGGCCGAGAGAGCCAAGAAATTAACATGATTCGCCTGGATTATGGGCCAGTGGGTGGATGCCATCAGATCCCGACATTATCAAATAGACGAAAGAAGATGGAGTTACGTGCCATGCAAAGCATACATCAGATAAACGTGGCGAGCACGTCAGCTAGCATACCACCATCCCATCAAATCATGTTCTTTGACGACGACCTCGACGATATCATCACCCCTCACAATGATTCTCTAACAATAAGTGCTCGACTTATGGGTTTGAAGGTGCATCGACTTCTGGTGGACACCAGGGCGTACGCAAACATTTTGTTCGTCAATACTCTACGATAGATGGAGAAGCAAGTCGGTGATTTAAGTGGGTACATCGAGCCCTGTGATCACACTATCATGGGTTTCGGAGAGTCGGTGACCCGACCCTACGGTATGATCAGATTAGGGGTGGAGTTAGAATCGACCAATAATCCGGAGATCCGACGAACTAGGAAGTTAGATTTTGTAATTGTCGATGCTCCGTCAACTTATAACGGGTTCCTAGGACACCCGTTTATTCAGGAATTCAAAGCGGCATGTTCAACTTATTACTATTGTGTCAAATTCCCAACATTTGAAGGGCGGAGGCGTTAAGGGGATCGAAAAAAGCTAGAGATTGTTTTATTATCATGCGTCTTGGGAAAAACAAAACATTATTGGCATGATCAAACAAGTCAAGGGAAATCGGAGAGACAAGCCATCAGCAGAAGTTACCTCCCTTGGGCGAAAGCACACCACCCTTGGCGAATATACTCCTTCTACGAAAGCACACCACTCTTGGCGAAGTATACTACCTTCATGAAAGCACACCCATTTTTTTGGTAAAGACCATCATCGGGCGGGTGTGGAGCTTGGGATGATTAAACAAGCATCGGATCTAATGCATATAGATCTACCATGGAAGGTCAAGAGGGCGATTCACGGATTTAGAACCTCGATAAGTTTGAACCTATGGAGGTCGAGAGTGAATCCGGGTCGAGCATAGATCCCATGTGGAAACAAAAGAAAAGGCGAGCAACACCAGTCGAGCAGTTAGAATCCATCATGGTGGACCCGGCTAGGCCGGAGTTAGAAATTTTCATCATTCTCGAACTTCCGTAACCTTTTCGGGCCGGAAATGATTTCTTATCTTCGAGCAAATTTAGATGTATTTGCATGGTCCCATGAGGACATGGTTGGCATCGACCCCAAGAATGCATGCCACCATCTTAATATCGACTCAACCCAAGTCCCCATAATTCAGAAGCGGAGAAAATTCGGTCCTGGAGAAGTGACGTCGAGGTCAAAAAATTGCTCGACAATAAGCTTATTCGGGAAGTCAAATGCCCTAGATGGCTGGCAAAACCCTCAGGTTTCGTCTAAAAATCGAATGGAACCTGGAGGTTGTGCATTGATTTTACTGATTTAAATAAGGCGTGTCCCAAAGATAATTTTCATGTGCCGCATATTGATTATTTGGTTGATAGCACTGCGGGACATGAGCTGATGACTTTCATGGACGCTTTTGCTGGATATCATCAAATTTCCATGCATCCTGACGATCAAGAAAGTACCTCATTTTGTAACGGGAAAAATATGTATTGTTGGAAACGTATGCCATTTAAATTTAAAGAATCTTTGGTGCAACATATCAATGCACAGTGAACAAGATGTTAAGCGAACACATAGGCCGGATGGTTGAGGCATACATCGATGATATTGTGGTCACAAGCGAGCATAAAGAAGATCATCACACACATCTAGCCCAGACGTTTGATATCCTTCGCCAAGATACAACATGAAGTTGAACGAAGAAGAAATGCGATTCGGGGCATTTGGGAAAATTTCACCGGACATATGGTCAGCCAATGAGGGATCGAGGCGAACCCATCAAAGATTCAAGCTATGCTCGACATGAAAGCACCTAAAAATGTAAAAGAGGTTCAAAAGCTAATCGACGTCGGCTTCCGTGAATCGGTTTATCTCTCACACCGAGATAAAGCAAGCTTTTCTTCGATACCTCAAGAAAGGAAAGTTTGTATGGACGGATTAACGTCGAGTGCTTTTGAGTCATTAAAAGCTCTATCTGGCGGACACTCAAACGTTGTCAAACCTATTCAAAGTAGCGAACTTTTATTTGTATCTTTTTCGCCGGAACATGCAATCGATGTGTTGTGCTCGTTCGAGCGAGGATCAGACATCTGGCCGATTTATTATGTAAGCCAAGTTCTTAAGGAGGCGAACTCCGGTATCCTCCGTTGGAAAAGTTAGCATACGCTCTAATTATGAGTGTTAAATGAAAGTTGCGACCATATTTCTTCGATCATGCAATCGAGGTATTAACTACTTTTTCCCTTACGTCAAGTTCTTCACCGACCGCACAAATGCGGGTGGGATTTTTAAACGGGATAGAGTTGACCTATCCTCAATTACCCGAAAATTGAATTGGCCAGCCATGGCACATATGCGTTGATGGATCATCCACTAGTTTGAGAGCGAGGAGCAGGAGTGGTTCTCATCAGCCCAACTAGACAGACTTTCACAACATCCATTTGGTTTGAATTCCCAGCCACGAACAATGAAGCGAATATGAAGCTTTGATATTTGGTTTGCAAATGGCTATGACAATGGGGGGGGGTCCATAAATTGATGATTTCTGATGATTCCCAAATAATTGTGTATCAAGTCCAGGAAAGTATGAAGCTTCGGGGCGAAGCAGATGGTGCAGCATCAGCAAAATTAAAGAACCTGGCTTGAACGGTTCGAACAGTTTACATTAAACACTACCCCTGTTTGGAGAACTCATTTTTTGCGACTTTGCTCGCACGATTGGCAACGGCAGAAGGTGTGATGAGCACGACGGACGCGTTGTGGTCGCCACAACTGTTCACTTCTATGTACAAGACCGGGGGTTGCCAATATGGAACTCAAAATGTTAAAACACGGATGACCCCAATCTTAGAGTACTACAAAATGGTACTCTACCCGAAAGTAGAGCCCAAGCTACGCTACTTTTAAGTTACAAGCTCGATATAATTGTAATAAAGTAACATTTATACAAAAGAAGTTTTTTCTTCCTCTATTGAAGTGCCTCACTCGAAAGAAGGTCACATAGTTCTCGAAATGATTCACACGGAGTATGGAAATCACACAAGTGGACACGCTTTGGCATATAAAGCTATCGACAAGGGTATTATCGCCTACGCTTAAGAAAGATTCACCGCTATTTGCTCGCGTCGTGCCATAATTGTCAAGTATATGCCCCACTTATTAAGTAGCCCTTTTTGAAGAGTTAATATCTATTTTTATCCCTAGGCCGTTTGCCAAATGGGGAATTGATCTGATTGGTCCTTTCCCAATGGGCACGTCGGGAGTAAGATATGTTGTGGTCGTGATTGACTATTACACCAAGTGGGAAATGCGCTCGTGGTTAAACCAACGAGCAGAGAATGTGGAATTTCGTTTGGAAAAACATCATTTGTAGGTTCGGGCTTCCTCGATTAATAATGGCCCGATAACGACAGGCAATTTGATGGAAGTGAATTCCGGTAGAATTGTGCTCGATGGGGAATAAAAAAACATTTCTCAACCCCATATTATCCCCAGTCGAACGGACAAGTTGAGGCTGTTAATAAAATCATAAAGCATACCCTCAATTTAAACTTGATGATTCTAAGGGGAGGATGGGCCAAGAAATTGCGGAAATTTTATGGGCTTACCGAATGACTTTCAGAACGTTAACGACAAAAACCCCTTTTGCCATGACATTCGGCACGGAGGCGGTCATCCCAGCGGAGGTGGAGGTTCTGAGCCATCGAACTATGTGTTTCGGCGAGCACACCAACGATCAGGCACTTGCGTTGAGTACGGATTTATTGGAGGATAGGCGATCAGAAGCCGATTTCAAGAACGCTATGTACAAACAAAGGTCGGAGAAATTTTATAATTCCAAAGTTCATACTCGCAAGTTTAATATTAGCGAGCTCGTGTTGAGGCGAGCAGTAGGGGTGCCGAGTGGAGTGTTTGTCCGAACCTGGGAGGGACCTTTCCGGGTGTCGGAGCGCTTATTGAATGGGGCGTATGATTTAGAAGATTTGAATGGAGTCCCATTGACCTACTCATGGAACGCGTCAAATTTGAAAAAATATTACCAATAAACTTGTGTTCGTCTATGTTAAAAGACAAATTATGTGGCCAAATGTGAATGCTCGCATGGGACGAGCACGATAATTATGAAGGGACGAGCAAATCACATGTGCTCGTACGGGGCGAGCAGAAATGTCCAGAAAAGCCGAACAAGTTGTACCTGATGTGGGGAGATAAATCTTGCCAATAAAGTGTCCTTCGTTATTATCGAGGGTGGAGATGGCGTGTTAAATCATGGCAAGAGTGAGTGGCAACCTAGCGGGGTACGTGTCATTTTCTTAAATCAGAATTGGCGAGATTCGGAGCAGTGTCGTCAGATAACTTGAGGGGGGGCTACTAACAACCGGCGATACCACTCACACCTTCATTTTACATTTTGTATAAAACAGCTTGTCCTGACTAGAAAAGGGCATTGAAAGAAACATCGAAAGAGATAAAAAATAGAAAGATTTCCTATAATATGGTGAGAAGAAAACTTTTCGGTGAATTTGGTTGGTTTGTTATGCCTCCCGACGTAATTTGTGGCGGTGATTTCAATAATCCCCATGCTGATCCAGTCAGATGTTTTGGCGTTTTCTCTTGCACGAGATGGAAACCTCGCATCCCAGCCGTGAAATCGAGTACTTGGGTCTCGATTTGGAAAAGTCAATCCAAGTCGAGAGAAGTATACCTGAGTGCTCACAGCGAGCACAAATAGCTTGGCAGAGTTATGGTTGCCACATCACATTCTTTACTACTTTTGCAGTAGTATATCACCAGTTCCCTTCACATCCCAAAAATCTCCTCCGTGAGGGGGGGGGTGTTGACGTCCACGGACGAGGCAACGCGCGGACGCTGATGCTCAGGCATCTGCGTACGGCCCGGACAAATAATCTGATGCACGGTCGGATGCACGGAAGGGGGTAGAAGGTGTGAGCAAGGGCATCTGCCCGCACCAAATATAGGCGAGCAGTCTTGCTCGCCATATGCTCATGTCAACCGCATTTCGATAATCACGACTTACCCGGAGGGGCGAGCCACGATCTTCACGGGCCGCTCTTGAGCATATTATTTGAAGAAAGAGTAAACGGTGACCCTTTCATACTTGTCAACATCAATTCTGCGGATGAGGTGAGGTCAGCTCATGTCTATCTCAAAACAGAGGTTTTGAGTCGAAGAAAACTATACCAGACAATAAGTAATAGTGTCAAAGTTGTACTCATGTGTGATTGTCTAAAATTGAGAAAAACATTTCCAAGGGTAAAAAGTTGTAATAGTGTAGCAACGTGTTGTAAAGTGTTTTTGTTTGTCCAGTTTTTCTAGTTATAGCTTATGAATGGTCGCACGTAAGCCGGACGACCCGAACAAAGACTGAACGAGCATAACCTAATGTTCACCTGACGAAACAAATCGTACTTACAGATGCCCGCAACAAAGCGAGCAATGGGTATGGGGTCGCAACTAAATAAGACGACCCGAGCAGAATAGTGATCGCAACTAACATAAGATGATCACGAAAGAGACAGGGGTTGACACATTAGTTAACCAATTTGGTTGCAACAAAATAAGACAATCAAAAACCGAGACAAGTCAAGAAAGAACTTAGGCATATATCATGTTCGAATATCAGCAAAAAGACAAAGGGCACAAATTAGTGAAACAAACAAACAAATTCCCATAAAGATGGCAAAACCTGCCATTCGTCATCAACATAAAAAGATTGTTCAGATAGCAAGTACCACAAAAATATCAAGTTTATCAGAAGGAGAAGCAAGAGAAATCACACATCAAGAAAAAAATTTAAGGAAAAAATTCATTGTTTGGAGTAGGTGGTAGGGATCAAGAGAGCAATTCTTGTCTAGCGTTCACGCCTCCGTCAAGAGCATCTTTGGATCCACTCGGTTTGTCAACCAGTGCAATTTGCTCATCACGCACTTCACCATCATGCTCGCTTTGCACTCGGCCTTCCTGCTCGTCCTCGACCTGCTCGACCTGCTCACCCTTATGAGGTTCATCTGCAGCATTTTTCGTTCCGGCTTCATCTTGATCTTCTTCTTCGTCAGACACGGGGTCTTCGATCTCCACCCCGGCTGGAAGCATGGAAAAGTCGTACAGGTCTCGCAGATCGCTTAATGGCAGATTGCGATCAGGAGGATTGTCGATCATATATTTCTCGAAGGCCGCTTTCAAAGGGGAAATCTGTTCGGCCGAGAGGGTCTGTCTACTCGCCCGAAGAGCATCGGCAAAGGCACAGATGTACGAATAGTTGGATATAGAGTCCACGTACTCTCCGGTGTGCATTTTCTAGTTTTCCAGGCCTAAGCGAGTGTTGCTCTCTTCGGCGATATGCAGTTGTTGAACGAGCAGGACTTTCTCACCTTCTAGCATCTCATTATCGGTTTTGAGCTTTCGGATTTCGATGGTTTGTTGAGCCTGGATTTCCTTCATTCTCTGAAGTTCTTCTCGCTCCTGACGTAGTACTTCCCGGGCTTGGTGCAACTCATCCCGGACCAGCTGATTTTCTTCTTCTCTCCGCTGAACCTCTCCTCGATCAGAGCTCACTTCCTCCCGGGCTTTACTTAATTCATCCATTTTCTCCCTCAAACTAGCGGTGAGCAGCATGAACTTGGAATTGAGACTAGCTGTGGCAGAAAAACCACTCTCCAGAAGCACGAGCGAGCGGCCATGATGGATAATGCCCAATCGTATTTTTTCCAGCGCTGAGGGGCCATTGATGGTCTCTTCCAGATCAGTTGTCCAGGACTGGATGGGGGTTTCGCAAGCCCTCTGAATGTGCTCGGGCAGTTCAGGAACATTGTTTCCAGTGGGAGAGAAGAAGTAATCCCTCAAGTCTGGTAGTAGATGGGTCCCTTGGGCAGTGAACCTGTTAGATGTTAAAGCATTAGATGAGAAGAAAGACCATGGCGAGCATAATGTCAAAAGCAATAAGGGCGAGCAAAAGTACCTGTTCACCCGAGTAGGATCCCATCCTAAATAAGATCTGTCATTAGGATCCTGGACTCGGGAACTGGAAGGGGCCCCTGGATCAGTAAATTGTGGGGGGTACGGTAATGCTCGTCCCGACCAGGTTGGTTTGCTCTACAAGAGAAATTAATGGAGGAGCAGTGGTGCTCGGCTCCGAAGGGGGCTCTGGTATGACAGCTTTTGGAGGACTCATTTGGAGCGAAATCGACTGATCTCCAGATTGCCTCCTAGTCCTTTTCGGCGAAGGGACCTGTGTGCTCTGTCCTTGCTCTCCGGATCGAGTGGTCCTCTTCTGTTTGCTCGGCTCACTATGGGAAGCTCTGTGTGCTTCCCGTTCGGCTTGGATCTGGGCCATCTCACTAGGTTTCCTCTTTCTAGCCATCTCTGTGTGTTCGACTGTGCTCACAACGATGGTAACAGCGGGAAGAGCTGTAACAACGGAAAGAACATCATTGAGTGGTTGATCAAATATACAAATGCGTAACCAAAGAAGAAAAACTTGTTTATACCAGATGGGTTAAGGGATACTAAATGATGAGGAGGCACGTATAATCCACCTCTCTTTCTTTGATCCCCAGTGTTCAGTGTCTGGACAGAGCGTTCTGAGTAGGGCTCGAGATCAATTTGCCAGATACTGCTAAAGTACCCGTCTTTCATCTCCGTGTCCAAAGCAGCTTGAAGCCCTGAGAGAGAAGAAGCAAGTTAAAATCAGTCATCTGAGAAAGATAAAACAATAAATTACTTACTCCGACAAACTCCAAAATCAGTAGGAATATCAAGACGAGCAGAAGGTTCGCATCCGGAAGCGGGACTTTTCCAATTGCCCCCAACGAACCAAAACTTTTCTTTCTAATCCTTGATCTTATTTGGCACGTCCTCGATGACCTTGCACTTTGTGTTCGCCTGCATGAACAACCATCCATGCTCGCCTTTGGGTCGAGTCAGATGGACTAATCGAGTAAGCTCGGCAGCTGTGGGATAATGTACAGGTCTCGTTTTGCCGAACAAA
Source organism: Stenogyne calaminthoides (assembly GCA_037126765.1). Classification (NCBI taxonomy): domain Eukaryota; kingdom Viridiplantae; phylum Streptophyta; class Magnoliopsida; order Lamiales; family Lamiaceae; genus Stenogyne; species Stenogyne calaminthoides. The sequence goes on from JBBCBC010000005.1 coordinate 5,930,607, forward strand.
GTCAAGAAGCTCATGATCATGTGTCATCCATTCGGCATCAACTGTGTGATCATAATGTTCCACTCTACGAGCAAACGAGTAATCGCAAGGTGTAGGGGGAATCGAAGGCCTGCCTCCATGGTGTCCAGATTCACAGCAACACAACCTTCGGAGGTCGATCGACTCTTCGCCGGGGACAGGGAGCCCGAAAAAACACATCTTTTGGGGTCTCGTAATTCCGGTGTAATTGGTCGAGCATATCCACGCTAATCACACTTACAATTCTGCTCGCCGGATACTCATTCACAACTCTGACTCGGTGAGGTTGTTCGGGCCGCTCAAGATCATACCGAAATCTTTGTACTTTCAGTAGGTTGAAGTGAGGAGGGCGACCAGTGGGAATATTTTGAGCTAAATCCGCACCGAGCGCGATTTCCTGTTCGCTTGTGGAGGTGATATCTTGTTCGCCCCCAATTCCTCGGCCCGATACATTGAGTTTATTCAAATGGGACCCACTGACATCACAACTACCCATAACCCTAAAATTCATTCGAGATTGGGGATATTCTTCGTCAGAATCATCTAAAAAATCAGAACGGGCTAGGTCTTGGTCCAATTCGTTGATGGCCTCATCGGAATCCGACGAAAGGATAGAGAATGGTTGTCGGATTTGCCATCGGGATTTTGATCCCGAGGCATCCGCCGTCGGAGCATTAGCCCCGCCGCGGGTGATTGGGTAGTGAGATGAAGAAGAAGACTCGTCTTGATTCGATTCTCCGGAATCAAATAATGAATCGGTGGAAATTGAATGTGCAGACATAATGGAAGTTTGAATAGGGAGAGAGACAAATACCTGGAAAGAATTTCTCGTTAGAAGACGCACACCCTCGTCGGAAGTTTTAGAACAAGGAGGGGGAAAGGGAAGAATTCGAGAGAAAGAGGAAAAGAGAAGGGAGACTCGGTGTTCAATGGGTTTACAAAGACACGGGTTTTCGAAGGATTAGAAGAAATTTGAAATTTATCTTTTATATATTATTAAAGGATCTCGAAACCCGCAAAACCCAACCTTTCCGTCTTCACAAAGGTTTATCAGTTTCGAGAAGCGTGTTACAAGAGTCCAGGTGATGTTTGAAATTCTCCAAAAAGGACTGGACAGTTGGGCCCACTTGATTCACACAGAATGGCCCAACTAGGGGGTATTGTTGTGATCGGTCAACGATATTCAAAATCTTGCATGGCTGGAGGAACAGGAGTATTGATTTATTATATAACATCCACGTACGCCGAACACGTGGTCACCAGACGAGCATAAAGTAGTGCTCGACGTGATCGGCTAAAACAAGACAGGCAAGCAGAAGTGCTAATCGATAGAAAAACGAGCGGAGACAGGGTATTCTATTCGACATTCAAAAGTAAACAAGCAACCCAATTAAATATAACTGACCAGCAGCAAGTACTTTGTCGAGTCATCTATCCACTCCCAATTTCCGGGACAAAGAGCAAGAAGTTTCTTCAGCAGACATGAACAGGTGTCAGTCCAGGAGATGAAGTAGAAAAACGTGGCAATACCATATTAAATCTCAGATGTATTAGAATCACCATTTCGTGCTTACAAAAAAAAAGACATGCTTTGTCGAAGTGCTATAAATAGGTCCTGAAAAATCATAAAAGGGGTTGACAAATATTCCCCAGAAAAAGACATATATTCCCCATCAGAACACGAAAAAGATGTCGATCCACGAGAATATGTTGTGTTCGGCACATTTAAACTCTATAGTTCAACATCCTCTGGCTTGGTACGCCCCCAGACGTAGTCAATATTGATGAACTGGGTCAACAACCACTTGTCGATTTACGTAATTTATTTACACGTTGTAATTTTTGTTTGTAAGTCGTCAAAAGTATAAAAAGCCACATCATATTTTCACGTAATACGACTTGCAACAACACAAAGTTTTATTCAAAATGAACCCTAATATCAAGAATCACGCCCACCACTGAGGCTTAACACAAAAAATGTCGGACCCAACACAAAAAGAAAAAATGTCATCACCCCATACAAACACGATTTCACTATCATCCCCAACATACACAAAATCAAAGCAAACAAATCAATGAGAAACAAAGGTGTGTTTGGTCGAAAATGAAATGGATAAATGAAATGGGTTATTTGTTTTTCTTACCCCGGAACCACCGCGAGCAGGAAGACAACGTCGCAAGATGGAAGTGAAGTCGCGATTGAGAGCCAATCAATCGGCCAAACGAGAACAATAACTAAGAATCGCCCAACCAGGATGAAGAAAATGGAAAACTCAAACAACACTAACCAATCGCCATTGTTGTCGTGCAGTGGAGCCCTAAAAATCACGGCGGAATAAGGATGACGACGAAAAAAACACGGGGGAATGAAATGAGGTTGAAAAATAAGGCTGCCGAATTTATGTTTTTGTGAAGGAGGAGTAGATTGGTCATTTCATTGAAATACACACTTTTATGCCTATTTATTACCCCATACCAAGTGCCACTACAAATTTATACAGATTTATTACTCCCTACCAAGTGGAATACTAATTTTATCTCATTATTTTTATTATAGTTTACCAAACGACGTAATACTACCAACCCATAATATATTATATCAATCTACTTTATCCTACCCATTTTTATTACCCCCTACCAATCCCTACCTAAGGTGAAATGTGACACATATATAATATATTTCAGGAGAAATCATTGCTGAAATCTTGTTCTGTTCGATATATTTCAACACATATATTTGATCATCTGTTTCATAGTTATGAGCTGCATATCAAAGAATTGTTTAAGCAAACTCCAGATTCTCTCATTCTTATTCTCCATAATTATCATCAAAACATTTCTTCACTATCTTCATGAAAGAACATGGCAAGATCCTCAACAACAACGGGTAGGGGTCAGTTTGGGGTTGATTTAGACCAAACCTAATTAACAAACCAAAATCAAATCAAATTATATTCAGACCGAACCTATCCTAACCGAAAAGAAATATTATTACTGTCAATTCGGTGATTTCAGTTTTACCGAATATAAAACCTGATTTAAAGCAATTTGCAAAATCATGAAGCATTTTATAAATAGGTACCAAAATTGTATGGAATGAATTCTCATAAAAATATTGGTGGAAGTAGAGTGCACAACACTTTTGATCACTTCGCCATAAGATCATATTATCCCTTCCAAAATAACGGGATCTAATCTTCCATACATATCATACTCATCCATGGACAGTCTAGGATGATTGTCTTTTAACAGAACCATTCCCTTTAGTAGACTTTTTGTTTCTTCGTGTATCCAACCTACCATTAAGAATGACTTGCCTAATAGGCACAATTTTGAAATCTTGCTTATAAGGATATGTTCTGTTCAACCCATCTATGGAGTCATAAACCACTGGCTTAACTCACCTGGCAGAATCAGTAGACTTTTTTGTCCACTGCTGGTTTATCTGACTTGGCTGAGGTTTCCTTGGCTGAGTATAACTCTGCTTGGGATACCTCATCTGCCTTCTGGGTTGTTGAGTTTTTACACTCTTTTTCCCATCTGGCCTACTTGCCTGGTCAGCTAACCTTTTACCTTTATGAGTTAGATTTCTAGATTGTCCCTAACCTTGACCATGTGAGGATTGAGGTTTGGTATAACCAAGACCTTTCTTTTCATGCACTTTTTGAGATGAGTCAGTTATGTTTGACACAACTTTACTAGTAGTAGTCAGCTGCCCCATTCTCAACTTTAGCTTGTTCTTAGGTTCTAGAACAAGTTTGTCTTGTTGAAAGAGTTCATCAAACTTAGTTGTAGCAGCTTATATTCGTCATCTTTCTGAATGTTATCAGTTATCAGCTTCTTTATCAGCTGATTTTTTTCGACAAATTTGACACCCAAGTCAAAAGACTGCTTGGTCAATGTCCAAACAAAGTCAGAAGATAGATCATTTGAACTGATCTGAACTTCAGAAAGCCTCTGAATTTCTGGTTTTAGCTTAAAGTTCTCATCTTTTAGTTTGTGACAAACTTGCATAGACTCTTGGAGATCTTTCAGCATTTGATGTATGTCAGACTCCTCAGACGCAAAAGAAGAAGAGGAGGAAGAAAAATAGAAAACAGAGGGAGAAGAATTACCTCAATCATATTTGCCATATGACATACATCTTCTTCTGATTCAAAATCAGAAAATGAAGATTCAGTAGAACATGTATCTTCTTCTTCGGTTCGCAATGCTCTCTTGTCAGAATATATTCTATCCCTTTTCGTTCTTTTCTCTTCTCTCTCCTTGGGGGTCAACAAGGACAATTATAGCTGAAATGACATGGTTTATTGCAGTTAAAGCATGTGTCATCTTTTGATCTCCTCGGGCTAGAGTCTCTTCTTCTCTCCAGAGATTGTACATGTTCTCCCTATCACTTGATCTTCTATCCTTGCTATCAGATGAGTATTGAAATTTTCTGGATTTATCATCGACAGTTTTCTTCCAGTATTTCTTGTATCTTTCGCACTTCGTACTCATCTTGTCGAATCTTCTGATGATAAGAGCTAGTTGTTTCTTCAGGCTCATGTCATCTCTAGTTAATGCTTTCTCGATTTGTTATGTAGCAGTTGAGAATGCTACGACTTTAGATCTAGAGATAGTTTCATCTTCGCGATCTTCTTCCTATAAATCAAACTCGTGTGCTTTTAGTTCAGCAAGTAAATTAAGATGATCTAAAGTGTTTAGATCTTTGTTATCTTTGCTAACCGTCACTTCCACTCTCCATCTGCTAGTTAAGGATCTGATAATGTTATTATTTATTTCTTTCTCAGTATACTGCTTTCCCAGTGCACTAGCTTTATTTAGGATGTTGGTGAGTCTAATATCCAGTTGATCTATGGATTCGTTTGGCTTCATTTTGAAGGTGTCAAATGAGTGTAGAATGACTTGTAGCTTGTTTTCTTTAATCTAATTTGTTCTTTCACATAATAACGTCAGCTTGTCCCACATCTCTTTCGGTGTCTTGCAGGTCTTGATCTTCTCGATTATTTTTTTGCTTAATGTGTCAATTATCTCGGTTCTTGTAACTTGATCCAGGTTGAACAATTTTCTTTCGCCATCGCTCAATTCACTCTTCTTCTTTTGAGTTCTTTCCCTGGTTGTTTCTCTAGTGCTGGTGTATGTGGATGTCTTGTCATTATCTACTGGACTACAGTAGAATGTGATAAGACCTTCTTCAAGAACATCCAACATTCTTTGGTGAATTGCTCCGAGATGATTCGTCATCATGAAACTCAAATGGTCATATTCTTCTATCGAGAATTCGAGGAGCTTCATGCTCTTGGATCCACTTTTTGTGTATGGTGACATATTTAGCAAATGATCTTCTTACAGGAAATGTTAGTACAGAGAATATAAAACACACACAGTTTTAAAAAGGTTTTCAAGAGATCTGCCCTGGTAACCACCAGATGCTTCTCAAAGCAGTGGTCTTTTAGACACACTGCTTTGATACCACTTTTTGGTCCCAGATAGGGGGTTGAATAAACTTCCGAACACTCTACCCGAGAATTCGAGGAGCTTCATGCTTTTGGATCCACTTTTCTTATATGGTGACATATTTAGCAAATGATCTTCCTACAGGAAATGTTGGTACAGAGAATATTAAACACACACAATTTTAAAAAGGTTTTCAAGTGATCTGCCTTGGTAACTACCAGATGCTTCTCAAAGCAGTGGTCTTTTGGACACACTGCTCTGATACCACTTGTTGGTCCCAAACAGTACTTAGGTAGAGCGTTCATAAGTCTAGAAGTGGGGGGTTAAATAGACTTTCTATTCCCAAATAAACCTTTTCCACAAGAAGGGTTAAGTACTCATAAGTAGAACTAGTCAGAGATTAGCTGATTTTTCAAATAACAATTGAGAATGTGCGGAAACGATTCGTAAAAATGAAAACCCTTTTTCAACACAAAATTGAGCATTAAATAAAATAGATAAGTGCACAGAGATTTATAGTGGTTCGGATATAAAATCCTACGTCCACTCTCCCTTTAGTCAAAGGGGTCTTCACTACCAAACTCACTTTTGTCCTGGAATTGATAAGTACCAGTTCCTTATTACACAATAGCCCTTATCAAACTCAATCAAAATTTCTGGGCTAAAACTCAAACTATGTTCCTTTCGAAATGATAAGTTATGAGATGTAAAGATTCAACTCTTCTAAGCTAGATTAAACGTGTAAGCTCAAAATGTGAGTGTAGGAATTCCGTGTTGTTCTTGTGTTTTTCGTTGCTTCTTTGTATTATGTTCACTGTTCATTTTTTATCACATTCCTCACTTGAATATTTATAGATGTTGATTAGAACTAGTCGTTGGAGAGCTAGCCGTCAATCATCTATAATTAAAGAAGCCAATCAATTTAAAATTGATTGATTATGTGATTGGCAAGTCTTGATTTGCACGGTTGTTTGACTTTGGTCTTCAATCACAGATTGTGAGATTCTCTCAATCAACAACGATCACATTGTCCCTGATTGATCTTCTTCATCTAGTCGCACTTCGTCTTTTTTATACCCTCACCTGGTTTTCTTCTCATCTCTTTTCAGCTACGAGCAAGTCTTCTAATGCTTAAACTCATAATCTTGCTTCAAGGGTTGGTTACCAGATGACATTATAAGTCTTATAGTCTTTGCTATAGGGTCAGCTAGGGTCGATCTTAGAAAACATAAAGCCTGAGTCAATAAAAAAATTAGGCTCCCAATTATTTTTTCTTATACGAATTCAAATACAATATATTATGTGATGTACATTTTTGTTTATGTAAAATAATATATAAATAAAAATGATATAATGTACAATATTTAAAACACTTCTATACATAAATACTATGATAAGCGTACAAGATGAACATTTTCTTTGTCTTAATCAAGTTGTTCAATATATTATTTTTCAAGCTAATATGACAAATATGTAGAATTTGTATTAGATTTTTAAATTTTATCTTATTATTAATCAACCATCTGCATTCATATTGGTTAAATAAATTATAATTATTAAAATAAATCGTTGTGAAAATATTGTGGATATCCCTGGCCCATCTTTTCATAATTCAACCATATTATTCAATTATTAATTAAAAAGTAGAAAAATGTGAACATGGAACCCTGACAAAACGAGGAACCTTTACCACCAAGCCATCTACATTTACATTACTTATACCGGACATATACGTGTATATATGTAAATATAAATAATTTTGGACCCCTCAAATTTATGATTTTTTTGGGGCCCGAGTCGATCGTCTCGTTGGCCTCACTATGGGAGTGGCCCTAGGGTCAGCTGGCCTTTGGCCTTAGCTTCCCTAAGTCTTCGGTCTTCAGCTGGTTTAATTATGACTTCTGGAAAGTCTTCTAGTAGGTCTTCTAGCAGGTCTTCTGGTAAGCCTTCTTGTCTTCTTGAACTTAGTATTATCAACTGACTAACAGGTTCAGCTGGTCCAATTACAAGAAGAGTTTTAATATCTTCAAAACTTGAAATATATCCTAACAGACACACTTACCCCAAGCACCAACCTCCATAGTGCGTCCCAATATGTTGCCAGTCGAAGCTGCCAACTACGGATTCATGAAGTCAAAAGGCAATCCAAATATCTACACCCAAAATGGAGCCACTTTGACAGTGACCTGCTCTGGACGAACTCTAAGCTCCAATCATTTCAGGGGAATGAGTGATCGCCAGAAGTTCCACGGTTGTTGCGCTAGGACCCGGGCTCACTCCACCGTTGTGGGAAATTGGAAAACATATGTGGCATCACCAACCTCGGTGACTTGCATCTCTTCGACAGGCCGAACCAGTCAGAGCGTTGCTTGAAAATCGTTGAAACTGGTTTTGGGATGAGGAGACGACTGACGAGGCACAAGTCTCGATTAAGGAACGGCGTCCAAATCATCACCGTCGAAATTTGCACCCTGGTTTGCTCGTCCGACGTAAGGGAAAACCGATCCCATAAAGCAAGCAGTGAGTCTTCCGCCATGAGAGAGTTAAAAAAGACAGATTAACGTAACTTATAAATGGAATTTAATTAAAGATTGCATAGAACTGTAGCAAAAAATGAGTGTGGAAGCTTCAATTTAAGCGGGTGATATTCGCGGTGGATAAGCTCACCTCGAGAGAATTCTCAAGGGAGAGGAAAAGTTTTACCCGTGGCTCTCTATTGCGGCCATGGTAAGTAATTTGTTATTATTTAAATATTTTTTTGTAATATGAATAAGCTACTTTTATAAATAGTTTAAGTAACTTATTTTTCTAATTTGCAGTCTTCTGAAAAGATTGCTTCCCTCCGAAAGATGATGGTGACAAGCACCGATGTCCTCTTTGTCAGAGGGTGCATCCTCCGTGCTAATTGAATGCTTCATCCTCAAAGAGTTCCTGCAGTAAGTTTCCCCATTCGAGACAGGCTCCTCCGGTCACCTAAGATGCCTCAACAAGTAAGTATATGTTATAAATTTATAATACTTTTAGAGTCAATTTTCGTTGAAATTTGATCGTAGTTTGAAAATTGATATATTTATATTTATCTATTAATTAATACCAACTCAATATCATAGTATTTATGTGTGTAATTCATATATTTATATTTATCAATGAATACCAACTTAATATCATATATTTATATTACTTTTAGAGTCCATTTTTGTTGAAATTTGTTCATAGTTTGAAAATTGATATATTTATATTTATCAATTAATACCAACTTAATATCATAGTATTTATGTGCGTAATTGATATATTTATATTTATCAATTAATACCAACTTAATATCATAAAGTAATATAATATGTTATAAATTTATAATACTTTTAGAATCCCTTTTCCTTGAAATTTGTTCATAATATGAAAATTGATATATTTATATTTATCAATGTATACCAACTTAATATCATAGTATTTATGTGTGTAATTGATATATTTATATTTATAAATTAATACCAACTTAATATCAAAGTATTTATGTGTGTAAATGTTATGATATAAGTTTATAAGAGTAATGTGAATGGATATTGTGTAAATTCATAGTATTTGCTCGTTTGGCGTAAGGGAAAACTGATCCCATAAAGCAAGCAGTGAGTCTTCCGCCATGAGAGAGTTAAAAAAGACAGATTAACGTAACTTATGAAAATGGAATTCAATTAAAGATTGCATAGAATTGTAGCAGAAAATGAGTGTGGAAGCTTCAGTTTAAGGCGGTGATATTGGATAAGCTCACCTCGAAAGAATTCTCAAGGGAGAGGAAAAGTTTTACCCGTGGCTCTCTATTGCGGCCATGGTAAGTAATTGGTTATTATTTAAATATTTTTTTTATAATATGAATAAGCTACTTCTATAAATAATTTAAGTAACTTATTTTTCTAATTTGCAGTCTTCTGCAAAGATTGCTTCCCTCCGAAAGATGATGGTGACGAGCACCGATGTCCTCTTTGTCAGAGGGTGCATCCTCCATGCTAATTGACTGCTTCATCCTTACGGAGTTCCTGCAGTAAGTTCCCTGATTCGAGGCAGGCTCCTCCAGACGCCCAAGATGCCTCAACAAGTAAGTATATGTTATAAACTTATAATACTTTTAGAGTCAATTTTCGTTGAAATTTATTCATAGTTTGAAAATTGATATATTTATATTTATCAATTAATACCAACTTAATATCATAGATTTATATTACTTTTAGAGTCCATTTTCGTTGAAATTTGTTCATAGTTTAAAAATTGATATATTTATATTTATCAATTAATACCAACTTAATATCATAGTATTTATGTGGTAATTGATATATTTATATTTATCAATCAATACCCACTTAATATCATAAAGTAATATAAATTTTTAACTTATACTTACTTGTTGAGGCATCTTGGGCGATCGGAGATATATGTTATAAATTTATAATACTTTTAGAGTCCATTTTCGTTGAAATTTGTTCATAGTTTGAAAATTGATATATTTATATTTATCAATGAATACCAACTTAATATCATAGTATTAATGTGTGTAATTGATATATTTATATTTATCAATTAATACCAACTTAATATCAAAGTATTTATGTGTGTAAATGTTATGATATCAGTTTATATGAGTATTGTGAATGGATATTGTGGTATTAGTTTATAAACTTGTCTAAGAATGAGTCTAATACAAGTTATATGTGTTGCACCCGGATTGATCACAGGCGAACAAACAAGTGAATTTGTTAAGTTCCGATCAAGATAATGGCGAAAGCAATAAATATGACACACGATTTGGTTACCCTTTTCGTTAGTAAATTAGACTACGTCTGGGGGCACCAAGCCAGAATTTTCACTGTATAATATATGCCTAGAGTACTAAGGTTTCGATCCTTTACAATGTACGTTACAAGTGATATTTATATTACGTAACTAAATGGCTCGATCTTCGTGGGCTTTTCCCTAAATGGGGCCAACTAGGGTTTCCTTCCTTGCCATGAAGTCGGCATTTTGTAGATATGATTTCCCTGGTTATATCCCGAGGAATCCGCCTCACCATAACTGCCCGAATCTTGTCCATATTTATCTCTAACTGGAGTCGCGACTCCTTCGACTGCGATGTCCGATTCTCTCAAGTCACTCTGCGACTTCTTTGCTAGTCAAGCTGCTAGCGACCTTCCGAGATTTCAAAGTCGCTTAAAAGTCTGCTCAAATTTGGATGAAGTTGGATAACAAAAGCTAAACATGAGATCGTCCAATCAAGCCTCAGATTAACCGAGTTATTTCCTTACAACTTCTATCCTTCCGCTATTCTTGAGACTCAGCCGGTTCTTCGTGTGTCGCTCTTTCTACTTCAAACCAATGGCATCCGGTTCCAAATCCGCTCGTACGCCCCCTCCGTTCATGATTTCAATGTCATCCGATGAAGACAACATGGCGATCGCCGAGTTATACCGTCGCGATCAAGCAGAGACCGCCGCCCCAAATCTGCCCGCCTCCAAGCGACCCGGTGCTTGGCGCGCGGTCGGGATGACGACGGGGATGATAACCAATTCTTGATGGAGTTGGATGAAATCATACACATTCGACCACGAACAAGTCCCCTTCGTACCAAGACCGGCGCAGGGGGAGGGCGAGGGTCTTCTAACCAGGGAAAATATGGGACCTCTGGTGGCTTTTGACTACCACTCCTACGCGGGCGGGCCCATACAAGAGACCCGGACATGACTTAGGAGTCGGTCAGGCCGGATTTTTGTGGCATCCTTGACAACAGTCGGTCCTCATCGTATTCGCGTCACGATCTCTCGACGCCTTTACAAAGTCCCCCGGGATGTACACTTTTATGGGGCGACCTCCGACGGGAGAGCCGACCAACCACCGTCCGGGATGATTGCGGTCAACGAACATACAATGGAGGCTGGGATCCGGTTCCGCTCCACCCGGGTGATTTCTCACCTCTTAGGCTTGGAATCGATCGACCCCGGATCCTCTTAATGGATGGAGTTACATTCTTTCCACAATAACTGTCTTTGGGACAGGCGGGCTATATTGGTTGCCGAACCAGAGAAATATCTTCGTGATGGCGCCCATTGCCTTGGCCGGTGGCTACAATGTCGTCTTGACCGGTAGGCGAGGAGCTCGTGAGTGGGATTCCTAACAAAGTCGATGGTTGGCACGAAGTGGTGGTTCGTTGGAGGGGCGGGAGTCCGTGGACCCTTCAAGCACTCTGCCCGCCTGCGTCCCGGCCGATTATGTCCACCAGATCGACCATGGTGAGTTTTCGCCTTTTTCGATTTGGAGACACTCGTCTTGATCTAATTCTCCTCTTCTTTTTGCGGTTTTCACACCATACCTTGACCTTTATTGGGACTTCAAGGAGGCATTTGACATCGTTCGCGACACACCACCGAGTTGTGGGAGACATGAACTTTTGAACACCGAAGCTTGATCAACTCAAGCCAGGCACTCGTATACTTATCCGCCATTTGAAAATCCCCGTAAGTTCACGACTCGTGCTTATTACATTTTTGATATCGACTGTTGGTTGGCTTCTTACATTCTGCGGTTTCTAACATCCATTTCTATCGTAAGCCTCTGCGGAGACGTCATGGCCTCATAAGAAGTACGATTACGGGGAAAGATGAGGCGACTAGTGACCTCCGATGTCGCCCCTCCGAGGCCAACCCCTGTCGAGGTCGTCCCTCCAAGCTCGGCCTCTACTGGTCCCTCTACTGTCGACAAATGCAAGAGGAAGGCCGCGAGTCCGACTCTCGCCCGACTTCGGGCATCTTTCGGGAAAAAGTGAGGAGGAGATTTCACCACGAGTCCGAAATCGATAGGGGCCCTAGAAAGAAAGACGAGTCCGCCCAGATCATGAGCGACTCTTCGGCCCACCGGCCACCAGCGCTTGGATTCGCGGCTTTGCCTCGTCGGCCGGAGGAGAGGTCAGCAAGACGATGATGACTCTTTCTTAGGCTGGGAGGAGGAGCGGGTGAACGAGTAAGTCTTCACTATGATTTACCTGATCTTTTTTCACATTAATCTTCATAGCTCGATGGCGGGCTCTCCTTATAGCCACTGAACTCGTGAGTCCTCCGCTAAGGCCGACCTTCCCTAATAAGTGGTGGGGTACATTTCCTTGGTACAACTTTGCTTGGGGAGTGGACGCCATCTTGATCACAAAAGCGCCGCCTTTAAAAATGATAACGTGTACTTGGTCATGGTCCCACGCTCTGGCCTTTTTATTTGAAGGACCGCGTTTGGGCCGAAACCGAACTCCAGCATCTCCGTGAGTCCAGTTTCGATATCCGTCGGTAGGAATGATCAAGGGCAAAGGACTTCGAAAGGGTTTGAAAACCAACGCGGAGCATCTTTCAGGATCTTGACCCTCGAGGGGTCACCGGGCTTTTGGTAGGGAGTCGTTGGTACGTGAGAAGTTCGCGGGCGGAGACCTGGCGCCGGGTAGAAGTTCGGAAGATGATCCAGCGGGAAGCGAGTGGGGAGGCTGGTTTCACCAAGGAGTGAGCCGCCGAGTGAAAGGGAAGCTAGACACTAGGGAGGCCCAGGTTGAGGTTGCCGGGCAGATGAATCTTAATTTTGGCGTATGTGATGGCCTTTCTTAGATTGCCGTTTGAATATGTCCCGCCGAACCGCGCCAGCGACGCTTATCGGGCGTGGTGCCGACCTTGGGACTCGTCAGGAGCCAACCCTCGGCCTCCGGAAGCGTTTTCTTTGGATATCCAAGACCTGGAGGACATGGGTGTTGATCTCTCGTTTTTTCCCGATCCCAGGTAGATCGTGCTCCCTCTCCCTGACTCTCCGTTGGTTGACCTCCCGGATGCTACATCTTTTTTGAGCTCCTGGTGGAGAAGTCAATGAGCTCGGAGGTCGTTCCTCCCTTCTTCTTGATCCCTTGAGCCCACGGGGAGGAGATACCGAGGTCGGAGGTTGTTCCTCCAACTGTTGACATGCCTGACGAGCTCGTTGTGGAGAGGATCTTAAGCTCAAAAGCCGATCCAAGCGGTGGTTCTGTGGCCGGGAGCCTCCTTCGGGGCCGGTCACTACCTAGACCTCGACTGCCCCAGCTGAGAAGAATTGAGATTGCAGCTCTACTACCCTTTTTGTTTTCTTTTTTTTTTTTGTACTAGCCTTGGGGCTTTGGTTTCTGATGTATTTCTCTCGACATTTGGTCTTATCAATGGAAGTTACTTTATGTTTGAGTGCAGTGCTTATCTTACTATGTAAAATAAACTCCCATATTTCATCCCCCAAGTCGAGGTTTTCGAAGCTCGTCTTGGGGCCTTGACTTGAACTCGTAAAACTTATCAACTTCGGCGGTCGAACTGGAAGTGTGCCTACTGTGAGCATCTCCTCCTTGGGAGGCAAAAGCATTGTCTCGATTCTCCAAATCGGTGTGACGGTTGACAGATCCGCAATGATGACCTGGGTATTTGGTTACGTCGGGCGCCGTAAATTGGGCCAACCAGAAGTCGCGTTTACGCCCACGCGCCCGTCGTCTTGCGCCGTGAGTTTCTTTATGGGGCCCTCGAGAGTTGGGATTTGCAACTTGGCCCCGTCTCCCATCTATAAATAAATGAGTATTTCACTTGGAACTCCACATTGTCCCCCTCGATCTCCCATGTCTCACCTCCAAGCCCAACACATGGGCGATTCCGATCTTCACAGTTTCAAAACCCTTTCTGGCAGTAAGCCTCTCTGGCCCTGTACTCATTGCTTTCGGCACTTGGACCATCCTTGTGGCTCTCCCATCTCGGTCTGCTTTCTGGGAGGTGACCATACAGACCATTGCAAGTTTTTTGTTCTTTGCAGGCGGCGGACCGACCTCCCATTTGTTGGACGCTGAGCCCCATTACTCATGTGTCTCGGGTTACGATCGGAAGGATGGGATTAATGGTGATGGGCTCTCACGTCACGCGAATCTGGATTTAATATGAATCCGATCATGCCAAAATACCCTTCACAATCCTCGAGTTTTTGCATCGTAAAGATGGCATTTCGTCTTTCTTTACGAGAAGCCCCATTCGACATCGACACTCAAGGATGTTGTAACATCCTTTTCGGATAGTTTTAAAGATCTTTGGCGACCTCGTCGTCAAGAGGTGCTCCCCTAGTAGCAATGTAGTACAGACCAAGTCGCTAGTTTGAGTGGTTCCATAGTATAGACCAAGTCGCTAGTTCGAGTGGTTCAATAGTATAGACCAAGTTGCTAGTTCGATTCCGAAAAATGTATTGTATTAGAATGCTCTTTTTACCGACCTTCGGGTCTATTGTAATGGGGTTTTTCACGACCTCCGGGTCTTTATTAATGAAATTCTCCTTTTTAATTCCTTCATTGTGTTGACTTGATTTTCTTATGCGATTTTTGCTTAGTCCTTGTCGTCTTATTTTCTATGCGACTTGTTTCTTAGACATTTGCGTAGCCGTCTTATAAAGTCGGGGGATGATCGCACCGCTAGGGTGGCGATCTTGCCTCCAGTATCTCTAAAGTCGGACCTCGGGTTTGCACGTTATCAATCATGTCTTTTACGCGACCTACATGTTATCGATCTTGTCTTTCATGCGACCTGCATGTTATTGATCATGTCTTCCATGTGGTATGCATTTCATCGATCATATGTTTTTCGAGCGACCCGCTTGGTTTACACAGGAATCTTACATTTCAAAAAGAATAGAGAATTATTGTTTCTACAAATATTTATTTACATCGTCTTGATCGATATAAGGATATAAACCTACTGGTAGTATTTTTTCAAATGAACTGCATTCCACGGATATTGGGCCTTGGTCCCATCTGCTTTCTTGAGCTCGTATGCTCCATTTGGTAGGACCTTCGATATCTGGAACGGGCCCTCCCAATTGGGACTGAGGGCACCTTTTGAATCTTCGAGTATCTTTTTCAGTACTAGATCCCCGACCTTGAAACGTTGAAGTCGCACTTTAGAGTTGTAATATTTCTCAGACCTCTGTTTGTATCTGGCATTTCTCATATTAGCCTCTAATCGCTTTTCTTCAAGTAGGTCGAGATTCCTCTCCAGGGCCTCATCATTGTGACCGAAAACGACTTGGCTAGTCCAAAAATTCGGGACATCGACCTCATGGGCTACTTTGCTTCGGTTCAAAGGCTAGCGAATAAGGGTTTACTTTGTTGAATTCTGCGAGGTTGTTCTCATGCGCCCATACTTGTCTCCGGGAGCTCATTAGCCCATTTCCCTTTTCCCCTCGATCTTGGCCTTGAGCGTGTGCTTTATGATTTTGTTCCACGGCCTCGACCATCCGATTCGATTGGGGTGGTATGGGTGGAGAATAGCTTTGTGATCTTCCATTTTTGAAGAAGGCGTCGACCCGTACGGTGAACTAGCTTCCCATTTATGCGATATTATCGCTGGCAGGTCGAACTTCTTGCAGATAATGTTGCGCCAAATGAATCTGTTGACATGATCTTGGTCGATGGTTGTCAGCGCCTCAGCCTCGGACCATTTTGTGAAGTAATCCACCGCTACCAAGGCATACTTGATCGATCCCGGGGCGTTGGGAGTGGCCCAATGATGTTTATCCCCCACTTTGCAAAAGGCCAGGGGGAGGATACTTGTGAGCTCTTCCAGTGCGACCTTGATGGAGGGAGCATAAATTTGACATTTGTGGCATTTGAGGGCGAAAAGCGATAGCATCGACCCCTTAAGGTTGGCCAAAAATATCCTTGCCTTGTGGTTTTGTGGGCGTGACTCCGGTGTGGTTTTCGCATGCCCCCCGTGTATTTCTCGTGGGATGACTTGACCTTGTTAAGATTATATCGAAGTAGGGGTATCTGAAGCCTCGCTTGTACAACTCCCGCCAATCATTGTGTTCGGGGCCCGTAATCGACTGGCATCGAGCTTATGCCTTGTCGGTGGCGGTGGCCGCTTATCAAGTATTCCATGATGGGTGTCATCGATTCGACACGGGGTCTCCAATGTTATTACGGTCATTTGTGCGGTGGCGGGGGGTGGGAAAAGTGTCGTGATGGTGACATCCCTCATATCCGGTGATCCTCGAGAGGTCGGTCGGTAGGGCGGAAACATCATTTCGAAGAGTTACGCTTTCTCGGTATCGACTTGACATGGATGTGTGAACCGGGCACAATGTCTTTATAATTTCTGATAGCCGCCATCCTATCGTCCCCTAGCCTTTCCCCGAAACTTAGCAGCCATGAGCCGATTCGGTGTGGACCGCGGTCTCGACGCTTAGCGATTGCCATTTCTAAGCGGGATGGCGCCTCATATTCGCCTCATTATTCATTGCGGAAAATCAAAGGTAATGGCGTTCTCGAATAAAGATCCCTGGGGCTCATTAAATGGCCGGCGCCCAAGCTTTTGAGAGGTCGCAGCCCATCCTGAAAACGACTCCTACGGCAAACCGTCAATTTCTCTGCCTTCGAAGGGAATGTAAGCTCACTAGAAATCGCCGGGCTTGGGCCTTAATCGGGTAGTGGCGCATAAGTCACACCATATTGCCCGGCCTCAATGGCCCATTTGAGACATTGGCTGAAGTGTGCGAGTCGGGAAAGACGTTCCTGACCCGGCGAGGAAGTGAGGACCTCGACACAGTGATCGAAAAAAATGAGGCCTCGATTTCCTCACGCTCATGACTAATCATTATGCCGGCTTCTCTAGCGATGGGTAAGCGTTGCTCCATCTCATTCAACGTCTGGTGACAAAGTAAATGGGCGGTGGATCGCCTCGGCTCGGACTATCTGCGCTCAAAGAGGTCTCGGGGCGCGAGAGATACAAGAATAACTTCTCTCTGGGACCGGGTTTGGACGAAGATGCTCACATCCGTGGTAGGCTTTGATTTTTTCGAAGGCATCCTGGCTTTCGGGTGTCCATTCGAACTTTGCTTTCTTACGGATCGTGTCGAACATCGGCTTGCATTTGTCCCCCATCCGGGAGATGAACATGCTTAGTGCGGCCAGGCATCCCATGAGTCTCTGAACCTCCTTCACATTTCGAGGTGCCCCCATATCCAATCGACCTTGACCTTCCTGGATTTGCCTCGATCCCCTTCATCGACGGATGTACTAAGAACTTCCCCGACTCCTCCAAAGTTACACTTCTTGGGGTTAAGTCTCATATTGAACTTCCTGAGGATATCGAAGGTCTGTGCGAGATGAGATAGGTGATCCTCCTTTTTTAAACTCTTGACGACAATGTCATCGACATACACTTCTACTGATTTCCCGATTTGATCGGCAAACATATGGTTGACAAGCCTTTGGTAGGTTGCCCCTGCGTTCTTCAAGCCAAATGGCATTCTCTTCAACAATATAGGTTTTTTCGTCGAAAAAGAGGTGTGTGTTGTCGATCTGGTTCGTCATGGCTATTTGATGATAACCCGTGGCGTCCGTAAACGACATCATTTCGGTGCCTGCCGTGTTATCTGCTCGGTGGTCGATGTGCGGCATGGAAGAAATCCTTTAGCAGAGGCCTCATTGAGGTCGGTGAAGTCGATACATTAATCGCCGGAGTTCCGTTGGACTTTTTACCCGATCTTTGCATTGGCCACCCGCTGCTAACATTTGGTAGGCAAGATGATCGTGTCGTTATCAAAGAGTTTCTTTACCTCTTCGCCTGGCGGCGTATTTCTCGGAAATTTTGAATTTCCGTCTTTTCACGGGCAACGGTCTCGAGATGGGTCAATGTGAAGTCGGTGACACGCGACCTCTGGATCTATTCCACCATGTCCTTGTGTGACCAGCAAAGACATCAAGTTATTTTTTGAGAAAGTCGATCTTACCCCTTGAGGTAGTTCGATTATTTTGGGCCGATAATGACTTCCAGATCCGGGCGAGTTGGATCTATCTTGCTTTCGAAGTTCTTCCTAGGATGGCCCTTGGGCCATCTTGCTGGGGTCGTCGATCTCGGTCTCGATTAGGAATTCATCGGGCTCGTGCCCCATTCTTGGATCGAGGATGATGGGATCTATTTTTGCTTATCTCTTTCCTTATTTAATTCCTCACCTTGTTCATTGCTATCTATTATAAATGTTTGTTTGATAGGTATTGATCGGAATTGAAAAAGAGATGAAAAAAGTAAATCAAACAACCTCTAACATCGACTTGGTCGCCTCTTACTTAGTGTCTTGACCAACCCACTCTTCTTAATGGTGGAATTTTACACGAAATAGAAAGTAGAGGCCTTGACCTCGAATTCATGTTCAAAAAAGGCCTCCCGAGGGGAAACCATTATAGGCCCAGGGGAGGTCGACTACGAAAAAATCTCTTGACCTAGTCGCCCTAACTTCACTGCCGGGGTGGAGACCAGCTCGCGGCGGCGGTCGGATCATCGAGTGGGCCTTACGGTAGCATCACCAAACCCCTTCACGGCGTGCGTGATGCGCACGGGGGTGATATAAGCATCGTAGTCGAGAAATTTGGTCGGGGTTTTCTTGAAAGAGGATGTTGCGAAAGGCACCCCCCATCGACTAGAAATTGACCATTTGTAGTTCCCATGATGTTAGTGCGGATCACCGGAGGGTCGACGTTGGGATAAACCCTCGACCTTGTCCTTTTCTCGAACTCGATGCGTCTTTGGACTCCTCTCCCAAAGGGGCGGGTGACGCCATCTTAAGGCGTTCTCATTTCCCTCTTGACCCTTCATCGGCGGAGGAGGAAATTTGGGGTCAGTCCCAATGTCCCCTAGGGGAGGGTGTGTATCATCGATCTCCGCATTTTTCGGGCATGGGCGGGATGGGTCGCTCCCCCTGCCCCGCTCCCTGGTTATCATTTATGTGGTTGCGCTCTCCTTGCTGACGACCTCTCGGTGCCTGATCTCCATTCTTTTGAGGCCATTTGATGAATTCGTCAAGCAAGCCGTCCTCGTACAACCTCGAGTTGAGGCTGACATGTCTTTTTGCACTTCATTTGGTATAGTGTCTGAATACGCTCATGAAAGTGGCAATACTTGTTGGGTTATGTTTCCCCATTATTCTTTCTTCAGGCGTGGCGGGGAGGTAATTCCGCCCTCGGATCGATTGAAAGAATGTGTCAGGGGGTCATGCCCAGTGCGTCCATCAACTTCACCGGAATGCTCTCCTCGAAGGGCTTGAAACTTCTCGGTGGCTTGTACTATGAGGCGGCCTTCTTGGAGCTTTTCTTGGGCTCTGCGATCTCCTTAGCCTCGGAGAGTCGGGATTCCAGGAGCTCCGCTGTATGTATCAAATCGCTAGCCCACCTCCGTCTAGGCGTAACTAACTGGGTAATAGATGTCATCCCGTCATCTTGTGAGTTTAGTCCTTCTTGAGGCAGGAGATAGCCCCCATCCAGTTTACTTCATCCCCAATGGGGTCTCCTTCCAAAAAATCGACTTGTCGATCCTCAATATAGGGCCGATCAGATTCGGTATCCCTGCTTTGGGTGTTCCAGAACCTTTGCTTAATCATGGGTCGGGAGGTGCATAAAATTAATGTGTTAGAAATAATGACGAAATTTGCTCAAAAGGTGTCCACCAAATGAAATTTGAAGAGGAGTGAACCATTAGTGATCTTAATTACGCTCGAAATCCGGAGAAAAAGTGTCGACACTTGAGTGCGCCGATGGCGCCCATGGAGTATGTACAAAGATTGTATTTCACTACATGGACCCCGGGTCCGTGTTTCCCTTATAGCGATCAAAGGTTCGCGGCGTTAATCTTAATCTTCTGCGGGTGGCCGCCAAGGTGATCGAGTTCAAAGCCCGGGTCTGGGGCGGCATGAAAGGAATCGAGCTTATGGCTCACTCAGGCTCTCCATCGCTCCCATCGGTTGTTGGGACCGTGAAATCCGATCGCTAATTGCAAGGTCGCGACCGTGTTATTTGCTTTCATGGCGAGTACGCAGCCGTTGGCAATCGATCCTCGGATGTCGTTGGCGTGGAATTGGCCGCCGAAGGCCAAGTTACTCTGTCGATCAGCTCGTCGAGGCTCCGGATTGTGCCTCATCTTCAGCGATCTTGGGGATTTTTGGGTCCCGGAGTCGCCCTGATCGGTCGAATACGTTGTTCGACCCGTCGGTTTTCGGAGAGTTGGCGTTGCGGTTAAAGCGTGCCTTAGGTTCATAGGCAGTTGGCACTGAATGTCCCCCCGCCCTGCTATTCCTTGTTCGGGCGGTGGTCGGTCCTGGCGGCCAACCTTCTTTGGAAGGGCGCACATTCTCATCATCGAGCGTGAGGCATTTTTGTTGAGGGCGGCCATCACGGCCTTTGAGTCCTGCAGGTCCGCACCAGTTCCACCGAGAATCTTCACGGGATTGGTGGCGTGGGGATGTGAGCGAGATGATGAGAGCTTCATGAGAGCCTCGCGAGGCCCGGCGCCTCCGCTCTTGCCGTCAGATTTTCTTGATTACTGCCATCGATATTGATCGAAATGAGTGGGTTTTCGCCGAAAAAAAATTTATATCTCGGGAATGTGTTCCCACGAGGCGGCCAAATGTTTCCCGGTTTTGATCCGCGAGGCTTAACAAACAAGTGAATTTGTTAAGTTCGATCAAGATAATGTAAAGGCAATAAATATGACACGACCATTTGATTACCCGGTTGGTTTATAAATTAGACTACGTGCAGGGGGCACCATGCCAGGATTTCCTTTGTATAATATATGCAGAGTACTAAGGTTTGATCTTTTACGATGTACATTACAAGTGATATTTATAGACACGTAACTAGGTCTACGGTCTTCATTTGGGTTTTTTCCTCGTGGGCCAACTAGGGTTTCCTTCCTTGCTCCAAGTCGCTTATAGATATGCTTTCCTGGTAATATCTCGAGAATCCGCCTCACCATAATTGCCGAATCTTGTCCATATTTATCTCTAACCGAGTCGCGACTTCAGCCGACGCGATGTCGATTCTCTCAAGTAAACTTGACTTCTTTCATACGATCAAGCCCTTAGCGACCCAGAGATTTCAAAAGTCACTTCCGTCTGCTCCAATTTGGATGAAGTCGGATAACAAGCTAAACATGAGATCGTCCAATCCCTCGCCTCCGTTAACCCGAGTTGTTTCCCCCTACAACAATATGCTAATATTAGTTAGTTTTTTTTTCTAATTGTGGGGTGGTCTTATGCGGAGGATAGGTAGATCGGTGGGTTTTCGTGCCACATTTGTGAATTTGTTCCCAATAAGGGGCAAAGTGTTTTACATGTGAAAGAGTGAGAGCTTTTACGTTTGGGAGTGATGTGAAGGTGAACCTATGGCCGGGTGCCACGGCTTTAATCATGAAAGCACATGGGCAAACACCATCCACGTCTGATGTAGGATGGTGGTTTCAATATGGCATTGTTTCTTTTACTGCTTTTCTTATCCATCATCAGGGGCATCGAAGGTGGTGTCACCACACAATGCCTCTTTCCAGCGAGGCCCCCATTTTTTTTCTTTATATATATATATTTATGTATGTCTTATAATTTAGATAGTAAATCGATTTATGCTCGACGGCAAATGACCCGAGTTGATAACGTGCGCGTTTTTATCTTCTTCTTCACTTCTTTTAATTTTTTGTCTCTTAAAATTAGTCTTATACATCTCACATAGTGCATTCATAAGAAAATTGCAAACAACCCTTGAAAAGAATCGTGTCTTTTCTATAAGGTACTTTTAATTTAGATTTCTTATTCATAAATTTTATTTTGATCACTTCAAATCTTCAATAATATATTGTTTATTTATAATTATTTATTATTTCTTGAATTGACTTCTATTTCTTATGATATTGTTAATAGTTAATTGAGAATTTGAGATGCCTCATCATCGAAAATATCCATCCAGACATGAAAAACGTAAGAAGAAAAACTATGCAGAAAAATTAATTGAAACTCAAAAAGTGGCACTAGATAGATTTTTTGTTAGAAAAGAACAAAAAAAAACATCACTTGAAGATTTAGAAAAAGTAGAAAACATGATGGTGATGAATTGCATACAAGTGGTGATGATGTGAGCTTAAACGATATTGATATGGTTGATAATTCGATTCATGACGATGAAGGCAATGTTGATCATAATTTTGTTGATTGTGATGGGGATTATAATATTCAATCTGAAAGTGATGATGATGTTTTTGTTGGTGTAACAAATGAAGAAATAAGTTTAGCAATTCCATTTGACATCTTTGATCCAAGGAATTGGGGTAATTTAGATAGTAAATGGAGAGATCTATTAGTTAAAAAAGGTCCTAAATGTATTGATTGGGAAAGGTTCTAAAGATGAATCAAAAAAGACAATTTCACTTTAGAATTCTATACTCTAATATTCTTTGAATATTCAAAAACACCATAAAGATTGGCTGGTGTATTAAAAATCACTTGAGTATTTGACAAATTATTATATAAATCCTCTATGCGTATAGAGTATATATTTATTACACACACTCATATATATATATATATATATAGTTCCTCAACTGATTAGCAACCCTGCACGATAACTAAATATCACAACCCCAAAAAAGTAAGTAAGAGCGCCAAAGTCCTTGACAATAAATTTTCCTTTAAGGTGAGATGTTAATCGATGCGAGGAGAGTTCGAGTGCTGTCAAAACATGTCATCGACATATACAAAGTACAAACATGTAATAGTGAGAATGAAAACATATAAAAGAGAAATATCATCTAATGCTTGAGTGAAACCAAATGCAAGTAAGACATCACTCAAAAGCTTGATGCCAAGCCTAGGGGGCCCGGCGAATCCTTTAAAGAGATGTGTGCGGATGACACATGATTGGGATTCGACTTATCCACAAAATTAGGAGGTTGCATTATGTAAACTGGATCAGAAAGAGTGTAGTGCAGAAAGACATTACAAATATCAAGTTGTCAGAGTTCCCATTGATTGTGAAGAGCCAACGTGAGAACCGTAGGTATAGTCATATGCTTGACAATTTGGACTAAGTGTCCGCCGGCCTAAACTTTGATGTTGATGAAAACCTTTAGTCACTAGTCGTTCCTTGAAACATTTAGCAAGGGTCATCCAGGGTTCGTTTAATAACAAAACTCATTTGTAGTCAATGATATTAACGTGATGGTGGAGACACTAGCTCCAAGTACCATACCGTTAATGTAAGTAAATTCTCGATCATAGCTATGTTTTATGTTTAAGCGATGCGTCGGACCGACAACCTTAGCGTTTTAGGTTGGTCATCCCAATAAATCCGACGGATTTTTAAAAGCGATTGAAAGACGTGATCATAATTATATAATATATAATTAATATATATATATATATATATTGAATTTTAGCACCCAAAATTAACTAATCAAAATCCTACAGCCCATCATACCTTATCCCACAATAGCCAAACTTAGGCCCATCAGTCTAATATACTTTTAGTGTGCAGCCCATCTATTTGATTAACAATAAAAAAATAAAAAATAAATATAAAAGCTATATATTATAACTCTTAAAACCCTACTTTCTTTTTACCTATTCACTTCCGCCTCCCACATAGTTGCCGCCGTCAAACAACAGAGAGAGAAAGAGAGGCCGCTCTCAAACCATCTTGAGAAAAGGAGAACTAATAACTTAGATATTGTATTATGCTTATTGAAATTTATGATTCTGTTTGCGATTTTTGATTCTGTAATTGCTAAATTTGTTTTGGATGTTATTTCTTATTGGAGGATTACACCAGATTTGATCTCCCAGGCATGGCAAAACTCCCTACTTTTTTCTTTCTTTTTTTACAAAATGGAGAAGAACCGGCGAACAGCCGATTGAACCGGTGCCGGTTCGTACCGCTTTTTAAGCGTTTTGAGCGGTTCGAGACCGAATCGATCGTCGACCGGTCCAACATCTCAAAGCCGGCCGGCAGACCTGCCGAGTAGCGGTTGGACCGGCCGGTCCGATCCGCTTTTTAAAACATAGAGTCATAGTGTTACGCTACCAAGAGTCTTGAAGTGCACAAGAGACACTACTGGAGCGGTTTTAGTAATGAACTAATGATGGGGGTGCTTTGTTGCTTGATATATTTTCGGACTAAATATATTGTTTTGGCTTCGAGCTGTCATTCTTTGATGGAGTACTCCGTTGTTTATTATTTAATTTTTAATAAAATCTTTGATTTCTGGGAAATTTAAAGTCCTAAATTTTAAGCACCACTTATTCTGAGTTTTGTTGTTTTATCGTTGTTGTTGTTGTTTTTTTTTTTTTTTTTAACTATCGGAATGTGAACCTTTAGTTTTCTATGTGAAATTGTGAATGCAATTTATATTTTCATGAACATACCTTTAAAATTATTATCTCGAATGAATGTCAATAAATTATGTTCATGGTGAAAAATAAATCATCTTATAAAAAATGATGTTTATCAAATCTCATTTTGATACCAATTTTTTTTTAAACAAAAATATAAATAATAAAATTTTATAGTTCAACATACATTAGATTGATGAAAAACAAAATATTTCAATCTATAACTATATAAAAACAGCCGTATCAGTCAAATTTGTGGATGATTTTCTGGGCGAGTGAACAGTAACTCGCCCAGCTGTGCAAATGTGGCAAGCACACGCTGTGGAGGCGCGTGTATATTAATTTTGCTTAATTTTTTAAAAAAGTAACAAGGAAAGAGTTTTTGTCTGAATCAATTCAGGCTATCTTATACATTTTAATTTGAAAATATCACGCCAAGCTAAATATACAAAACAACATCGAAATTCGGAACTCTTATACATATCTATTTTGGGATTTCGATAGGCATGCCTAGAAATTCATGATGGCTGCTTCACGAACCCCAATAACTACTCACCAAAATTTAAATTTTATAGATACCCACTAAAAAATGACTCTTCATTTTCCTGTTGAAATTATAAATTGTCTTGCACTATGGAAACCCCACATTTTTTGCTTTCATTTCAATTCTTGCACCGGCGTTAACTTGTTGAATTTCTTAACACGAGACCAATGTTGAAATGGCTGCAATCTTCAGGTACACCTGCAAAAAACAAGTGATCGATTTTAATTTTATGCTATAACTAGAAAATATTCAGCTAACTGAATCATTTTCACAGTTGGAACAATAGAAAAGAAACAAGAAACTTACAAAAACAACAATCATTACCAATGGAGGCAACAAAGAAGAATATACAAAATATAGTAAGTTTGTTTAAGAAAGTATGTTTCACTACAATCATCTCTATGATTTACCTGTCATTTATTAGTTTATCACATCTTCACAATTTTGTATGAAACATGCAAGTGTTGCAGGAATAGCAAACTTAACATTGATTTACTATTTTTGCAGATCTAATTGCATTGCATGAGCTCATCGTCATTTCCTGTAATGAACAAACAAAAACAGATAATATACAGGTATTGTATTAATAGTTTAAATATTCCTTTCGTTTATTCTAATTAAATATATAAATGATCAAAGTAGTATTTCTTTTCATGGATAGATGTACCATTTCAAAGAATTCTACCCTTGGCGAAACACAGAGATTACTGTCACTGTCCTGCTTTTGATTTCATCTTTCTGAAATAATAAAACTAACATGTAAGTATATATAACAGTTCTGAAACAAAATTATTAATTGATTTAGTACATGTTTAAGTATATATAACAGTTGTGAATCATTGTTCTCTATTCAATATTGAAACTAATATTACAGATATTGAAAAGAGCAGAATCTGGTTATCTTTAAATGGGATTAGTATTTCTATACTCTTCACATATATTTCGGTTATATAAGTAAAAAAAGAATACTCCTCATTGAATCAAGAATTGATTGTTGAACAAAAAAACGAAGACAGGAGGAAGATAACAAAGCCAACAATTAATACCAAAAAAAAGAGAGGAAAGAAGGTGTGTATAGAGTTAAGATAGGGGAGACATGAAATAACAGTAATACGATAAATAAATCCTCAAAACGAGGCTCCTCAAAGAGGCCACAGAGATAAATCTCTGCCACAACCGTAGTTGTCACAATATAATTATTTTCCGATAATCTCAGTCTTAGAGAACGGCTAATATAAATAGACTATTCCCAATGATATGGAATATTTTGCACAGCATATATGCCAAAGAAGCTCTTGCTTCGTATAACCAATCAACTCAAGAATTTACATTCGCTTAATAAATAAATAAAATATCATCTGTTAGCAGATTACCATAGTCCACTTTACTTTTAAATATATATGCTTTGAGTTTCAAATAATGATGCAAAAAAGCTACTCTTTTACAAAATTAAGTGAAATGACGGACAAAATGCCCCCAGCAGCCTACTGATGCTTGCTAATTAAAAGCAATATTGTTCATTTCCTTTAGTCTGTTAGGTTACTTAACAATTCTTATAAGATTTCAGAGGAAATAAACTTAGTGATATGCCTTCAGTATCTTCAGAAGATTAGAGAGAACTACAATCAGACACTGAACTCATTAAGGAATCATATAATGCAAAAACATTCATGGCTGCTAGCTTATGATTTACTTTAAAAGAGAGTTCCAAATCATACCTCTAAAAGAAATGCACGAACAGATACCCTCGCATAAACAAATTTCGTAGGACTAAATGAAATCCCATAACCAATATTAAAAAATTAAAAGCCAAAAATTTGAAATATAAGTAAACTAACAAAGAATTAAATGCAAGAGGAACGTATAAATTATTTTACTCAGGTAGAGGATGGAAGCAACGATATAAAACCAAAATTGTTAGTCAAAATAGTGAAACTGGACAGTGAAGGAGAATCATGCAAAAACACAAAATTTCAGATCTGCCCTAAATGTCACAAAATTGCGTTCGACTCTCAAAACTAATTCAAACTTGGAAAAGATAGAAAAAAAATGAGCAAATTGAAAGACAACACGACACTGTGGCTTAATCATGTAAAATCTCGAGAAGAGAATATTCATAAAGTGAAAAGAAAATTAAATCGAGAAAAGAATATCAAACAAAGAGAGATAAACAATTCATAAACTGACAAAAGTTATCTCAAAGATAACAAACTTCATCGAAAAAATAGAAAAAATACAGTAGATTTCTCCGGTTGAGGGGAAAGAATGAGATACTGATTTGCCGGTTGAGGGTGGGGAAGAAGGAAATAGGATTCGAGAAAACTGGGAAAAATTCTTTCTCCAAATCTACGAGTGTGACTGTGTGTGAGCCCGTGTGAAGATCGAGTGCGAGCTCGAGTGGGTATTGGATCAATTGTCCTAGGTGTTTTTAATTTTCTTTTTTTGAAGAATGTTTTTTAATTCAATTATTGTGCCGTATAACATTAAAAAAAAAAAGTTTCACGGCCCATTACATCATGAATTGAAATTTGAGGTTGAGGTTTAGGTTAACAGCTACGAAGAGTGAAATATTTTCCGGCCCTATACAATTCGGGTCACATTTGTTCACTTTGAATTATTGTATGCTTCTATTATTTTTTGATATTATATTATTATTTAATGTAATTGTCTTTTTCGTCCTCAATTAAGTAATCTAAATTTAACCACTTAATTAGTTTATATTAAAGGTTTTAAAAGACAATTTTATACACATGAGTGAATCGTGCAACTCAAGTACTTTTTAAACAAATATTAGTTATTTCCATTTGTTCGTCAATGTTAATTATTTTTACTAAAAAATATATTAATTGTATATAAATACACCATATATTTGATGCAGATTAAAGTAACTCATGAATAAAATCATTAAGTTTAACAATTTTATATTAATATGTGAAAATAATAATTTAATCAATAATAGCTTGGGGTGCTAGGTTAGACATTTTGAAAGTAAGGGTATGACAATAAAATGAAAAAATTATGTATTATATGGTGGAGGAATGATAATGATTCTCCTTTGATGAATTTACAATTCCTCCCAATCAGGTGAGGTATGAGTTCCATTTTATTCCTCAATGATACATATAGTATTTATCATTTCTCTATATATATATATCAATAAAATTAAGAACCGTGCATTGCATCAAGTGAAAAAAATCTTAGTTAATTAGAAAAACTAGAGAATACAAAAACTGAGTTAAATTTCGTGGGGCTGGATATGTAAAATATAAAAAAAAAATATGATTAAAAAATATTAAAGTTCAAAATATTTGACTTAATTAATGAAATGAGGATATATATAAAATATAATTAAATGTGAGAATACAATTAAAGAAATTAATTAAAACTGGTGGACTACCTTACTTAATTGACGTGCTTAATTTACATGTTTAAATTTCATATTAATAAAATAAATAAATAATAATTGGTATAATAATCTTATTTCATGAATCGTTTGAGCAAATTAATGTACTAATAGACACCCTTTGAAAATATATACATTATGAACATTATTAATTCATCTTTACTGTGTTTTTACACGTTATATTTTTAATTATTAAATTTATTATTTATTTTAAATATTTTTTAAAGATAAAAAACGTGCACTAAACAAGTTACTTATAATTTCAAGATTTGAAGCATATATATGGTCATGGTAAATCGTCCAGGAAAAGAAGAAATTAAAGAAATCAAGCTAGGTACGCAGTATTCAATTCGTTAATATTAATGTAGTGAGATTATCACATTAATCACAAAACAAAAAATGGAAACAAATATGATTTTCCTAGAACATTATTCTAGTGATATTGTCAATTGAATAACAAAATCAAATTGCATTCATAAACAAAAAAAAAAAAAAATCTATATAAACAAGACTTGTTCAGTGACTAATCATCAAGTTTTTTGTCCATACAAAATGAGTTGTGGTTTTCTTTCTCATTTGATAGTCACTCTCGTTGGATTGTATGTTATTCTAGATTCTAGTCATGGTTTCACCGCCCTTCCACCTTCTCGGTGAGTCTTTTCTTGGTATGGACCAAAACCACCCTTCCACCTTCTCGATAAAATTTTTTACGGTGCAAAAGGTAACCACCCTTCCGCCTTTCTCGGTAGCTTTTTACGTGACGGTCAAAGGAAAACAACTCTTCCATCTTCTAGCTTTTTTCTTATAGTACAAAGGTAATACCTTCCACCTTCTCGGTAGTCTTTTCTTATGGTACAAAGGAAACCACTCTTCCACCTTCTCCAGTAACGTTTTCTTACGGTGCAAAGGTAACCACCCTTCCGCCTTCTCATATAAGCTTTTTACGACGGTGCAAAAGGAAACCACCCTTCCACCTTCTCCAAAGGTAGTTTTTTCTTATGGTGCAAAAGGTAACCAACCTTCCACCTTCTCCGGTAGATTTTTTTTTACGGTGCAAAGGTAACCACCCTTCCACCTTCTCAAAAAGAGCTAAGGTAAGTTCCATTTCCGACATTCCATCTCCTCTAAAAGCTTCTTCTTCGATGCTAAGGTAGAAGTTCCTTTTCGACCTTTCCACCTTCTCCGGGAGCTAAGGTAAATCTTTTTCCGAACATTCCATCTCCTCCAGAAGCTTGATTATGTATATTCTTTGTATGTAAAAATAATTGAATTGGATGTTTTTGACATCTAAACTACACAAATTAATTAAAAGAACTATATTATTTGTTGTGAACAAATGTGCTTGGCTCTTTACTTTGATGCATTTAGTATATAATATTAGTTTTCAATTGTTACAAATACTCAATTAAATAATATCAAAATTCATTAAACATGAACTTGAAAAGTACAAGATGTCTGAAAAGGATATATTGACATAAATATAGAGGTATTTTTCAAGTCACATGTTGATAAATCTATTTATTTTATCGCTATATTAATTTATACATTGTCTACTTCTTTTCCTCGATTGAGACAATAGGTTATAAATACACGATAAAGATTTCTCCACTTTTCTAATGTTAAAATGAACATTTATATTATTTACTCAAAAAAAAAAAGGCTATACCTAATTCAAAAGGAAAAATCAAACTTTATTTAAATTTGTTTCAAAATTATACCATCTAGTCCAATTATATAGCTAAAATATAAATTATCATATACATCAGTTGTTTTGGATGTATTTTACACCCACGCATAAGTATAATTACTTTAATGACGAAATTTCGTATGAGACGATTTTATACATAAAATGGGGCACATAAATTAATATTATTTTCTTCTAAATGTTAAAACGTCAACGCCAAAATTATGCTATATCTCATCGTTAGATCGTTTCACACAAATGTGTCTCCTACTTAATATTTCCATGTGACTTGTGAGACGAAGCTCCGCTCCACCCAAAGTTTCATAGTACCAGGCCTCGATTTTTTATAGCCCAATTTTGTATACTGCTAGAAATCATATATAATTTCATTAACAAACTTGTCGTAATCAATAACACCTCAAAGTAGTATACTGTAAAATTTTAGAAACAGAACACAAAGTAGTATTTGCAGAATTCATCACCAATAAGCTTGTACTAAAATAGACATTAAAACTTAGCACAAATCACATCAATCTCTCCCAAAACGTTAAAGTGTTAATGTTCAACTTATACCCCGTATCACCGTGAAACGTCTCATGCAAGAGTTCCTGTTTCTTTTTTCATTTAGGTTGCGTTTGGATATGAGATTTAATTTGAGGATAAATTTGAAAAGAGTACGTATAAATTTATGGATTTTAAATTTCATAAATTTAAAATTATTTGTTTGGATTCACAGAGGAATTATGGAATAATTTATAAAATACATAGATTTGAAATTTATTGTTTGGCAAAATCGATACAAAATTATAATTTTTGTTTTTCAGTCATCGTTTATAAGGGTGACAATTTTCAATACAACGTAATAACACGACACTGAAAGGATACAAAATTTGCGGATTAGTGTTTAGACTTACAGTGTTTGTGTCGTTATGATGTTGACACGATAAGGAAAAAAAAATTTCGTGTTGGCCGTGTTAGGTATTGTCAACTCGTTAAACTTAGAAAAAATATTTTAATTGTATATATGACTTGTTATTTTGTATTTTTGTTGGAGGTTTTTTACTTTCTTATTGTGTATTATTGTATCATATGTGTCAAGTCGTCTCGTGTCAAATATTACAATAATAAAATTACAATCTCTCTTTCATTTCCCTCTAACATATCACTATGTCTCTTCTTGAGGATATGGGATGAATGTAAATACATTATATTTTTCCCGAAAAATCCGAATATAAGCATTGTTAGATGGAGCGTATAAGGGATCATTTGTAACAAGCCATGATAAATTGAGCCTTTCAAGTAGTGTAGAAATCGGTTGATTAAATTGAATAAATGAGATATCAAGGCGGATTATCTCAATCCAAGAAAGTAAGTAAGAGCGCTGAAGTCGACATCAATTTTCCATTTGAGGTGGGATGTTAATCGGATAATTAAGGAAGAGTTGTAACATAACAAAATCAACGATATCTGATGCGAGCATATAATCATTGAAAATTTATAATATAGAGAGAAAGTGTTAATTAATGATTCGGTGAAACTAAATGCAAGTAAGGCAACACTCAACACCTGGTACCAAGCCCGAAGGGTATGACGAAGCCTATAAAGAAATTTGGACACCATGTAAACTGGATCAAAAGGAGTGTCATACATGAAAACATTATTAATATCGAGGGTGAGCCGAGGGTTTCCATCAACTATGAAGAGTCAGGGTGAGGACCGTACGAATAGACAATAGTCACATGCATAATAAACGAACTTAATGTCTCGTAACAATTTCCAAAATCATTTTCAATTATAATTATAAAAAAAAAATAATGATAATTATTTTTAGAGTTTGAAAACACAAGACAGTGTGAACAATTAACCTGCAATTCTACAACAAAACTCGATTAAGTAGTTCCTATTTGATACAAGAGAATTGTCAAATTTTGTGATTCCAAAATTTAAAAATAAATGTTTTTTTTTTCAGAATTTTATTTTTTCACTAAAGTTCTTTTACCGGACAACTTTATTATTTGTGAATTTAATTTTATCGGTGAGGAGTGTACTGTAGATGGGGTTTTCTAATAATTTATTTCACCAGCTTTTAAAGAAAAAGAAAAAGAAAACGACCTCCTTTTTTCTCTTCAAAGTATCCGGTGGGTCAAATTCACAAACACCTGGTGTGTAACTTTCGCAACCCAACGAAAATGGAGGAAACTCCCATCATTGATATCATCAATTCGTTGCAGACTCGGATTGAGTTTCTCCAGAGAAGAAATCATGTACCTCCATGAAGCTTTCAGTATTTTCCAGTCAATTCCTTTAACTAATATTTCTGCTTTTGTGATTTCTGCAATGCAGGAATTAGAAACTGAGAATGCTAAGCTCTCCGCGCAGCTCTTAGGTTGCGTCTGCCAGAAGGTAGCTGAATAACATCGATTTACTTTTTTAAGTGATAACATTACAATCACATTTTTCAGTAATCGCTCGTTTTATGTTATATTCGATGTATTTAACTATTTATTTGATGTTTTGAGTTAGCTGTAGCCTTTCTTTATATTAGAATCAGCTACTTTCGTGCTGAATCGTTAAAGTTCTGAGGAAACCTATAATATCACAATCGGTTCCCAATTTATTTCTTTTGTTACCTTTGAAGTATTATTTAATATAGTGAAGTCTTGCAACGTGTTACATTGCCTCTTCAAATGAGTTTGACTTATCAAAGAATTGTCCAGGGTATTTAGTTTTCAATTTTGGGGGATTATATCTGGGCATTGGTCTTTTATGTGCTTCAATGCTTAGTTTTCTGTTGCAGATTGTAGAGAGTGATAAAATTTGTGAATTAGATTATAGTCAGCTGAATGAGGAAATGGAGATGCAGACATTAGATGAGAACCATGTGAAGAACAGGTCAAAGGAGAAAGTGCAAGGTGCTTCTCATATTTAATTACTCAAAAATAGCTTGATTGCAACCTTCTTGTATTTGATTTGATACAATTTTTGATACTCTTTACATTATTCTGTCAGATATACGTAGCCATAATATGGCCTTGCATCATTTACCAAAGCGACATGTTGCTTTAAAAGTTATGTATTTTGGCCAAAGGTACACTTCGAGTGAAATGCTCCAAGCAGAGAGTGATAATTTGTTTTAAGGTTTCCTTATTGTTTAGTTCTTGAAGGGTTTAATATCATCATTTAATAAGTAATCTGATGTTATTCTAAAGAAAAAATCGTGTGGTTCCAAAGATAAAATAAACATTGGACAAACCCTAATGTCTTCTATTTTTAGACTTTTTCAGCTTAATTTGGGAATTGAGCTTCTTTTTATCACATTGTAATGTTAGTACCTTTTGGCCACATTTTCACATCAACATGCTTTTTAAGTTGGGATTTTTTTTTTTTTGTCATCAAATAAATACTCAATATTAAAGGGTCTTACGTTCATGCATAAAACAATCTTCTGGTGCATGTATTAGCTAGGTCTGTCTTAGGTGGATTGATCTTTTTTTAAATCTCCATATGGTGATAAATTTCACGTGCCTGCCCCAATTATTTGGGATTAAAGGTTTGGTTTGTTTGTTTTATGACTCAATATTAAAGGATCTTACATTCATGCATAAAGCAATATTTTGGTGCATGTATTAGCTAGGACTGTCGTAGGTGGATTAATCTCTGTATGATAATAACTTCACTGCCTACCCCAATTATTTGGGATTAAAGGCTCGGTTTGTTTGTTTTATGGTGATAATTTCATTATGCACTACAGATTTTATGGTTTTGCTTCAGAAGCCACAGGATGGACCCAACCATAGAGGTGATCTTTGCTATTTTTCCTTCTATAACTGTCTTTAGACGCGTGTACATTCCATTTGTCTCTGGTCTTTAGTTAAAAAATGGGGTTTGCTTATTCGTCCTGGAAAAACATGATATGATAGCTTTGTACATTGCTAAATAGTTATTATTTAATTGCAAATTAAATCCCAACTCTTTTGCAAATCATAATCTAATCTAAACTTTTGAATAGTAACAAAACCTTAATCAAAACTCTTTTTTGCAATTAGGACCAACGATCAGATTCTTTCCTGCCCGAAAATAATGATTAATTGTTTGTTGCCATCCGAACAAATCTAAACATGTTAATACAATTAATTTTTCGTTGTCAGGTAGGTGACAAATCATTTTCGGGCAGGAGTGAACCTGGCCGTTGGTTAGAATTGCAAAAATAAAAAAATTAAATTGAGATATTATTTACCAAGATTCAAAGTTCAGATTAAATTGCAATTTGCGAAAATATTGTGATTTTATTTGCAATTAAGCCATTAATTAACTGTTTTTCCTGTTACTTACTTGATTAAGAATGCCTACTACTAACCAAGCTCCCTGTTGTTAGTGTCTCTAAATTAACTGCTTTTCCTGTTAGATTTTCAATTAAGTTTTTTTTTTTTTTTTTTTTTTGGTTTGGTGAAATACCTAATTGGTGTAATGGTATTACTTTGGCCTATATAATAGATCAACTGTACGCTCTGAAATCCTAAAACAATTCATGTTGTAAAATCATCACAGTGTATATCCAATGGATATGCAAGTTGGAATATTCAATCCAAAGTCATATTTCAGTCCCAATGTGACACTTTTTCGTGGATGCATATTACTTGTGTGCTCTATTAATAACACAAACAATCTGATTAAGTTTTTACTGAAGTTCCTATGAAAATGTTATTATGGACAAGAAATGAATTAGGCTTTCTTACAAATTTGTGCAGTCAGAAATTTTAAAGCCCTCCACCAGACAAGGTTAATATCTGGTGATAGGAAGGAATCTCAATGCTCAAGATGTGGCAGAACAGACAAGGGAGTTTCTTCTGTTGGCCAAGTAAGTGTGTATTGCAGCTATTTTCTGTCCAATTTCCAAAATTGAGGTTTAACATTGCTGTTTATTCCCTTAATTGTGATTGTGTGTCTGTGCACAGCCACAATGTCTATTTAGACTGTCCCAGACTTGGATAGAGTGTGACCGAAATTTTGCTTACTGTAACTGACTTACCAGAACATTTTCCCTATAGCTATATGGTGTGATAAAAAGCAGTAACCAGAAATTGTAAAATCTCAACTCTGAATGGCAGAATATTGGGTTTTGGGGTTGACATAGTGCTGTGAGCCCAACTAATATCCCTCCCCCCAGAAAAATGAAAGAAAAAGAAAACATTGCTGTTTATTCCTTAATTGTGATTGTGTATCTGTGCACAATGTCTATTTAGACTGTCCCAGACTTGGATAGAGTGTGATCGAATTTTTGCTTACTGTAACTGGCTTACCAGAACATTTTCCTATATGGTGTGATAAAAAGCAGTAACCAGAAATTGTAAAATCTCAACTCTGAATGGCAGAATATTGGGTTTGGGGGGTTGACATGGTGCTATGAGCCCAACTAATATCCCACTCCCCCAGAAAAATGAAAGAAAGAAAGAAATCTAAAAACAACATGATGCCTTTATTTGCAACATCATTTTACACCTCATGCCTTTTCATTTTAATTCTGCTAATTACCTCGTGCTTTGTTAGAAGAGGTGGACAACTAAACTGGTTTCTGCAGGTAATATCTCTATTTCTCACGATCAAATGTTAAAAGGAACAGCAGGGGAGCAATGGATATTCTGGAGAAACTCTCTCTGATGAATCATGTGGTATGCCTAGCAATTGTATTTCTTATATTCCTTAAACCTAAAATTTTGGATATTATGAAGATACATTTTAATATGCTTCACTGAGTTATAATTTATAAGCTCCACGAGGATGGAGCAATAAGAACGTGATTTGACGATATGCGAAATTAGGCTACTGAATTTATTTCGTTTATTTAGCATCTTTTACTATATAAGCATCAAATTTCTTATTTAGATTCAGCTACTATTTCTTTTGCATGTAAACTAGATTATTCAATTCATACGGCTCTGTTTTGAAATGTATTGTATTGCACAATGATGTAAGTAGTCTGGTGCAACAATATCCTTTCTTCTTGTACAATTCTACTCCTATTTGCTTGCTTAATAATATATTCTTCTTGGC
Source organism: Stenogyne calaminthoides (assembly GCA_037126765.1). NCBI lineage: Eukaryota > Viridiplantae > Streptophyta > Magnoliopsida > Lamiales > Lamiaceae > Stenogyne > Stenogyne calaminthoides. Next base: position 5,966,976 of record JBBCBC010000005.1, read on the forward strand.
AGGTGGAGAATTAGATTATGTAAAGATATTAAACCGAGTTCTTCCAAAAGATATTCGAATAATTGGATGGTCACCTGCTCCATCTGATTTCAGTTCAAGGTATTCAATACCTCTTGAACTTCTTCCCTTCTCTTTGCTGATGGGATCATTATGGTATTTACTTGTTAAGAGAATAGATATTTCAGTTTTCAATAACAGCAATACATCACCTTAATGTTACATTAGTAAGAAAAACATCTTGGAATGCCAAATAGTTAAAAAATAGCGTAATAAAGATGCTGATAAATTATGGGCTGTGAAAAGGTTAGGGGGGGTGTGTCTATGGTGCACATAAACAATAAATCAATCCAGAACTTCATACAGTACATGGTATCATATTTCAACCATAAGAATTTTTACGCCTTTTTTGTTTCTGGTTTTGTTAAAGATTGGAGTCGCTCTTTGTAGTTTCTTTGCAATCAAACATTTAGGGATTTCTCACCCCTCTATCCTTTTCTTCTTTAACAAAATTTTAGTTTATTACTGCCTATCTATTTAATGAAAAGCCATTTGTGTTTGCAAATGTTTTTTATATAATTCACCCAATATGTACTGATATGACATATTTGCAAGACTCTTTACCAAATTAATATTAATGATAACTTTTCTCCTAGAGGTTTGCTTTTCTATAGCTGATGGCCTTCTATGAATGTATTCAATGATTGTAGGTTCAGTTGCTTGAGCAGGGAATACAAATACTTTTTTTGGAGAGGAAAATTGAACATCATGGTATGATCTCCTTGCATATCATTCAACTTACATGAGCTTTGTACATGCTCACAACTGAACTACATGAAGAGGTCCAAAGAGTGAAAAGTTGTTGAATTCAACAGGTAATGGAGACCGCGGAAAGAAATTTATTGGGGAACATGATTTCAGAAATTTCTGTAAGATGGATGCAGCTAATGTTCACAACTTTAAGCGGCACATCAAATCATTTGAGATTGCCAGATGCAATGAAAGGTTTGAAGTAACATCCTTAAATTTTAACATATGTATAAATTTTCAGGTGCTTAGTTATGTAATTTATCAAATTTAACAGATAAAAATGGCAAAAAAGCTAACATAATTGTCTTGGTATATTCTCACAGATTTTTGGTGAATTTTAACAAGAACTTACATTGTCATATTGAAGAATCTCATTCAGTAATGTATCTTTGCATGATTGAAATAGGTCTGCTGAATCAGTACACAGCCAGTAATATATTCACAAAAGTGTTGTGAAAAGGAATAAATTAGGAGAAAATTCATTGGCCAAGTTCTTGAATTTTGCTAGATGTAATTAATGTAGTTTCTGATAGAATAATCATGGGTTAAATAGAAATTTCTGGAGTTTAATGAAACCAATAGAATTTGATATGTTTTGGATTGCCAATTAATGGTGCATACACTTTTGAAAGCGAAGGAATAGTATTAGAGTGATGATCACATGACGAACTTAGGCATGATGTTCCAACAAATTATCATTACTTTATATTTAAATTTTAAATGTACAAGAAATTTCCTGCATGATCCACCCAAGTCCCATCTAAGTGCAAAACTCATGGAAAATTGAGATGATTCTCCAGACAAGATATTACTGACATTCTCCAAATAACTTGACAAATCAGCTTTTTTTTTTTTGGGTTCAGTAAGGTAACACTAACTCCTGATGCTTCATACAAAGTTGTTGCATGATTTAAAGACAATCAATACCAATACTTCGGTTAATTTTTACTGTAAATATATCTGTTGACCTGACCGTATGTACACCTAACATTTGATTTCTTTTTAAAATCTTATCTGATGTAGAGTAATTTTAGTTTATTCCTTTCTTTTTTCTCTAAAGAGCGTAGTAGCTATTGTTGTTTGATTGATGCAAAAGTTTTTATGATATAAATGCCTGAGATATAATTGACTATTTTGTTGCATCTGATCATTTCTGTTTCTTCCTCATTTTCTACAGATTTGAGGATGTGAGCTTTGGGCGGTGAAGATCAAAGGTAGCGCTTTCCTGTGGCACCAGATCCGGTGCATGGTTGCTGTACTGTTTTTGATTGGCCAAGGTCTTGAATCTCCTGATGTGCGTAACCATTTTTCTCCAATGTTTGGTTTCAAGTCCTACTCAGTTGTTTTTAGTTGCTGAAGAATTTTGAAGCCAATTCCGCATGACAAGTTTGATTATTTGGTGTGCAATCTAAATCCATGAAATTTGTTTTTTTTTTATTTATTTGTTATGACTTATGATGGTACCGGAAAATGTGTGAATCATGCACGTGGCTTGTATAATTGGTGGCAAAATGTTGTTTCTGAAATTAATTCAAATTTCCTTCCCTGATTTGAAATTTATGAAGTACTTAAATTTTAGTTTTTATTTTTACTGATGAATCTGAAAAACTATGATTAAGATTTTTCCTTAGTTTTTCAGATTTTAAGAGGAAATATATGTCAAGATTTCAGGTGATAGATGAGTTACTGGATGTTGACAGAACACCTAGGAAACCGCAATACACAATGGCTCCTGAGATTCCACTTGTTCTTCGGTCTTGTGAATTTGATTGTCTCAGCTTTAAATGTTCATCAGGTACTTTTACTTCTAAATCACAGAGCACTTCTTTTCTCACTGCAGTTTCATTATCATTCTGTTTCTTTCATTGATTCACAAGTTTTTTAAATTTTGCTTCATGTGCTCGCTTTTATGCTAATTGATCAGGATATCTTTTCTCTTATTACGGTCGCATATTTCCTGGCAATCTGTCGCAGAATCTGACATGATGCATACATTTTTGTGTTCACCTACATTGACTTTCTGTATTGGTGCAAACATCACATTAGTATTAGTATCTTGAGTCTGTCACTATTGATACTTGGTTTTGGTGTCATTCTGGTAGTAATTTTTTCATTGTGATACAAATTGTCTTAGCCTCGTTTTTCTCTACTACTATAGTTTTGATCACTTCTCGTTTTAGTGCTAATAATTTGGTTCATTGTGTTTCTCTTCTGAAACAAAATTGTTGCTGTCGTTTTAAACTCTGTTAGGTCCTAACTTGTAAACAACCTATTGATGTGCTACACACCACAGTGACAAAAGATTTTTTGGATTTTTGTCGTCTAAGTTCAAACTCTATGCAATTATAGTGCTGCAACTAACAAATTTATAAGAATGATTTTGTCATAAAATTGAAAATGTTGGCCTGAAATAGAATAAGTTGGAATGATAGGACAAGAACTGTGATTATCCCTTCCTTTTGTTTGTTCCGCAGTAGTTTTACAAAAAATTTGGCACCTTTTGTTTGAATACAGATGCTAGGCAAGCTCTTCAAGACTCACCTGGAACAGGAATGCAGAAGTTATATACTTCAGCAGCAATCTTTCATGAGGCTTTGCTATGTTCTTCTTGTGATTCTTATGGTACAAAAGCTTAAAGCTGAGTTGCTTCTTGTCTGCTGCTTCAGCTTTCTCTTATGGCACTTCTTATTTACAGAAAACAATCAGCTCAACACTAGAACGAAAAAGAAGGAAGCTACTCCACATTCCCTAGTGTCACGAATTAACTGAGCGTGAGTACAACATATTATTTTTATATAATTTCCATCTCGAAATTGATCGAATAGTTCATTACTTCCTCCCATTCCAAAGCCGTTTTACAGGGAAAAGAATTGTTCCAAAAATATATGTCGCTTTTGGTTTTCCAAGAGAACTTAAACATCTTATTCAACTGATCATAAATGGTTCATTGATAATCTGTAAAGGATATACTAGTCATTTTATACAGATGATTATAGGTATTAGAAGACTTTCTTAGTGAAATACCCACAAACAACAATTAAATTGGAAAGAATGGAGTACTATTTTAATGCTCTTAGTTAAAGAGGACTTACTCGTCTCCTTTTCACTTCACCCTCTTAATAGTTTTACTTGAAGTGCTATGCATGATTTCCACTGGCAGACTAGATTAAAGTGAAGTTTTGTAATATTTCTTAAAATTACGTATGACTTAGTTAAAGAACCAAAAGAGAACGATATTTTGTGATACCATTAATTTGGTTGAATATTGTCTACTGCCTTCATGCTGTTATGATCTATGAAATAATCCTCAATTTGATTAGCCAGATTTTCTTGAACCTTTCAGCCTCTTATGCCCCGAGCGGCGTGCTAAACTGAATGCTGGAGCTGGAACAAGAAGTAGAGGGTTCGTGGTTCTCTCAACTTAATTGATACACATCTAACAATGCAGTTACAATTTTTCCTTCAGTTCTGTTTCCTAGCTAGCTTTCTAGTGTTTATTCATCCATTATATACCCTTATCTGTTGTATAATAATAGGTTATAAAATTACAACTTTCAATTGATTTTGATCTGTCTGTACAATTAGAATACTGCAATTTGGCTAGCAGGTATTTTCAAATGAATTAGATTCATGTTATATTGCTTAATCGATGTACCATTGCTTTCACCTTTCAAAGGTGGGCATAACTTGGCAAGTAATTGCACAAGAAAATCGATTTAAATGCCTCTTTGAGTACACTTTAGCTATATCTGCTGATCTTTGAGCAAGTTTTTTTAAATTCACGAGTTAAAACTCGATTATTATTCCGACGATTCGGAGGGGGGATGTGTTAATTTCATTCAATTTGAAGCTCAGTCCATGATCAAGTTAAATGAGACCCTCATTTTCTTTTTGGAGTAAATATTATGCTGTCAATTCAATAAGGTTTGCATGGATTCACATTATTAAGTTACAGAATCACAGATACTGTAGGTGTTTTAGTTATTACAATTATTATTATTACTATTATCATCATCTTGTTACATATGTCTAACCAATAAATATTGTTGATGCTTTGATAAGCTGTGTATTCCTTTTGTACACAAATCCTCATGGAGATATACTTCGATGAATCAAGTTGGAAGGGTGGAAAGGTTTTTTTTCTTTGAATAAACTTAGCTTTAAACGTGTGTTTGCGACTGTATACAACAACAAATGTGTTATTTTTTCTCTACGAAATTCAACCCTTTTGATAAATTGAGATAATTAAGTTGAAAAATGATTAAACCTTAGACAACTATCTAGGGAGCTTAATTAAGGCCCCATTTGGTAGGTGATATGGAAATTAGTACAGATAAAGAAGATTAATATAATATATCTGGGTTGATAGTATTATCTTCATTTAGTTTAACAGTAATATGAATGACAATATAAAATTAGTATTCTACTTGGTAGGGTAATAAATCTGTATGAAATTAGTATCACACTTGGTAGGGGTAATAAACTTGTATAAAATTGATGATTTCTGGAGAGCACCTTGATTTCTGTTCCAAAAAAATAAAAATTATGCCCTCATTTCTTTGTTCATTTTAAATAAGCCTTATTATTTTAATTGTAGGCTAACACGCGATATTAATAGTGGTCATGTCCATTTAATAATTAGGATTCATCATACCAAGAATAATGTTTATGACATTTAAATTTTATTAAAGCAATTTTCCAAATAAAAAGCAAGTTGATTTGATGACTATAGTACAATCATATAATTCAAAAACTAATTTTTCTCTTCCTCACTTATTTCCCCGATGAAAACCAAATCAAATGTATTTTGCCAATAGACAGGTATTCTTGAATTAACTCTCACTTGTCATTACGTACCTATTTCATATTCGGTAATATGATTGTAGTTTAAAAAATTCATATGAAAAAATTCGCAGTAGCACCATACAAGAAAATCGTGAGAGTAAATTTCATCGTGTCATACCAAGGTCTATCAGAGGAATTTTTTGAGGAGGAACCGATACTACGATTGAACAACGATACCCTCCAAATTATGAAGTTATTTTGGCATAAAATTTATGGAAGTCCGTATTAAATTTTAGCGTGTAGAATCACTCTATTTTCTCTATATATAAACCGTGCAATAGTATAGTTGTGTAAAATAATCTGAGTTCAATTGTGTGATTCTATTGAAAAAAGAAGTAGTTTTGGCATGATTCATATTCAATGTGCAAAAAAGAATGTTAAGGGAATGCTACAAGTAGTATAAACTTCCTAACATATGCAAATTCTATATAATTGAAAGTGTTACATCATTGATCAATAGAAATGAATAAATCGATTATATAGAATCACATTACATGAAGCGGGAGGAATTTACTCTCTTTAAATAATTCAAGAACACAAAAGACATCAAGTCAATGAGGTGAAGAAGAATTGAAAATGAAATTTTGTTTTGTATACAACTTTCTATGCCATAAAATTATACAAGAAAGGCTTCAAAATCCACTCAAGCAAAAAGTATTTTTCTAAGAAAGTGATTGTGTCAGCAACTTCATTTGTTCATCAAGCAACCCACTTCCAAATGCCACGGATCATGCTTCTCCAATTCGGCCGCATGCTCCACCCGAGATCGTTCTTCATAATTTTGTAACCAATGTGACTTGAATCGCCTTACAGCTACCATTCACAACAACAATACCAACTTTAAAAGTCTCAAAGTAACTAAAATTTATCTGGGAGCAATCACATAACTGCTTCAATTGACATACAACAATAGAAGTTCCATTTTGTGTTAGTTTTTTTTTATAAACAAGGCCCCTGTAATAATTTAAATCAAGTAATGTGTGATGCTCCATTTTTATGAATGCACCTCCAAAATCCTCAATTGCCTCACCTCACACCACATTTCAAATTTTCTTGGAAAGACAATTATACCCCCAAAATTAATAGATTTATGAGCTAAAACAAAGGAATTACAAGGAAAAAAATGCAGTAGATAAAGACTTCGCATGTGAGAAGCGGAAATTACTTCCATTTACGTGTTGTTGTTGTTCCCGTATCAATCCAGCATTTGGTGGATAAGCAACAATCTTCAAACACTTGAAATGCGAGATCTTTGATTTGTATACAATGAAATCTGACATGTTGAAACAATCTTGGTGGATAAGCAACAATCTTGAAACAATGAAATGACATGTTGTTTCACGGGGACAAAGAAAAGGGGAAATCGAAATGAGTCATGTCTTTGACTCAGATACAAAAAGAATAAAATATAAAATTTGTAAATCAGACTCGATTTCCAAACTCAACCAAAAAGCCAATCGCAATCCTTCTCAATCTTAAAAGAACTAAACATTCCGGGTCATCGATGTTACCATTCATTTTATAATTATAACTTATAATAACACTTTAAGTCCGTGATTAGTGTACAACCAGAGCAAAAAAGTCGAATCAAGCTCTCCTAGAATGTGGAAAAATATTATCAAAGAGAGTCATATCAATCCTTTGTTAACTAAAGTATTCTCCTATCTCCTATACAATGAAAATGTGTTATGCTATTCCATAGCCTCGTGATACCATAATTGTGTACCTACCATTAGTTATATAATTGCTACCAAAAGTATGCTTTCTGCAAAATTCTAATGAATGAATGAAAACAACGACTTTGTGCAATAAATAATTGTTACATCATTGTTGCAATTCATTCAAGAAAATCAAACTTGATGCAATAAATTCAAATTTCAATTATGAATATAAGTTTAAACTGGTTTTGCTTTCTAATAATATAAGTTTAAAATTTAATTCAAGAATTTAAATCTTCCCAAACTGAAACATTCATTCATTCATTCATGCAAAGCCACAAATATTGGAATCATCAATCAAGAAATTTAAACTTGCCACAAATATTTTGGCCCGAGGAAAGCTTAACTCAGGCCTCCATTACGACCTTTGGTTCTCACCCTTTAGATATTGCAATCAAGAGAAAGGGAAAAAAAGTTGTCAAGCAAAATACCTTGTGGTAGGAGCGATTTAGGGCCGTTAGGGTTCATATTGCAATCCCTATGATTAGCATAGATCTCCATAAGAGTCTCTTTCAAGCTTTGCTGAAAGAACGCTTCCGCAAAACATTTGGAATGGGTGGTATGACTGCCGCCATTGTGGGCGATCGATTCCCCACAACAATCGAATAGATCTAATCCGGCTCGTTGCCTCTATCAATTTCTTTTAATTTTAAATTCGACTCAATTCATCTCAATTTGCAACTTGTTCCTCAATTTTAGCCCTAAGATCTCCATTCTTCAACCTTGTCGCATCTCCTCCACCACCATCTTCAAGTGCATCTAGAATCGCTCATAAGGAAGAAAAACGATTGAAAAGAAAGAATGAACAAAGCAGGTTGAGAAATATGATATAATATTGTGGGGAGGTAATTTCGACACGATAACGACTGTAAAACCTTTACTCACCGAAGACCATGGGGTTGGTGGTATTGATTTGTGAGGAAGACTCTGATGATTTACGCCTAATTCGCCCGTGTTATATAGGGCACGGCCGCGATAAAAATGGATCCTTACTATTTGAAATGATTTAATATTGCTGCCAAATGACCGCTAAATTATTCTTACCACCTTTGTTTGGCCCATAATAAGGATTACCTACCAAATGGGCCTACCCGGATGGCCCATGTATAAGTGTATCAAATATCTTGAACTACGCTATTTACTATCATGTCTGCAAGGGAATGGGCGGCACGACATCACGAAAATTTTCTCGCCATACGGTTATCCGTGCGAAATTTTTCGTCGGGGAAAAATATCATACCGTTAAATACGAATATTTTGGTATATTCTAAGATACAAAGTGCGTATAATCGAAATTTTGGTATGTCAATATTGATATCGATCTGAGATCGATAATTTTGATATCGCAGTGTCGTAATCGAATTTTCGACATATACCCGTCTACTATCGAATTATCGGTATACGTTTAAATCTTAAAATTTGACATACCGATATACTGTACCGTTTGAAAAAAGAATTTCAAAATTTCGCATACCGATAATACCGTTTTGTCAAAAGAAATTTACGATATACCTTTCCGGTAAAATTATTTTTTAAATAACTTTTGTATTTTTTATGAAAAAATATTTGATCACTTAATAAGATTTAAGTATTCATCTTTCATCATCCAATACAAAATATAAATTTCAAATAATCCAACACAACAAAATAAGTTTCAATAGTTCAACACAACACATATTAAAAAGACACTCAACTGCTTCTAAAGTTTAAAATAAAAACAAATAATGATTGAAAATAAAATCCTCATCACTTTTGAAGTTCAAAATCTCAAGAAGCCACCGCAAAACACAAGAATTTAAGAATTAAATAAAATCAAAAGGAATCAAATTTAAGCCAAAGATTTAAAATCTCGGATCAATAATCAGATCATGATTGAAGTTTTATAGTGTACCAAGATAAATTGGAGAATACCATTGATATGAGGCAATTGAAAACGCCATCAATGCAGTTCCACAAAACTTCATTTTGGAGATATCACTTTGATTAAGGAATTATACATAAGAACATTCATTCTTGAAATTATCACTATATCATGAAACCATACATAAGAACCTTCATTCGTGATCACAAAAAATTGAAAATAATCGCTACAAGACTTTGAGGTTTGTTGGGACGTGAGTTCTCCGTTTGCGATTTGGTCCTTGACATTATGTGTTTCAATTATCAATCGCGGTCGGTGTGCATGATGGATTTGGCATTGAACGAGAAGCAGCATTCCATTCTAAAAAAAAACACATATTAGTATAATATATTGACAACGAATTCAAAGTTCTCAAATCAATATCATAATCAGAGTATATATATATGAAATTATATGAAGCATACCACAAGTAACTTCATTAATTAAATTAAAATTAAAATCAAAATGCGAAGATAAAAGAACTTTTCTCAGAAATTCCAA